>BGPT01000355.1:327379-341929 GCA_003297045.1 Symbiodinium sp. clade C Y103 | reverse complement strand
TGGTTCCTAAACTGTTCACATGCACACGCAATGTTCCAAGATAGTTTACAAGATGTTCAAGTAGGTTCAAGGTGGTGCAGTACACTGTACATCCTCTCACCAAACTTTCACCAAACTTTCACACAACTTCAGATGCAACTCTTTCTCACGAAAATTAGGTTTGAGTCGCAAACACATGTGAAATTGTAATTTTGTAACTTCAGATGCAACCCTTTTGCACGAAATGAAAGTTGAACGTCAAAAATTGCTGTGAAATTGCGATTTTGCAACTTCAGATGCATTTTCTATGTATAGACTTCTGCGTGTAAAAGCTTCCGTGCATAAAAGCTTCTGTGCAGAGATCTTGCCACAGAGGCCTCTTATATAGAGATTCTGTACAGAGAGCTCTTACAGAGATCTGGTGCAGAGAACTCTTATAGAGATCTTGTACAGAGAGCTCTTACAGAGATCTTGTACAGAGACCTTGCCAAGAGACCTCTTGTAGAGATCTTGTACAGAAACTTTTGCGTTGAGATCTGTTAGAGTCTTGCCAAGAGAGCTCTTAGAGAGAACTTGCGTAGAGATCTCCAGATCTTGCCAAGAGACCTCTTATAGGGAGCTTGCACGGAGAGGTTCCCAAGAGGTCTCTACAGAGATCTTGCCAAGAGATCTCCTATCGAGAGATCTTGTACCGAGACATTGCATAGATCTCCCATTGCAGAGATCTTGCCAAGGGGTCTCTTGCATAGATCTTCCCAAGAGAGCTTCTACAGAGATTTCATGCAGAGATCTTGCCAAGAGACCTTCTACAGAGATCTTGTAAAGAGATCTTGCCAGGACACTTCTTTTGGAGATCTTGTACAGAGACGCATAGAGATCTGTTGCAGAGATCTTGCCAAGAGGTCTNTGTAAAGAGATCTTGCCAGGACACTTCTTTTGGAGATCTTGTACAGAGACGCATAGAGATCTGTTGCAGAGATCTTGCCAAGAGGTCTCTTACATAGATTTTGCCAAGAGAGCTGTTTAGAGAGCTTCTACACAGATCTCATAAAGAGATCTTGCCAAAAGACCGCTACAAGACACCTTGTACAGAAATTTTGCCAGCACACCATCATAATCCTCCACATCATCTTCCGCATTATCATCCTCATCCTCGTCATCCTGAACATCATCCTCAATATCATCATCCTCCACCTCATCATCCTCAATATAATCCTCCTTCACCTCATCATCCTCAACATCATCATCCTCAACATCATCGTTCTCAACATCACCATCCTCCACTTCATCATCCTCAACATAATCTTCCTTCATCTCATCATCCTAAACATTATCATCCTCAACATCATCGTCCGCAACAGTATCTTCTTGATTCGTCATCATCGTCATCATCATCATCACCATCAACATCATCATCATCATCATCATCATCATCATCCTTAACATTCTCATACAATATCATACATTGTTCGAAGGAAGTTTAGAAGCTAAACCTTCCGACAATATGGACAGATGGAAAAGCACAGCCATGAAGAAAGTCAGAAGATGAAGAAAGTCAGAAGAGAAGAGATGAAGGTGCGCGAAAAGGTAGGAAAGTCGCGAAACGCTGTGTTTTTCCAATGTTTTGTGGCTCCGGAGGGTCGAGAAGTAGCTAAAGCGGCGGGTGCGGAGACATCTTGGGAGATGAGAAATGAAAAATTGCACGCCGTTGTGGCGCGAAGCACATTTGGAAGTAAAAAGTGTTAAAAACTGACGGTCTCGGAGCACTTTTGGAAGTTGANTGAAAAATTGCACGCCGTTGTGGCGCGAAGCACATTTGGAAGTAAAAAGTGTTAAAAACTGACGGTCTCGGAGCACTTTTGGAAGTTGAGATGTGGAAATGGAAGTAAAAAGTGTTAAAAACTGTCGGGTTCGGAGCACTTTTGGAAGTTGAGCTGTGGAAAAAGTGTACGGCGCTGTGGCGCGAAGCACATTTGGAAGTGAAAAGTGACAAAACACATCATTCTCGGAGCACTTTTGGAAGTTGAGATGTGGAAAAAGTGTACGGCGCTGTGGCGCGAAGCACATTTGGAAGTGAAAATCGCAAAAAACGTGAGGGGTTCGGAGCACTTTTTGACGATGGCCATCCGATGTCGAAAAAGTGCACGCCGTTGTGGCGCCAAGCACATTTGGAAGTCAAAAAGTCAAAAGTGTCAAAAACTGAGGGTTTTAAGCAAATTTTGAGATGTCAGTTAACTAAATGAACTAACAACTTAACAACTTAACCACTTAACAATTGACCAACTTAACAACTAAACAACTTAACAACTTAACCACTTAACAACTTAACAACTTACTTAGTTAGCTTGTCAGTTAGTTAGTCAGTTGAGTCAGTCCGTTAGTCAGTCAGTTCGTCAATTACTCAATTAGTCGGTCAGTCAGTTAGTTAGTTTGTTAGTCAGCTCGTTAGTCAGTTAGCTAGTTAGTTACTCAGTTAGTCAGTTCGTCAGTTAGTTAGTTAGTTAGTTCGTTAGTTAGTTAGCTAGTTAGTTAGTTAGTTAATTAGTTAGTCAGTTAGTCAGTTAGTCAGTTAGTCAGTTAGTCAGTTAGTCAGTTAGTCAGTTAGTCGGTTAGTCAGTTAGTCAGTTAGTCAGTTAGTCGGTTAGTCAGTTAGTCAGTTAGTCAGTTAGTCAGTTAGTCAGTGAGTCAGTTAGTCAGTTAGTCAGTTAGTCAGTTAGTCAGTCAGTCAGTGAGTCAGTTAGTTTGTTAGTTAGTTTGTTAGTTAGTTAGTTAGTCAGGCAGTTAGTCAGTTAGTCAGTTAGTCAGCTAGTTAGGCAGGCAGATAGATAGACAGATAGATAGGCCGACGCTCCAACCACCTTTTGATCCATCAGTGGANATCTGCTCTGCCATCCATGACTCACAACAACGAACCTCTCCTATAGGTTTCCTATTCTGAAACTTCCGCCACCGCCTTGTGCGGTACTACTGGTACATTGTCATACATTATCATGCATTATCCTCACACCACCACACTGTTTGGGGTCTCTTGCCGGGATAAATTTTTTGGGGGCCATGGAATTGGAATTGTACATTCGTTTTGCTTGACTTGCTTGAATTTGACATCCAATTCAAATCAAAAAATAAACAGAATATTTTGCAAAAAAAATTGGCCAACATCGCAACTCAATTCTATCTGACATTGTCTTTGGCATTTTATTTGGCATTCTATATGACACGTTATTTGACATATTGTTCGACTTTTCATGTGGCATCCCACCTGACATATATTTTGACGTTTTATCTGGCATTGTATTTGACATTTATTTTGACATTTGATTTGATCTGGCATTCTACTTTCTGGTCCCTGCTGGGGTCCAGGCATGCTCCACTGCATTCGGAGCTTGCGATAATGTTCCGGTCCACGTGTGCGCCACTACACATCCGGAACTTGTGACAGGGTTCAGGTCCAGGGGTGCTCACTGCACATCTGGAGTTTGCAACAGGGGCCAAGGCGTGCTCCATTGCATCCGGTGCTTGCGATAGGTTTGGGTCCAGGCGAACTTCTCACGGCATCCGGCGCTTGCAATATGGCTCGGGTTCAGGAGCGCAATTCGGGAGCTCGCGATAGAGCTCGCGAAGTGGCTTGGATCCATCGGTGCCGACATCTGCCGACATCACGACGAATTGGCACGACGAGTTGGCAGAGGAGTAGACGAGGAGAAGAAGAAGATGAACTGCACTTCCACCTGGCAGGTGGGAGCGGTAGGGGAAAAGGCATTTCCACCCAAAGAAAGGAACATTTTTCGGCGACTCGGAAACGCTCACATATTGGAAATTGTCAGTCGAATAAATTTTCCATGTGCTGCGTGTCATGTATCACAAACATGCAGCCACCAGATCCTGTAACAGCTTTTTGTGCTGCGTGTTGTTGCCCGCAGGGCATCACGGATTGCAAAAACCCAAGGGTGGTTTCAATCACAATGCGTGGTGGCGTGGTGATACCAACGCAAGACATTGATTTGGGGCTCTTGCTGAGACAAAGCATCCAAGGTTCCAACGAATCCACTTGAGCGACGTCGGTGCGTTGTTGTTTGTATTGGTTTTGGTGAGATGGTCATGTGACGTGTGCAAATTGCTCTTCAAGACATGTCTATTGTTTTTTGTTTGATTTTTTTGAACATAGCAACTTTTCACCAACATCACGATTTTGCATCAAGCGTTCTGGCTCTACCTGTTTAGTGCCAAGTGTGAAGGAACGAACGAGGTGCAACCTTTTTGATGCCACCAGGTGGTTTCATTGTCGCACTCCGCAAATTGAAAGAGACACCTCCTCGTTTTTTCAACGTAAAGCCGGCATTGATGTATTTGAATTTAAACAAATTGCACGGCATGGCACTGCCGTTGCCAGTTTATACATATTCCCATTGACTGACAATTGAACTTGAAATGGTTGTTTTTTCTGGTTTTGACATGGAATCTTTGAAGACGGTTGCCCAGGAACGGGCAACAAAAACAAACAAACCTGGACTTGCTGCCTGGGTTGGGATGATGACATGTCCTTTACGCAACAGACAACGACATGTTGGCAGTGATTTGATACAGGTCATGTTGGGCGGACAATCGCGGAGAAGGCCTGCTGACGTGCTCTGCAGCACCATTTTTTTTTTTCGGTGGACCACGTGGTCCCGAAATTTGGTGGATCCATGTTTGGGGACCATGACCAAAATTTGAAACCAATTTGATATTTCAACGACCTGGAATCCTGAACTCAGAATCGCTGTTCAAACAGCACCACTCAGTGTTTGAAAATTTGTATTGGAGAGGATTTATAAAGACAAAAAACGTTTTTCACACGAAACAAACCTAATTATGTATTTCAACATAATTGTTGTTGGTGAGGCACTTCAGCAGATTTAAATTCCATGGCAATCTGCATTAGGTTTATGAAATTCAAATTCATCATTTTTTGTTGGATTTATTTGGTTGAACATCCATACATATACAATGCATGATGTACAGCACACAAACAGACATCCACACTGCACACGTGTACATTAATGGTCACAAGACAGACAAACATCAATTCTTTACGCACTTGAAAAATCAACGTTTTTTTGCTTTCACAAGACGTGCTTCTGTCCGGTTCGCACACTTGGGAACGTGTCAATTCCAACGTCATTTCAGCTGAGCAACTGCAGCTACCTGCAGGCTTAGGCCTTTGGCCCTTCCATTGACTCCTCTGCTGTTGCTAAGCTTGACGCAGGTGGTCTTTTGGGAAAGGTTAGCACAGGCCATTGGCAGGAATCGGGCTGGAAGGAACCAGCATACTCAATGTTCAATAGTGTAGATGCGGCTATTTCTATCGAGGCCGGTTCTAGCCTTTGCTTTGGATATTTTTTGCTTCGGATTTTCCTCGTGTTTTCATGATGTTACTTTTGATATACCAGTCACAAATGTTTTCAGACTCAGTGAGACTATTGCCTTGAGCAGTCTATTGCCTTGAGCAGGTGTCGTTGCCAAGCTTCGTTGTCTTAGCCTCAGAATGCAACAAAACTATCCATGACAGCACATGACCTGCAAGGATACTCTTGTGACCTGCAATGATACTCTTGTATGGAAAAACTGTAAGTGTGTTGAAGTGGAACATGGTGGCATCAGCTCCTGATTCCAGATGTCTATTTTGTAGTTGCAGGGTGCGCCTCGGACCAGCATCACACGAGATGCAATTTTGAGGCCTAGTGGGTGAAAAGCAAACTGGACACATTTTTAAAGACCAAAATAGGAACCACTTGGCTGAAGATTTGCGCGTGGTAGTCCCTGCAGTTTGGAAGTGCATGCGATTTTGAACTTGGGGTTCTCCATTCAAGTTGGCAGCAACAGTGCCAGCGGGTTTTATTTTTTTGCAGTTTTGCAGTTTGCCTGCAGCATCCTGATGTAAAAGAATATCATCTATACTATTACTGTCATTATGTCAGTTCTTACTACTCAAAAGATTGCTACTTTTTTTTGTTATTATCAAACCCATGTTCAATGATCCGCCAGCGTAGACATCAAGACCAGGCAGTTTCAAATTACTCACTTCTTAGCGCGCCAGGCAAGCTGCTGACAAGGCCTTTCCATCGGCCCGACACAGGGCGACTAGTAGTCATCCCTCAACAACTCAAAGTCCTATCATTATATCCTGGGTAATGTGTCAACCCCAATTTTACAGAAATGGGTTGCATAAACCATCCAACAATGGAGGTTTATGGCATTGGATTTACCAGACTACACGTGGTGGCAAACCGAATACTGCGGTGACCAGCTCCATGCGGACGGAAGTCCTACAAGGTCTACATGAAAACAGCACAAGGAGGTTCCAATGCCAACATTTTGAATTCAGTCATTCTCAATATGAATGATACCTCATCTTTTGAAACTCCTCCATTGGGAACCTGATCATGATACATCATAATATGTTTTGCTTTCAATGAACTGCTGTGAAATGGAAATGCCAGGGCTTTGGATCTGGAGCCAAGGCAGCTTGGGGGCCGCCGTTGAGATTCTTGATCATGTTAAACCCCAAGAGGTCGCATTTTTGAATGGTCTTGAACATGTTGGGTTTGTTTTGAGTGCAAACAAAACAAACATGACTCCTCTGGCAATGGCAGCTGTGACAGCTGTAGTTTTGTAATAACCATCAAACTGAGAAAAATGCCAGGCTCCAAAGAAGAAGAAGAGCAAACAGGTGTGGCAGGGTTGTGATCAGGGCAAATATGTTCGATGAGCGGACAACTGCATGGAATTCATCGGAGTGTTTGATTCCTCCATACAGAGAGTGAACCAGCCGAAATGCAGAATTTTCCTCCATTACTTATATAATATGTTCGAATAAAATTGGGGTGTCAGTGGTTGGTGGTTTCAATTTTCCTCTTTTCTGATTTTTGAAAACGGGGGCTCAACCAGCTGCTAGGATGCTTCCGACGAGGAGACCAGCATTGTGAAGGCACAATGGGTTGGTCCAAAAATGATGGTTTTATCCCTCCAATATATGGCAATGTGATGCAATTTTACCCAGAACCATGATGATTAACCCTGATTAGCCAGTGGATGGAATAAGTTTACATGTGGATACTCAATTTTCAGACAAATTCATAATATCCATGATAAATGCAAAGTGTATTGAAAGATGTTGAAATACTGGGGTGATAGAAACACATCCAGTAATGGCCAATTTCAACAACAGCAGGCTTAGCGCAGATGTTCCATTGACGGCCAGAATTGGGCAATCTCATCACAGCGGCCAGATGACCAATGTGTATTCTGTGTGACACCATGACAGGGGCTGCTCAACTTTACAGCAAGAGCTGCTGAAATTAACGCACAGTTCTATTTCAGATTGCAAGACTCAGGTTTTCCTCTTCGTGACCTGGCATATGTATTTGTACGCACACATATATACAGTATAGTATATATATATGTATACATATATGATCATATGTATATATATATATATATAAACATATATACACATAAATACACGCATGCAGTCTACAGCTAAGTAGAACGGATACATGATATTTGACAGGACCTCCGTATTTGGAATGTTGGCCAGAACTTTCTTGCCCTGGCTATTTTTTGCCAGAGATTTCGGCTTTGGCTTCGTAGCTTTGAGTGCTTTGTGCGTGTGCTGAGGACAAGAAATCCTCCAAAAGCAAAGCGTTGAGGCAAGGTAAAGCTCTGAACCACACAGGTGTTCCAAGTTGCGAGTCTTTTCTCTTGGTGGATGTTGGCTTGGTTTGGTTCACGTCAAAGGAAAAATTCTGTCATCTCAAGGATGTTTGGACCTGGGGTCAAAATTAAGTTTATCGCCAAAATGGATGGCTTAATGCTAAACACCGCCACAGATTTCTGGATCCATTGTCGCATTGTGTCCCCATTGCAATCCATTACATATTCTACCTCCATTATTCTATCCCCATTACCCTCCAGTTCTTTAACGCAGACCCTGACAATGCATGGGGGTTTAGTGGATACTCATCTTCCAACGAAAATGGCAGGGTCGTCATCTTAAGATCTTCCCAGCACGGCGCCGCAGTAAGCAGCGGCTCAGCGACCTCAGAGACAAGACACTGGCCTTGCGACAGAAGCGCGAGGTGCAGGGGCCAGGTGATACAATCGGGATATTCTATTGTGAAGATATCATGTATATAATGTGGATTATCATGTGGATTATAATGTGGATTACAATGTGGATTATAATGTGGGATATAATGGGACATATTTACCCAACAACGTGACATTTGGGTTTGTCTGACCAATTATTTACCCTCCAAGTGGCAAATTTTGATCATTTTTGTGTGGATAGCGACGGTCATCCGACGGAATTGGGGGCGCTCCATTGTCAGATAAACCCATTTGGTTTCATGGGGATTACTACAGTCCATATGGGAACGGGCTGGCATTTTCCTTTTCTTGTTTTCAAGAGATCAAGATTGATACCCTGGTGGTTTGGGGCTACAAACGCAGGAAGAGTTGGATGAGTACGAGATGGGCAAAGCGATGATTGCAAAGTGCCGAACCTGAACGTGGTGTTGACCCTGTGGTCTGATGGGGTTCACACTCCTTCTGATGTTGGATGATTTTGATATTTATGATCAGTTCAGATTGCACAGACGGTGTTTCATGGAACAGCTTTTGAGCCAGATCCCATCTGGCCGGTTTTTTTCGAGCTATTTTCCTCAAAGGATCCGTTTTAGGGAGCTGCCCAGCATTGATTTCGAGGTTTTCAATCCAGCTTGGATTTGTTTCAGACTCCCTTTGTGGACCTGCATTGTTGACCCCCATGACTATCCATTACGGTGCTATTATTTCTAATCCATTGTTCATTATTGTCCATCTTCTTCAATGATGGTCTATGCTTACATATCCATTGTTGATTGCGAACCCCAAACATCATTTTTCTTTTTCGCAGCTGCAACATCTCTTTCCATCAGCTTGAAAGATGCGCCGAAAGGTACGGCCGAGAAGTGGCGGTGATGCCTCAAAATGTGGCCGAGCGTGTAGCAAAGCGTGGCGGGGTCCTGAAAAGATCATTTTCCTTTGGAAACTGCCATTGGTTTTCCATATGTCAACGTAGCGGAGAACAAACTTTCCTTTGAGAGGGGTCCTCAAGATGAAAGGGGTCCGTTGCTTACGTGCGTGCGCGCGCCAAAACGGCTTCATTTTTGGGACCACCTTACGGGCGCGCGGAGTAAAGATTCTAGTTCAGGACCTGTTTCATCTTGAGGACCTCTTTCAAGGGAAATCTTGTTGGAGAGTACCTGATATTTTCCATAGCAAATGGAAAATGGCAGTCATAGTTGTGAGATTGATTAGTTGACGCAGACACACAGATGCAAAAAAACGGGGCATGGTGCCATGCTGAGGTATGGTCATTGGCGGATCCTTTTACGCCACCATGCTTGCAGTCTTCGCATTTGGCATCATTCTTTTTAAGACTCAGGACCATGCAAACTGAAGACGGGACATGTTGTTTTGGTTTTGGATAGTGGAATGACAGACTTGGCTGCAAGTACGCAGTTGTCTCCTTGTCGCTTTCTTTTGAGTTGAGATTCTTGGGAAAAGAGTTAGCAAGATCTGGGAGTAAAGGACAGGTCGCATCTGGCGTACTTTCAGTGTTAGATATTTCCTTTCAAACATCTTCCTGTTGAGCACCACAAATGGCACATGCGCGAAGTCTAGGAGATCGTGATTCCTCCAACACTTATGGCGTTCGTGACGCTGGCTCTTCTTGCCCTTGCGATTTTTGGTGCCGGCCTTCAGTCTGATAGTGGTTGCAAGCAGAGTCAGCAGCGATTCTTGGGCATTAAATATTCCCACCATTTCCCACCAATTCAGCTGGTTCCAGGCTCCAAAACTGACAAAAGCGACATCTTGGTGACACACTCAGGTGGCTCCTATGGCATGATGTCAGCGTCTTGGGACCCCGACAAGGAGGGCAGTGCCTTGGGTGCAGAGGAGCCGCGCTGATCAATCCATGAAGGAGACATCAGATAAGGTAGGAGAAAATCTTAGATAAAAGCAGGAAAAATGTTTGTATAGTATACCTGGTGACTGGACTTCGCTTGGCCTCAGCTCTCGATTGCGCACACACCTTTCCATTATCGTCTATCAAGCTTGGCATGTTATGCATTTGCTTCATGATTTGCACGGCAGGTGGGAGGTTTCAGTGCCTAATCCTTTCGACCCACCTACACGCCATACCTTTGATGTTTTGGCCGCAGCCACTTCAGGAGTTCGGTGACAACATGAAAATCCTTGGAGAAGGCTTCAGGAAAGCTACGCTGCAGACAGAATACGAGAAGGCGGGAGTTTGGCGGGAGTGGGAATCTCCGAAAACAGAGAGGGCGGGCCAACCAGCCCAAAGTCCGGCCGAACAAAACAGCAGGATTGCAGTTGTTATTGCGCAAAAAGCGCTGAATATGGGAATCCAATGCATTTGATCTCTTCTTCAGGCAGATGTGGGGTAAGCCCAGTGACTCGTTCTGGATCCACGAAGGCCTTGGAAGTGCGAAACGAGCGGCGAAAGCTGTTGGAGGCAGCCTGGCACCGGTTGTGATCGACCTGTCAGTGGTTTGGCCACGGTACCATTTCTTTCATCTTCTATCCATTTTCTATCCATTTCCTCACTGTGGGTCGTATTCTGCTTATGGAGGCAAAGGAAAAGAAGAAGCAGGAACTGCTCAACAAGTGAGGGAAGAGAACGAAGAAATCTTGCAGCCAGATTCTGGCTATTCCGTTTTCAAGCTGCACGAGCGTTCCAGTGCAGCAGCTTTTTGGCCACCAACAGCAGCGGATGCTGACACCGTCCCAAAAACCCCAAACAGTGTAGGGATCACACCTTCAGAGAAAGCAAGGGGCCCAGCTGCAACTAGCTACCATGCAATTGTGGGGACAACGTGGCAGAACTCGAGCAGCCTAGGCACGCAAAGTTGCAGAGCCAGGCTTGGGTACCGCAGCGATCTCCTGAGTCTCACCCTGTTTCACCTGACAGTACAACTCGATTAGCCACAGTTGTCCCTGAAAAGCTTGACAGAGCAGAGTCTTAGGAGTTGTTGCTAGCAGTATACCTCCGGGGATGTTTGAAAGAAGTTGAACACTTCGGATTTGTAGGGAGCGAACCTCAAAACCATTATAGACTAGGATACAGAGATGAACTCAAGAACATGAATCGCGCACGATGTGCCAGCGCTGGGAGAGGTCTGAGGATGAAGTTCATAGATATATCCCGCCCTGCTGGAAAGCACAGATTGATCTTTTCAAAACTGAAAGCTTCGGGCTTGCTTTTAAACGATGCGAACATGACAAAACTTACATTTTGATGGCTGGAAATATCTGGAAACCATGTCGGAGCAAGAACATTTGGGACTGACGCTCCTGGGGGCTGCATGGATATCGTTCAAGTGTTTGGCTCGTCATCATTTCTGATCGGATCAGATCCACATACCGGTTGCAGAGACGGTATGCAAGCAGCAAGCGAATTGGCGCAACAGACGTGTGAAAGCCGGCGTAAACTTCAACACTTGCATGTTTAGTTCTTCAGGAATGAACTTGAGATGAATGAGGTCTTTCATCATCGACTGACATTGCAAATAATTTGGCTTTTCACTTTCTTCTGACCCAATCTTTAGGAAACCAAGGGATGTTCGATGTTTCCCAACAGAGACCGTGTTTTTTGGGGTCAATCGCAACTGAAGCAACATGGCCCGAAAGTCACGCGCGTGTTCCTCGGCGAGATATCAGCGTTGCATCAAACTGCATGCATTGGGTGGGTTGATTTTGTGACCAATACCATCTAGCACCCCTATATGATATGTATCGTCGTCCTTTTTGAGTGGTTGTGCAGATGGCAGCACCATGCCATTGGCAGTGGTGAGAGCGGTAGTTGGAAACACCACAGCGTGGAGGTCTTGCCAACCAACTTCAAGAATCTGTTCACAGATCTTGGATGTCAAGCGGTTGAATTCCACGTGATGGTGCTTCCAGAAGATATCCTAAAAGCCTGTACGATGTTTTTGGTCCATAGGCCATGGAGTATTGGAAGCTATTCAATTCACAATCTTTTCAAGTGATGTGCAAACATGAGGGCGCAAACAGAAAAGCCCATTCAGTTTGTTCTGCTCTCATGCAAGAATCAAGAATAGAATGGCTTGAACACGTCCCATGCGCGTAGTCCAGGTGTTTGTTTCGTCATTCTTTCTGTTACCCAGGCAACCATTATCTAACAACATTTAGTGGCTCAGTGGATCGATTCGCAATCCAAGGCGGACTTTGTGTGGTCGTCTTGTTGGCCTGGAGTCATGTGGAAAGCTCAACAAGGGTTGCACGATCTGAAGCTGTGCGTATTCGTGGATGCTGGGTTCGACTTTCTCCTTGCAAAAATTGGAGAATGGCAGGGTGCCGCCCAAAAGGGAACGTTTGCTGGTCGTGGTTTGATTTTGACCTTTGTTGGACAGGCGACGCTTTCCTTTTTCTTTCCAGACGCCGGAATGCCTCACCCTTAGAAAGATCCCAGAGTGAAAATCCTTCTAAGGCCGATGGGGACATGAATTCAAAGACAAAGATCTGAGTGAAACATCCTTACAAGTACAAAGGTGCAACCAATACTGAATGCCGGCTATGAACCAAACAGCTTTCTCAGAAGCCGCTTTGGATATGATCTGGTGACCTGGTGTCCCAGGCCTCGACGTGCGATATTCTCCCTGGCTGCACAGGCCCGTGGTGCTCATAAGGGACCGTTTGTAAACATGCGGAGTGGATGTCTATATACAAAACATGAACAAAGACAAAGACCGTAAAATACCATAAACTGGCATAAACAGACATACCATGATCTATGATATAATCTGGGGTATGTAGTGCGCGTAATCTCTGACTATATGTATTCTGGACCCATCAGACGCATGGCTCATTGGGGTAGAAGGAGTATTTCGGAACATGGGATGGTTCTGCGGCTAGAGTAGATCAGCACCGGAGGACTGGAACTCCTGATTTGGAAAAACTACCCTGTTGAGCCTATTAAGGGCAGTGTTGAAACTTTCCAGGTTCGTGAGTATGCACCTTCTGAGTCGTCACAGCAGGATCAACAAAGAGATGTGATCCTTTGATGTCATGAGGTTTTAGCGAATTCGAGAGGAATCGAGAATCTAGATGATCTAGAATCTAGATGCAGATTGACTATGGTTTGAAACATGCTTGGGTAAATCAAATTTTGACCAGGCCTCAAGTCCAGGAAGGCACGGCCTTACGACTTTCAATGCTGTGCCAGGTAGGGCTGGGCCTGAGTGAGGCTGCCTGGGCCAAACGGCCAGAAGGTCTGGAGCCTGAGCTGCGATGCAGCTGCCATGCCATGGCTCAGGCAACCATGAAATCATTTCAATTCATTTCAAGTCATTTGACAGTTTAGAGATGTTTAGACTGTTTAGAGTTTTGCTCGGCATCTTTTGGCATTGCAAAAGGCCGAGTTCATCAGGGTCCAAGCTCAACGGTTTGGCTTACATTTGGGCATTTGTTTCCCTGGTTGGCATGCGGACCGTACAAATTTTCCTTCCGAAGCTTAAAGTGAGAATTTCAAGACCTATAACTCGCAAAATCAGAATTAGGGACTCCTTTCTTTGGGCCATACCATGCCAGCATTTCAGCGGGGTCCAGGTGTGAACCGTCCTGAGCTGCTGCCGAAGACGGATGGCGCGTCGACTCCCATCATCGATGTTGCCAGGTTGGTGTGGGTCAAATTTGCCAGGATCCAAAACCTATCTGTTGGTCTCTTTTGGTATCATGTTTTTCACATCAAACCGCCTGGTTTTTGTGGTCATCCCCCCATCCTCCTAGGAGGCTTGGAAGATCTTTCGTTTAGCGCAGCCAGGATCTTGACGGCGAGTCAAGAGCGACAGCTGACAGCTGACATTGCGGAACTGGAGAAGGTTGCCAAGGCGTTGGGTGACAGGTTGGAACCATGACAGTCACATTCAAAATATTCAAAGCAGGGGAGAACTTTAGGACAGTAGAATCTGTGCACTGACTATTTGTGTAGATGTCCACTCATATGGCAGATCATTTTTGAGTCTACATCAATGATTGGGTCCCACCGTGTCCCACCTGGAACCGCCGTCGTCTGTGCACGCGGAAACCGGCTCATCTGTGCACGTAGAGAAACCGGATCGCCTGTACCTACCCTAGTTTGCATAGTTTCCTGCTTTTCTACGGTTTCCATAGTTTCCATGGTTTCCACGGTTTCCATGGTTTCCATGGTTTCCATGGTTTCCATAATTTCCATGGTTTCCATGGTTCTCATGGTTTCCATGGTTTCTATGCTTTCCATGGTTTGCATGGTTTCCATGGTTTCTATGGTTTCCATGGTTTGCATGGTTTCCATGGTTTCCATGGTTTTCATGGTTTCTATGGTTTCCATGGTTTCCATGGTTTCCATGGTTTTCATGGTTTCTATGGTTTCCATGGTTTCCATGGTTTCCATGGTTTCTATGGTTTCCATGGTTTCCATGGTTTCTATGGTTTCCATGGTTTCCATGGTTTCTATGGTTTCTATGG
>BGPT01000355.1:310727-317520 GCA_003297045.1 Symbiodinium sp. clade C Y103 | reverse complement strand
CCGCGCTACTTGCAGAGTTCTGCGGCGTCGAGAGGTGCAATTTCACAGTAACGTTCCAGCTGCCTTCCAGGAAAAAACAGCTTCCCGCACGTGTGTTGGCGTCTTGATCCCCTTTTTGTGTGCGCAGTTGATCCCCTTTTTGTGTGCGCAGTTGATCCTTCTAGTGTGCGNTTTGTGTGCGCAGTTGATCCCCTTTTTGTGTGCGCAGTTGATCCTTCTAGTGTGCGCAAATGATCCTGTTTCTGTGTGCGCAAATGATCCCTCTCCCGTCCCACCTGTGGTTCTTTTGTGAATCATGGACTTTGCAGGTTCGGCTGCGGGTGCTAACCCAGACCTTTCCGAACACACCAGGAGACGCGACGGAAGGGCGTTCGGAGTTGGACGGAGGGTGGCAGTTGTTCTGAGATCACTGTGGACGTGTGGGAAACGGCTGGGAAGCACAATGATCCTGCAGTGGGAGCAGCCACCGAACATCATTCAAAAACTGCTCTTAGATTCTCTCAATGTGAAGTGGCTTGAGGACTGGCCATTAAGGACTATTGGAAGCCTGATGGTCGGACTGCGGGGGATCCCAGAAATCCCAGAAATTTGAGCTTGAAGGGTCCTGACATGTTCCTATGAACAGGTTGAACCCACCTCAAAAGCAGATGTGAAACAAGATGAGTGGTTCTATGCCAATTTCAAGATTTGCTGGGCAAACCAGAGGTCACTGAAAACCAATGCCTCTCTGGGCTGCACGTCTTTTAGATCTCTGGCCCTAGTGCTGCCGAGATTATCTATGTGCATGACACGGGGGGACTGGGCGAGACGGCGGTGGTGAATTTCAATGCGGGACAAGAAGTAGAAACCATGCCGGGGTCCTCAGTGCCACTTCAACGCAGAGGTTACTTTTAGATCTTCGATCTTTGTAGGTTTCAAGTCGTCTCCAATCAAAGAAATGGCTACAATAACTCAAATGGCTGCCACAGCACCATGACACTGACGTGGCTTTCTTCAAAAGCTGGCTTTGTCTAGCTGGACAGGGGGTCAACTTAACTTCAGACATGTCATGAGTTGACTCGAGAGTGATAGCCTTACGGTACACGCTTCTTTGTGCTGCACCCCTCCAGATGATATTTCGCGAGATGTCGTGTGATTGAGTGATTCATTGGTCAAAGTCGGGGGCCCCAAATTTGGATGATGTACTGTTAAAAGTCACCAAGATCTAGGGGTCCCTGCGTCTGAAACGTGGACCCTCAAAGCTTCCATGATCTTATCATTCATCAAGACGTTCTGGTCGAGGAAGCCCCTGAGTTATTGGAGGCTCCTGGGCTTGCGTCAGTGTGTTCACCCGAACAGTGGAGGGTTGAGTTTCTGCAGGATTTCTTAGTGGCACGGCCATGGCATTCATCACATTAGGTTGGCAAGTCAACAGGTTGGGTTCGAAAGTTCTGCTGGTTTTGCAAAATCCAGGTGTCAGAGCTCCCCTTATCTCTCTACTAAGGTTGGGCAGCTACCCTGCAGATTGTTGCAGTGGGGCCCACATAGATAAGTAGAGCGTAGACACTCAGAAATGATGTGGAGCTTAGATTAATATCCTATATATAATTACTTGTAATTCCATCCATTTGAGTGCTGCGGCCACGGCTTTTGGATGGTTAAGAACTCCAGCATGCCTTTTCAGAGGGAGTGTTTTTGTCGTCTGAGTGTAGCTCTCGGTCTGCAGCAACAGGCAAGTGCAAAATACTTATGGCAACAAGTACTACATCAAGGACCGAACCAGAGTATCTTCAATGATTGGCAGTATGACATGACATTTGAGAACTTTGCTTGCATTTATCTTTGGTCTATTCAGATCCTATACAATTCCCATACTGCTTGGCTGTTTTTTTTCCATGTCGTTTGCGTATGCAGACGGCTTGTCAGCCGCTGTAGATTCACAAGACATTGTGGAATAATATTCATAGTAGTTTCCTTCAATTCTGGCAACATCTGACTCAGGAGCATGGCGACTCTGACACCGTGGTGGATGTGGTGAGGGTCCAAAAATTCCATTGCCAGTGGGACTGGCGCGACGCGGGATTTACTGTAGAAATAGAAGGCTTCAGAAGATGACGTTGAGAAGACTCGAAAATCCGTATCGCCCTGAAAAAGTTTGGCGACACCAAGATTTGTCCCTCTTGCGGCAGTGTCTGACTGAGTCATGTTGCCACTTCCTGAGGTGAAAGCCTTGAAGGAGGGCTTCATTCCTGAGAACAAGAGCTGAGAATAGCCAGGTTTTTACTTCCTCATATTCTCCCATCGTCTCCAAAGATTGGGGCATCAAATTTAGGTCCTTTGCAGGATCACCTGGGAATCGAAATAACATCAATTTGCTTCCAAGCTAGGCTGATCCCACCCTCAATTCCACTTGTATGTTTCAGGATGGAATGCCTGCCTTGGAAGCGCAAATGATTTTCCTGCTGCAGGGAAAGCCGAGCGGCAGAAAAAGGAGCTGCCGATCAGGCGTTTGGAGGTGCAGGGAAACATTAATCACCAGAGCAGTGGTTTGGCAGCTGGGTTGACAACTTCTGAGGAGATTGACAACAGCCCCAATTGTTCGGATGCAGCGTTTTCAGCTTTTACACGGACGCCGTGACATGACGACTGGCTGCTGGGATGCTTTCTCAAAGGCACTGCCAAGACCATTTCCTCTGGACCAACTCTGCAGTTCAGCCGTTGAAGTTCACATCCGCGTAGACGACAAAGATAGAAGCTTGGTGACCCGAATTCGCAGAGCTTTAGATGCAATTCTGACAACCTACAATGCTTGCAGTCCTTCTACAGGAGGCAGAAACTGAAGGTGAAATGAGAAAAAGTGATTCGACTGAAGTCAGCTCCTCAATTCGCCATGGCTAACTCTTCAGAGAAAACTGAGGCCTGGTGTGGATCGCTGGGATCAGAGTGGGTGGGTCTCAAGGGGTGAATTTGCTTGTTGACTCTGATGCACATCATTTTTGACTTGGAAGATTTTTGAAGAAAAGATAGTGCAGCCAACAAGTCTTTCACATTTTCATGTAATGTGCTGTTTCACTGAGAGGGTCTTCCAGAATTCCTGCTGCATGTTCGTTCTGTGATGAGCACTGCTGTAATGGGTAGCCCTTTCTTGTGATCTTTGTGTTCTTTTTGCATGTTGATGTTTTCTCCGTACGTGTAAGGAAGATATCCAACTTCTCCGTGTGTCTTAGAATGTTGGGTGCTCACATATTTTCTTGATCACATGAGTCACACAGACATATACCCAGGAATTGCCGGTCTTGCAATCCAGTTGTTCTTGGACTGGAAGCAGCTTTGTACAAAAACGGTCACTTTGGCCCTTCCAAGCACCTGGCTTTGGCCCTTCCAAGCACCTGGGTTTTTCATCATTCACAATGTTGCAATCTTCACAACCTTGCTGTTTTTGTCCACAAACAGTGAGGTCACTCTTAGGCTCTTGCGGTACTGGCTAGGTCTGGGTTGGGTCACATACGTGTTCGTCTTTTTGGCGACCGTTGCAGCACAAAAGTTCCTCGCTCTGCCTTGGCACGAAACGTATTCGGGGAGAGCTCTTTGGTGGAGGTGCCTTCTTGCCTTAGTGCCGGGTCTGTCTTTGGAGCTATGTCTATGTACGTTTAGTGTGGCATGCTGCAGCATGCTTAAGAGATTTGGCACTCTTGGACGGTCAGAACCTCGTTTTGTGCGACAGGTGCAAGGCGTCGGATTCTTTCCTTGGCGTGGCAGGCACAGTATTTCGTGCAGGTTGCCAACACGTTTGCAAGGGTGGGTCACAAAAAGAGGTTCGGCTGGAGGTGATCTTTGTGTGGCAAGCGCAGTGGTTGGTGAACTTGATGTCTTGAAAGGCGTGCAAAACGGTGACTTTGTGAGACTGTCGACATTTCGGAATTTGGTACGCGGTGATCATCTCGCATGGCAGGCACAAGACTTTTTTATGCCTCAGGTTATGTTTTGTGGCAGTCCTCGGAGAGGTCCTTGTATGAGACCACTACGACAATCTTGTCAGAGTGTCTCGGAGGTTCTGGTATGAACATCATGCCCAGGTTCTTGTAAAAGGATCTTGTGGAGATTTCTGGTGAAGTCTTCTAAGAGATTTCTATGACGATCTTGAAGATATAAGTTTGAGGTGTTTGTATGAAATTTCTTGTGCGCTGCTGTTTGGGATTTGTATTCCTACCAGGTCCTTCTATGATGTTCTTGTGCGATTCTGTTAGAGGTCCTGGTATGACAATTTCCTAGAGGTTCTCGTCAGAAGGGTTTGTCAACACATATTCCGCCCAGCATTGTTTGGGGCCTCCTGCCTGGATCATGTTTTGGTAGACTTTGAAATCAACAAAAACGATCTTCAAAAGTTGAACCGACTTGAGAACAAATTTTCGTTGGTCATAGTTTCGTAGGCAAGACTCGTTTTCCAAGTCGTGATACATCAGATGCAGGTACCAAAGGTCGGAGCTGCCTCGGGCTGGCCATTCTTGTTGATCTCTGCTGCTTTGCTGCCCGTCTCCATGTGGTGCCGCAGCGGTTTACAGAAATGGGAGGTATCGAGATACTCCAACGCCTACGAAAGACCATTGGCGAATCTGGTCTGTTTGGGAATCGGGAACCAGATTTCCTTGGACGAAGTTCAACGGGGCATTTTTTTTCCCTGGACACTTGTAGTCCTGACAGTCCTTGACTGCGAGGTACCAGCACAGTATGATGTCGGGGCATCCGCAAACCCAAGTGGCGGCTTTCTCAGTCACGATCGCCTTTCGTAGGGTCAGGTTTCAAAGCTTAGTAAGTTTCTGTGTCGCAGCCAAGACTTGCACTTGCCACAACTTTTTTGGTTCTGAGTGCGGCCACAGGATGCTTGTGGTTTCATCCTTACAGACCTCATGTTTGGTGGACGAACATTCGTTCTCATGAATTCATCAGGGTTAGTTTTAAGCAACAACTCGATCAGAAGATTTGGACCCAGAATCATGTCCGCTTGCCTGCCCTTTGCTCAAGCTGTTGTCAAAGAGAAGCTGGTGACCGCGTAGAAACACGCGCGAACATCGCAGACTGTGGGATCTAGGTGGAGTTGTTACATGACACTTGGCAGCAAAGGCAACAAAGAGCCATACACCGTGAACCGAATGGGATGGGTCAGACTTCTCTGCAGGCAGCTATTCATCTAATGTTGGACTGTTGAATCTGGTTGGTTTCTACAATTAAAGCCCCAGGTGGCGGATGTTTGCGATAGGAATATGTCAATGTGTTCCTGTAGGAATGTGGGAAGATATTGTATAGGAGTTATTGTTTTTTTTCAAAGCCAAGACACGCAGCGTGCTGTGGCTCAGTCAGCAAATCTTTGTCAAGTGCGGCATTGATGAGTCCACAAAAATTCAAGCGGTGACCACAACAGTTTCACTTGACACCTCTCTCTCTTGACAACCCACGTGCCGGCGCAGAAACTCGAATTCCCAGAAACAGATATCTTGGCCGCGGCAAAGCAGGAAAGGTACCATCTTACAATGTTTCTGAAACGGAATTTCAAGAGACAAATGCAAGCCGCTAAATTTGAGACACGCATCGCCAAACAGAAGAATGGACGCAATTCGACTGCACTAAGCAACCACTAGATTGCTCAAGACAATAGTACCGGCGCACAGACACACGTCAAAGTCACCTTGGGGCAGCAATTCGAATGCGCTGAGCAACCGCTCGGCTAAAACACAATAGCACGAGCGCATGCGCGCACACACACACAGACATTTCCAAAATCAGTTTGCCACAGGAATTCGAATGTGCTGAGCAACCATTGGATTGTAAAACCCACTAGCACCAGCCGCAAAAGAAAGAGACAGAAACTTGGACGCAGCGGTTCCAACAAGGTAAGTGAGCATGTGCAAAACACAGTGGCGCGATACCATCGAAACACACAAGAATCAAGTTGATACCTCAGTCTGTTCCAGTGCGCGTCAGCTCGAGACCGTTCCACGCATGTCCGGATCCGTCGCGCAACCCAGCCTACGTTTCACCCCCATCAACTCAGGATTACACTACTAAACATATGCGTGTTTCGCCACCTTTCTATCTTTCAAATCGCATCTGGATGCAACAACAGAGTTGCACAGAACTGTAAAACACCATAGCGGCACTACAGAAATATAGACAAGTCACGTGGACGCAGCAGTTGCAATGCGCAAAATGGTCCAGCACTTGCAAAGCACAACAGCATGAGAGTCTCGAAAACAGACGCATGTGACCTTGACGCCTCAGTTCCTGCGCGTGCAGTTGAGACCGTTCCGAGCGTGTTGGGACCCGTCGCACAACCGCCCCTAAATTTCACCCCGCCACCAGCGCAGGATTACTCGAAAGCAAAAATGTTCCCTCACAATTCCTCACCTTCCTACGTTAATCGCATCTTGATGCAACAGTTCCACGGCACAGAGTTTCATAGAGTTGCAAAGCATAGTAGAATTCACAGCTCAATGGCGATGATGTGAAATGGTGATGATGCAAAGTGGTGATGGGAAGTGGTGATGATGTGAAGTGGTGATGATCTTAGGCCGTGAAGTGGTCTTGATGTTGGGCCGTGAAGTGGTGATGATGTTAGGTGGTGAAGTGGTGGTGATGTTAGGTGGTGATGGTGATGTAAGTGGTTGGCGTGGGGCGAAATCAAGTTCACCGGTAACTCTGAGTGTCTCTTGGAAACTTCGCTTGATGAAGGGTTTGGTAGCAGGGTGTGAGAAGCAGGTAGGTTTGCAGATCCTGAAGCCAATCGAGTAGCCTGAGTAACCAAATTCTTTAGCTGTGA
>BGPT01000355.1:255727-305727 GCA_003297045.1 Symbiodinium sp. clade C Y103 | reverse complement strand
ATCCGAACCATGTTTAGGCAGCGGCGATGATGTTGCATCGTTTTGTTGCGTGCAAACATGTTGTGGGACCAGGGGAAACTTTAAATTTGGGATTCATCAAGATTGGCATTGGCCGCCTCGGCCGATATTTTAGGTATACAAGAAAAACGGAAGACATGTAGCTTAAAACTTCAGTGCGTGAACTTGTAGTTAAAATGAAACTAGTGATTGAATAGTGGGAGTCTCCAACATGTCTAAAGTTCTAAAGTGAGTCATGTTCTCGGATCTCGCAATACTTAGATCTTGAGACTTGCGATGGGACCTATAGAAATTGTTTATCAAGGCGCAAGGTCAGAACCGGAGTGAGACCTGCCAATTAGCCTACTCAATAACGAAAATGCAAAACTGCTCCCAGTCGAGTTTCATGTGCAGTGTTTTCTCCCATCCTTTATTGCCACAAAAAAGGGTATGGATGGCCAGAATCAGGCGGGCGCCTCAGGCGACTAAGGAGTTGGTGGGTCAAAGGTGCGGTGTCTAAGCTTTTTCACATTTTCCTTTCAAATTCAATCGAAAACGGTCTTGACACCTACCCCTGCAAACAGATTTGCGCGATTTTCCAGTTAGTCATCGTCATCGTCATCGTCATCGTCATGGTCATGGTCATGGTCATGGTCATGGTCATGGTCATGGTCATGGTCATGGTCATGGTCATGGTCATGGTCATCGTCCTCCTCCTCCTCCTCATCATCATCATCAACAACATCATCATCAACAACATCATCATCATCATCACCACCATCATCATGTTCTTCATCATCATCATCATCATCATCATCATCATCATCATCATCATCATCGCCACATTCTGAGCTGATAGCGACCTGAACAGCACAAGTTCCAAGTAATGCTCTGAAACTTACTTGCAATGATGCCGGCAGATATGTTCTAGAATGCACACGGCATGTCAGTTCCCCTAGAAGGATTCCATTCAGGTCTGTTTTGTGCCTGCAGAGATGTTTGAAGGTGCAGACTGCTTCTTCTGACCCTTACATGGCAGGGAGCAATTGATTGCCCCCCCAAACAAAGATGCAGACTCAAGGCGCCTGACATGGGCGTTGAACCGAATGCACAGACAATTTTGCACGATTCTCGCAGGCTCAGATCACATGATGTTACATGATTGCCTGTTGAGAAACTATGGGGCCAGCGACTCTGCGTCCTGGAAGCGTGACAGATTTGGAGCTTGTTGCCTGCGTGCGATCGGGTGCGTTTTTGGGCTTGCGGTCGGAGTGGCAGCGCTTCCATTCATTTGTTTTGGGGCGAACTTTAGGCCGCAAGGGCGTTTGCGGTAAGCCAGCGCCTGGCACGGGGCGGCCTGTCAGGAGCTGCTGGACTTGCTGCGGGAAGAGGGGCCCTTTGACATGGTGCTGGCGGACTTTGCCACCATGTCTGCTATTCAGGTAGCAGAGGAATTGAGCATCCCTTGCATCATCAATGTGCCAGGCGTAGCATTGCGTATGTGACGGGGTAGAGGGCAAGGTGCAAGTCAGAGCCGTGCAGCGTTTGAAGACTGTGAGTGGTTGACCCTTTTCTATGGTTCATCCCTGTTCATGTTGGGACTTCAAACGGTTGGATCTTCAAAACAGCCTCTTCTCCGATTGGATCTATTTGCCTTTCCGGTCCAAAACGGCCAGATGAAGAGTTTTCAAACGCAGGAAAACTGAAACCAGAACTAGCATGCGTTGTGCAGATGCCAGGACCAGCAGAACTTGTCAAGCACTTGAGTATGTGGTTGGCAATTCCCTTCTGCAGCGCTGTGTTCTTGGCCACCCGAAGCGTCCTGGAAACAAGACTCATGTACAAAATGTTCCTCGGGTTGATCCCTGCAATGAGACGTGTCTTGGGCCCAAAAGGGGTGCGTTGGTTTGGCATTGCATGTTTGTCAATTTGCAAAAAAAATCTTTCCAAAGACAGGCTGCCGTCAATTTGACCGGGACCTGGTCAATGAAATTTGCAGTTAGAATGAGTGAGCGAACAGTCCAACCAGTCCTCATCCTTTCCGGGTGGCACCTGCCGCCCATTTGCAGGTCATGTGTGTTTGGTGAACAGTTTCTTTGGCCTGGATATGCCTTGCGCATTGCCTGCCAATGTGATCTTAACTGGTTCTACGGCTGCGCGGTCTGGAAAGGAAACGATTGCATTGAAAGAAACTTCAGATGAGACCCCTGGTTTCGCAGATTTGGAAGCGCTGTGGATGTGAAGCCTCGCTGACTGACCGTGTTTACATTACATGCATTCATGTGATTGAGAGAAACATGAGTCGACTTTCAGCAGTTGATTTGATTGGATGTTTGTTGCACAGCTAATAAATTGGCGGATTAACAAAGTGTAACGGCATGATTTGATTTCGGTATATCCATGGACTTCAACGTTTATACTTGCCTTGCAAGAATGACGTTGCATTAAGCACTGGATGAAGGAAATGCGGGTGAAACTTCTGGAACGTGACCAATTTGTAATTTTGATGCTTTAAGGGCTCTTGATCACGATAGTGAGAGATGATGACGAAGGAAAGGACAAAGGAAAACACATTGTACGCTAAGAAATAAGAAAAACACATGTTAATTAAGAAAAAACGAACAAGAAACGAACACAAAATCAAGAAAAAACAAAAGGATGATAAACTGATAGACATGGAAGAAAACAAGAGAAACATAAACTACATAGAAAGGAAACAATCAAGAGCAACAAAAATAAACACAATAGAAAAGAACATGATGAATAAGCACCAACAACAGAAAAACAACAAGGCAGAAACAAGGGAAAGGGTTTGGGATACGGGGAAGGGAAAGACAGGGAAAGCAGGAAGAACATGAGGAAGAAAAGGAAAAGAAAAAGGAGAAGGAACAGGAGAAACAAAACGATGACAACAATGATGACGCAGGTGATGGTGATGATGATGCTGACGACGAGGATGATGATGATGATGATGATGATGATGATGATGATGATGATGAGGAGGAGGAGGAGGAGAAGGAGGAGGAGGAGGAGAAGGAGAAGGAGGAGGAGGAGGAGGAGGAGGACGATGACGATGACGATGACGATGACGATGACGATGATGATGACGATGATGATGATGATGATGACGATGATGATGATGATGATGATGATGATGATGATGATGATGATGATGATGATGATGATTGTGATCATGGTGACGCACATAATAATGATGACAACGGGGACGAGGATGTTTGGTGGTGGTGGTGGTAGTGGTGGTGGTAGTGGTGGTGGTAGTGGTGGTGGTGGTGCTGCTGCTGCTGCAGCAGCTGCTGCTGCTGCCGCCGCCGCCATTCGAGATGTGTTTGAATCGGGTTTCTAAGGAAAATGAATGCATGGCTGCAGCAGGTGCGAGCAGAAGGCCTTCGTATTGTGTACGTGACTATGGGCAATTGGGCGAAAAGAAAACGGTGTCGGATGAACTTTCAGATGCGAATTGTGCATCTGCTCCCTCTTGGTCCCCAATTATTTTTTGATTGCCAAAATTGGGCTCAATGCAACATGTAGCAGGATATTGTTGAGGTCTGGACCCTCGGACATTTGCAAGCGTACAACCGATGTCTCTTGATTGGTTTGTTTTGGAACTGAGGTAGCATGCAAGTGCTCGAACAATTCCAATTGGAGGCAGGAACTGGAAGATCTGGAAGTGATCCAGCATCTAAGCTGGTGGATCGATGACCAATGCTTTTGTCCGAGATTGTAATGAAGGGTTGGGTTTGGTCAGTTGTAATACGTCAAGAGCGTTGAAACCTATCAGATAGAGGCCCTTGAGCATAGATCCGAAAAAATGACATAGACCATCATAAAACACCTGGGATGGTTCATGGATCAGGGTATCAAGGTTGGGCTGCAACATCGAATGGTTCATCCACAACCACATGGTTTCAGGCGCTCTTCTATGGCCTCAAATCTTTGACCCCCAAAGTCGCTGTAGCGTGGTCTTTGAAAGAAGAACAGCACCAGCAATTGCCTGGTGGTGCCTCGTCACACACGGCAGCAAGAGTGGAGGTGAAGTCTACCGCGAAATATGATTTCCGTTGATATAATAAGTATATAGTCATGCCACTTGGTATCACAGATCTGCCCATTATAATTATACAGCATATACAAATAAATCCATGGTTTGATGGTTCCAACCTCCCCCAATTACCAGAAGCCGATGAGGCTGCAGAAGGGGTGGTAAAAGAAGGGAATTAGATCTGGTATCAGACGGTGCAACAAGGGAAATCCGGGAACACTTTGCACTTGGCAATGTAATTTTCATTTACTGTACTAGAGTATTCGAACCTGCTCACTTGCATGCTGACATGTCGCATGCCATGTCATTGAATTGTCGCAACATTGTATACATATAGTTCTTGTATCTTTGCACAGCCATAGCTTGAAGGAAGTGTAACTTTTGCAACATGGAGTTTCTTAGGAAAAGAACACTTGAGGTCACACACTCAGTCCATTTCACTGCACCCACTCCACCCAATTCACCCCTGCTCCATCCTTTGCATCCAGCTTCATCGCCTCTCACGCCCCTGAGGCATCGAAGCATTGCCATGGCATTTTTTTCTGCAGAAATGGCTGCCGCAAGGCCAAGCTGGGTTGGCAAAACGTGGAAGGGACGGACTATGATGGGCTTAGGATGCAGCATTTCATCAGCTCAAACACCCCACAGATTGTGAAACTTGACAGTCCAGCTTGTATTGAAGAGTGATCGGTTGTAACGTGAACATCTTGAATTGTGGGGATGATGGGTGTTGCATTGTTGACGTATTCCAGGTCTTAAACACTGGATCTTTGCGATCTGATGTAACTGACTTCAGGACCACTCAGCAACTACGAACTATCACCAGCAGATGTCACTTTCACGAGGTGAAGCCCTCCAGCTGCCGGAAGTGGCAGTGGTTGTGCTGCCCGGCCAGAAAATGACGGAGTTCTTTTTTTTGGGGTCTCCGATGATGTTTCCCCAAAAAGAGCTGCCACTTTGAAATTCTTTGGCTTGGCTGTTGAGATCCATTGCTGGGATATTCTGGGAAAACATCCCAAAAAATCCTCAACATTCGGCTGCGGTGCTTTCAAGAGCCATATGTTTGGTTCAAGAGTTATATTAGTTGGGGGAGCTGTTAGTTGGGGTCAACCCCCAACTAACATGTTTTGCACGAGTGCTGTTTATCGATCGTCGGCTCAATTGTGTTTCGTTGGATTCTCCAAGTCTCCACCATCTGTGGTTTATTTCATCTCAGATCTCCAAGTATCTGCATTCTTGGGTTCAGAATAATACTATATTGAATTATCTTGGTATATGTATATGTAACTATATACATACTACGTACTATGTAAAACCTACGTCACACATCATGCACATCTTATCTTCAGATCTCCCCATTCCCAAGGACCCACTGCGGTTTCGGTGGCCTCAACGAGACCATCGCTGCGGGGAAGCCCTTGGTGGCGCTGCCCTTCCGAGCCGACCAACCGGCCAACGCCAAGCTGGCGAAGGAGAGGGGCCTGGCGGAGGTCCTGAAACCCAGGCTGGGCCAGGGCCAACGGCTTGGCGTTCTCAACATTTTCTGGGATAGCCTGATTTTAACCAAGGAAAAGATGTGGAAAACGGATGGGGAAATTATCTAGAAATGGTGGGTTTTCCACATCGAACTGTGACTGTACAGGAGGGTATAGATGGGATCTAAGTAGGATATATGGGATAGAATGGAATAGAATGGGATATGTGTGGGATAGATATGATTTAATGTGTGGCAATCAAGATGTGGGATAGATTTCATGGTGATATCATGTGGATATATGTGGGGATGTAACGGGATGTAACGGGATGTAACGGGATGTAACGGGATAGAATGGGATGTATTTCACCAACAACATGACGTTTGGGTCTAATGAATGGGGATTTATCGCAATTCATGGCCATTTTGATTCACCACTGGATGTAATGGGTACCCGATTTCCAGACCCACTTGGAGGATTTGATGCACCCGAAATGGTGGTGAACATATGAAAAAAGAGATTCAACTGCGAAAAATTATCACAAAATTAGGATTCAACTTGTAGGAAGAAGGGAAATAGGGCCCTCTTAGCCATGATTATCCATTATTTCAAGAAAAAGATTGGGGTAATCCACCGAACAAAGGAGCGGCAAACCCACCAAAAAAGGAGGCTTGACTCACCAAACATGGGATGTGCGCTCCGGGTTATATGATCGACAAATTTGAGTTTGAAGCATCAAACATGGAGATTTATCCACCCTGACAGTGGAAAACCCATCAACATTTTAGTGCCCTGCGATGATTGATTTGCTAGCGTGTTGGTTAGGATTGATTTCATGAAGCCCAAAACGGAAACATGATCAAAAAGAGGTCCAAAATGGGGACATGAAACGAAATAGATTGTTTCACAGGAAAAGGCACAGATCCAGAATCTTATAATGCCTAAATGGGTATATGTTAAGCGACAAGTCACCATGAGTTGGTTAATCAGCAGTGGCGACATGTTGTATACATCTGGGAGAGCAACGAACCTGCTGATTTGAAGGTCACCCCCAGTGGGTGGTTCCTGCCCAACACATGTGGACCACTGGTAGCAACCTTAGGACGATGACTCCTGCATCGGTGAAATCGGCCCTTCAGAAGGCAGGATTGGCTGCAAGAGGTTTCGCTGGGGTCTTTTTGGTAACGTGCGTTCTTTTTGACATGAAACAGCCGACTCATGTCAGATTGGCAGGCCAAGCGGAAGTGTTCATTTGCAAGAAAGCAGCGATAAGGGACGGTGGTCCAACAATTTGACACCAGCTTAATCCATCAACATTGTTGACATTGTCATGTTCATTGGAAAAGAAACCGTGGGATATCCATCAGTTTGGATAGACCCGTAGCCGCCGTAGCTGCCGTACCCGACCGCCTCTGCCAGGTCCTGGGAGATCCAAGTTATGCCCAGCGGGCAAGAGAGTTGCAAGGAATGATGCTGAAGACCAAGGGGGCTGAGGCGCCTTGCGCGCCGTACGCGGCGTTGGCCAGGGATGATAACTTGGGGTCCCCTCGTCTGCTGATTTGATGACATGACCATCTGGAATACCGCCGGGAACTGTGGATCTTGAAGCTGGGGTTGGTGCCCTTGTGGCTGCAGGCGTGTGTGGAGGCCATCGAACGTTTTGTGGAGAACGACGGATGCGATGAACTCTTCCTCAGGCACTTGGGCTAGAAGGGTGAATGACCACCCTTGTTTGCTGCAAGATCATTTGTCTGGGGCATGGGTATAGGCGGTATAGGTCAAGGGCTGCAAGGTGTCTAAATCACTGGCCATTGGAAGACTGGCAGCCATTTGAATGTTCTTGAAGGCCTTTATTCAGATCACGGAGATTATCCTCATCCCAACTGGTTTATACCATGCTCTTGAGCAAGAGTTGGCGATGCCTTTCTGCATGCCATTTTGTACCCAATCCTGACACCTCAAGCTGGGAGCATTGCAATTTGATACTCATTTGGTGGTTTCAGCTGATGTTCGACTTCGTTCAAACAGCTGGAGGGGCCAATCTTTTGAATGTTCTTGAGAGGTATAGTCGAGGTATAGCAGCTGGATATCTTGTCCCTCAACACACTGCAACCCTTTTTTTACCTGAATAGCCTAAATCCATAAAGAGTTTTGTCGTTCTCCGAGTCCAACGATCATCAAACACCCACGTCGTCTTGTGGATGTTTTGATGATCTCCGATCTCTCCGATTCAGCAAGATGGGTGATTTTCAACGTTTTTGTTTCTTTTCCGGAGATTTTCTTGGTGAACGAACCTTTCACTCTGACCCTGCCTGACCCTGCCTTGTTCCTGTTGTTCGTCAGGGCACCTCCATCATGGTCCAGCTACGTCACGCCGTTGGCGAAACCTCTGTGCCTGCTAGCCCTTGGCGCGGCGCTGGGTGTTGCCGCCCGACGGAGGTAAAGTGAAGTGGCGATTGAAGGTCTTTGAGACCATTTGGAGGCTGTCTTTGAAGCTTTTGGACGGCTTTTGAGGACAATTTCAGAATTTTGAGACAGGACCTACTGGAGCTTTCATGATAGTTTCTGCCGAATTGGACAGATATCATGATGTCTCGTAAATGTAAAGATTTTGCAGTGGCGCTTTGCTGCTCGAGCGGCACATCGTTTGAAGAGCTCTTGGCTGTTCGACAGATTCCAGGGTTGTTGTTTCCCAAAGATGTTGAAGCTAGTCTTGTGATCGAGTTCATCACTTGGCTGATTCATAGAGATTCAGCACATCCTTTAAATCCATCCAACAAATTGGTGCAAGAGTTCTACTTGCATGGAATTGATTCTCCTTGAGAGACAGTGAATCACTTCTGCTTCGAGAAAAGCCATTTGTACAGAGCTCCAAAGGGAGCTGGCTTCATGTGATCAGTGCCACAGCTGAAACATCGGAGACACTTGAAATTAATAAGCATATATATATATATATGTATACACACAGATATAGTGGTAATCATGAAGATTATTGATTGTTGTTATTGAAAATGATACTACTAATAGTAATAACATCACGTATCTATATATACATTATTTTACATGATGTGCAAATTCTATTTGGAACGTGATTGTTTCAGGACATCCGAAACATGGTGCAGCATTCTAGCTAACACTTGTGGTGGCAGCATGGTTGGTGGCTCTGTGTCATCAAGGGTTGGCCAGCATTCTGTTGGTATGGTTAATAAACCATCGCAACATACGCCATTTTCCCCCCCAGGCGAACTGCTCATTTCAGATACAGTTTCAGGTTGGCACTGAGCACTTCCGGTCGATATGATCACCGGATCTGACACACACACACACACGCACGCGCATTTTTTTTCCTGGCATACGGATTTTCTAATTGACGTACTCTTGGTGGTTTCACATATTTCAATATATCTCGAACAGTGACGTTACTTTTGTATTTCGATGTACAAGATACTACACATTGTACACATACATATGTAGAATTATGCATTTTCATGTGTATGTGAATGTGTACATGCACATGTGTATCCATGCTTCAAGCTACGAAGCAACGTTGTGCAAGGTGGGTGTGTCAGGCGTCACAGACAGTTAATTTCCTGTGAATTCTCGTGGACAGACCCGCTGCAATCTGCCGCATGCACAACTCACGGCTCCTGTCATTTGTAGTCACCAGCAACCTCCATGCACCATTTGTCTGAAGGTTTGAACAACCTCAGTATACCAGGAATGTCTGAACGCGAACATATCTTGTCACTGGGGTTGCAGGATTCGCTAGTTGTATGCGCTGCGGAATACAGAGTATCAAATGTTCGAGTGCATTCGGCAGAGCATTGCATAGCCTTGAGGCCTCAATTATGTATACAGCCTGCCACTAGCAGAGAAGATGCGTTCGAAAAAGGCCCCACAGAGCGGAGTGACTTCTGCACCCCAAAAGCTCCAATAAGCATGGGCCGGGTGTGACCAGATATATTACGTATATTAGATTAGATATACACATGCATGCATGCACACATGTATATATTGTATATACATATGCTATGTATAGATATATATTGTATCTAACTGGAGTCATATCTATCCGCTGGGTGAATCTGGACTTACTTCACATGAGTTCACCACGGGGTTCTTATTCAATTCTGCGAGGCCATCCGTGAATTGGTGCTCTCTGAGGTGGAGTTCAAGGTGGGAAAGTCCCAGCCAAGAGGTTGGTGAACCCCACGGTCATTGGTTGACCCAGCCCATTTTGTTTTTGTTTCGGGTTCACCTCCCAATTTCCTGTGAACGTTTCGAAAGTATAGGAGCATCATCTATCAGTGGTCACTTATAGACGATTGGCTTTATTTTTCCATAAATTTCAAGCGTGTATATACTTTACCAGTCAGCTGGATTTGATCACCAGGGTACATCCACCAAGGTGCAAGAGAAGTCTGAAGAGATGCTTATGAAGGGAAAGGAGGTGCGCTTGGGATCTACGGGCCCTGGATACGTGGTGGATATGACTCCAGCTGCAACATTTTCACGCATCTATAATGTAGGACCAGCTCCTACTACATATACACACATATATATATATATATATTAATTATATATTTCATATCCCTATGCATCCGTGTGACCATGTGTAGAAATATGTATATTGTACTGACTGTCAGTCATTGATATTTCAGGGTGGCCTTTGATCGTTGCGAAGTTGCTGGCACTGCGGGTCCCAGGTTGTTGCACAAATGCAGCAAGAAACCCAGGGCAGTCAATTGCACCATGGGAAACCCAGTGACGTGGTTCCGTAGCTCACGACACTTTTGCGAACATAAATTGCAGCATTCTAGCACCATTCTAGTGTTGGCCATACTCTCAAGCACTCTTTTTTATAGGAAGTTCCATTTTCATATGGCTACATTGCAGAGGTCCAGCAACTTCTGTCCTTTTTTTCCTTGGGCGAAAGCATCTAAAAATGGGAAAAAAACATCCACTATGTCATACTATTTCTAGGATTTTTGGTGACCTTTCTGAAAGGCTCCAGTGCAGCATGGCCTGAGGCAACGCCATCGCGAGAAAATGCAGCAGCTGGTGGAGGAGATTGTGCACTTCTCAGGGGGGTGTCATCCACTTCTCGTGGAGATACCGAAAGCGAAGACATCTGTAACATTCTGTAACAACATCACGAAACATCAATAATATCCCCAGACCAACTTCAAAAAGTGATGGATTCTACTTCGATTCAAGGGCTATGTGGCTATGCGGCTATCCGCTTGGCCTGCTTAAAGGGGAGTTTGGGCAGGGTCTATTGCGGGCTTGGCGGAGCAGCATGAAGGGACGGATCATTGATTGGCGGGTGTGATGAGCTCTCCTTTGTTTTTTTTTGCCCTCTGGAAGTTGAGCGACTTTCCAAGCAGGGAGCTGCCGTCCAAAGATTCTATAGTGTGAAGACCTTCTTGGATTTTGATGGATCTCAAAACGAAGTGTTTCGGCTCCTATGACTGTGTCTGTGATATATGATGATATATGTATATAATGATCAAATACAGAGACATATCCAGGATCCAGACCAGGATCCACCTCATATCCACAGATTGTTTTGCTGATTCCTGGGCCGGTCGCCTGAGGGCCAATGCCAGCTAAAGCAGCATGAACTCGAAAGGGAGAATGGACGCTTGAAGCAGGCTGGAAATGGAGCTCAGATGTTTCGGAAACGGCTAGATGATCGGTAGATGGTTGTACTTTCGGTCGTTGAGAATGGGAAGATTAGGTCATTTCTGTACTGTTAGCGGCTTGGGTTGCGGCTCCTTGCAAGGAGCGATGCACATCTTCGCATTGCTAGCGGCGTGGTGCCACCAATATTTAGCTAAGTTGGTGAAAGACTCCAATAACCAATACTTTAGGACTCATGGTTTAGATATGTCGCACTAGTTCATGGGGATTATGAACCAACTTGCAACTGGGGAGCACCACATCGCACAAAAGAGCTTCTCTCAAATGCGTGTGACCCGTTTTGGTCCACACTAACAGCCACCCAGTGAGACCAATGTAACTTGGAATGCTGCCACGAATCAATAGACTATGTCACTGGTGTAGAGCCTTACCGTCGTGGGAAAGGAAGATCACCAATATGTGCATACAAAAAACTGGAGGTCTTCCTATCAAACTGCTGCCCCGAATCACAGGCTTGGACTGGACAAACACTTGTAATAAATCAATTTCCCATAACCATGAACTCGTCCATCAAGACAATGCACCTTGTCTCTGCAACAATCGACTGGGAGATCTATTCTCTTGTTGGGACAAGTCTTTGGACATCCTTGGTTGCGACAAAAAACTGTACCTTTTGATCCTCATACTTCCAAAAGTCAAGCAAGAGTTCAAGAACACTTGTTCTACTCGCATTTGGAACTTGGAACTATACTATACTTGAGACTAACTCCAGATTTCACACATGTTTTTCCAAAACTTGTGAAGCTGCTGGGTGCTGGATCCAGCTTCGCAGACTCTGCACAACCTCGAGTCTCAGTTCACAATGATTGGAAACACCTACTTGAATGGCAAGGACTGAAGCCTTGGGAGCATGTGCGGCACAATTTGTCTGCGCATGGTCAGCTGAGTGTTGAATGCTGATGCTTTCTTGATTGGTGGGGGTCTCAACATCAACGCGTCAACCAAGCACTGATTTTGTGTCGAGAGTCCAGCAACTTGAGACTAGTTTTTCAGCGGAGCTGACAGGACTTTGCTTCTCCGGAGTCTGTGAGCTCCAGCCTCAAAGATAAACCGGGCACTGGCAGTGGCACAGGGAGTCAACCAGAAGTACTCAGATGTCAACCAGATTGCGATGTGCTCAAAACATCTCAAAGCTGTGGTTCCCTACCTTCCCAGGCACTACGGAAGCGGACACGGTGGAGCCCCCTTCAAGTCAGGTGCCGGGCTGCAAGCCACTGTGGTTGTGTGAAACCCAGGGAAGTCCCATGGGGCCACAAGCCCAACCTGTCACCCATCCGCCAACTCCTGAGAGGTGCCACCATCCACGCCTCAACCGCGTACGAACTATGGAAGTGACGATCTGCCGGAGGCTGGGATGAGGTTTGGGGCTGAAAAATTCACCCAGGAAGCTTGGCATTTTCCGCTGGACATGTTGAAAACATGTCATGATCATGGTCGATTGATCCTAAGTTTACACGATTTATCACAATTTCAGTGATGCTTACTGGCAAGATGGTATAAGATGATGCTGTTTCCACATGTTTCCACCATGGCGATTTTTGCGCCAGGTACCGACCTTTCCATTTTCGCCCGTTCCCATGGGCTCGCCCCCGGCGATTTCCATTGCAGAGTCGCTGGGTCCGGGGAGCTCAGACGTCAACAGCTGGTTTTCAAGGCACCAAGGTTTCTGGGAGGTGTTTTTTATTAAGGAAATTTGGCTTGAGATCAATCTGGAGCTTAAGACATGCCAAATTGTAGTGCTTCAAATTGCTTCAATCCCCTTTTGGTTTAACCGGGTCAACCCTAGTCTTGAGCAGGATTGTAACCCCCTAAAACGATAGAAAGTACATCCAGGATGTTATAGATCGCGTTTCCACCGAACCTGGATTTCCAACTTTTACATCTATTTGGCTTTGTCTGCAAATGATACTGTTCCCATGAAGATGGTCATAAGTGGTCATACATTGGAGGCTATAAATTAAAGTTCTGTAAGTGATTTAACAGACACTTTGTTGGGTACAAACAACTCCAAATCTCAACTTTTCAGACACACCCATTTTGCATTTGGCCAAAAGGGTCATCTCCTACCTTCAGGTCCTTCCACGCCGCAGCGCACTCCGGTGTCGCTACTCCAGTCGCTCACGCCCATGCCGTCGCCCTTCACGGTGAATGGTCGGGCTGGGGCAGGTGGGCCGCGTGGGACGGGCTTTATCATGAAAAAGGGGGGTTTAACTGGGTGCCACTGGGTTTAACTAGGTTTAACTGCTCAAAACAAGGGTTTGATCATGAAAGATTTGGGTTGAAGGGCCAAAACGTGGGGATTTCCAACATGGGGATGGGAAGCCGCTGCTAAGTAAATATGGCTGAAAAGAATCTACCACAGATGATGTAGCCATCGTTTTTTCTTCCATTGCCAGCGTTGATCACCAGAGAGCATCACCTCTGTTGGAAACTATATACCCACTTGGGATCTTGTGATATGGATCATGTCCCTTGGGGAACCTTCATGGAGTAGTCTAGATTGGAAACCCATGGGTTCTACAGGGATCCCCACTTCTTCGGACACCCTTGGTGTGGCTTCCAGTAATGTGATTCCCATTTGCCCACTGCCATCGCAGGTCTGGTGGGCGGATGCGGCATTTTCAGCTTTACCTTGCGCAAGGCAAGGGTGAGTGTTGTTGTTTTTGTTCTTAAGACCGGATTCAGCAGTGAACATCGAGTATATTAATATAAGTATATATAAGTATCAACCAGCAATCAGCAGAGATGGCCCACCAAATCCAGGATTGGCAAATGTCCCATGGATTTCAGACATCAAAACTGTCGGCTGGGCCAGGCAGATGGTGCAGAACTGGGACTCAACGTGTCGCATACCTCGGATGCGACTTGTTGGCATGTAGCCAGAGAGGCCTTGGTCATGTCGCAGCAAAATGTCTCAGGAATATTCAGAAATTTTGGTTTGTGTAGACCCGGTAAAACCAAAAAAGGAGCAGTTTCAATTCAGAGACACATTGTCTCAATCCGGAGTTCTTGTTGAATCTCAGTGCTGCTGTGTTTTTTCTCTCCCCCATTCCCAAAGTGACGGCAATTGGCACCGCAAAAAAACACCGTTGCCGCCGAGGATCGATGTCTCTGCGTGGAAGGAATCCGTGAGGGTGGCGCTGTTGAAGCCTGGAATCGCCAGTGTGGCGTAGGCTGGGTCCAATGCCCTGGACTCCGAACATGGCAATTGTAATGGTTTCATTCTGCCCAGAAAATCACATTTTTTTTTGCACCTGATTTTCAGAGTAGACCCTGAAATATCGACATATGGCCAATCTTTTTTCGGTTGTAGTTTCAACTTGTTCATTTCATGTGCTTCAGAGAATGCAACAAGATTCAAGCATCTTCTGCACGAACTCCTCTTGCCTGTCGATTCTTTATGATTATTCCTGAAGGGTCAGAGTGCTGCATTTTTCTTCGCACTGACCAGGCACGTCCTTTGCAGAAAAGGCTGTCTTTCCGGGAGCATCTTGGCTCCAAGGGGAACTGGTGCAGAGATGTGGTACTGGTAGTACTGGCAATACTGATAGTACCTGTGAGTCAAAATTCAAGAAAATCAAGGAGTGCGAATTGCGGACTTGCTTCCGTGGATCCCTTTTTGCCATTGCAGAACCTGTAGAAAGTCACACTTCTGCTAAGCCTGCGTTCATTTTGGGACGAAACTAGCTGCAGACATGCTGCGACTAGCCAGTTGTTTCTGGCTAGCAGCCTATTTCAGAATCCCTGCTGCGACCTAGGATCGGATTATCAGTGTGAATCAAGTTTGCTATGATCCAAGCAAGATGCTACAGGCTGCGGGGACGGCATGTGTTGCAGGCACTGCCAGGTAGGGACTAGAATTGATGTGGACCCAGCCCAACTACAAAAAAAATACTGTTCAGATGATGGTTTTGACGTGTCTTAAGACTACCACACTAAACAAGAGAGATCCTCACGTCGTGTCAGTTTCCCATCTTCGCTGGAGGAGTGCAGGGACAAGCAACTTTTGAAGTTGACCATTGCTCGCGGCAATGTGCCGCTGCCAGCACCACCGCAGGTGTGGGATGGCGAGCAGAGTTCTTTGGTTTGTTCAAAATTGAATCAAAATTGGGGGTTACCACAAAATGGTCATTGTAATTGGGAAAATGGTGTGAGCAGTCATGGGATTTTGAGCTGCCCTATCTCAGACCTATGTGATTTGTCGAAGCACAGTCGGAAGTGTACACCAATGGTTAGTTTTATTGTCCCTCCCCTTGGCAGATTTTCCGAGCTTCAGGGCCATTTTGTTGATCTGACCGACTATGACCGACTATTACTAGAGTTTCCAAGGAATGTCTGTTGACAACCCAAGATAGGCAGATGCAAAGTGAAGTAAAGGGTTTGTAAACGCGGTCTATCCTTTTTCACCAGCACTAATGAAGGGCTTATAACTAACCAATTGCTGGTGATACATGGTTTCAAGTTATAAGCCAACTAAATATTAGTTTTACAAACAATTGAATATATATATATATAAGTGGTTATTAAAATTTATATTTATTAAAAGTGTTTTCAGTTATAAGCCAACTAAAAAGCCACCGAAATAGAACTGGCGATTAGTCACATTCGCCATCGCATCTGCATCAGGAGCTTCGTGCTGAGGCCTCGGAGTTTGTGCGCCGCAAGCGATCGACTCGGGGATATGTCAAACTTTCATCGCCCATCAAAGTCAAGGCACTTGGAAATTGTCAGTCTTCATCATCCAATGAAATTGGCACTAAATTTTGAGCCAACTTTTTGGCCCTTTTTGGTAGAGTGGATATGTGCGTCACCCTTTGTTCTGGCCAGGTACCTGGATCAAACTCCAAGTCAAAGACGAACAACAAGAACAAAGAGGAGGAGGAGCCTGGAGTTGGCAGGGCACGTTGGGTGGGCTCCATTCTTGGAGCATGGGCTACATGGAAAACCTGATGTAACCAGTCGCCGTTCGTCTCGTCAGAGTTGGTCCGTAAGATCCCTTGCCAGGCCAAGCTCCCAGCTGCAAGCTCATAGACATAACCCAACACCACTTACTCTGAAGTACAGACATGACATGGCATGACCATCTCAACAATCCGTTCGTCACTGCAGGAGGTGTCGCCTCCACCTGGAATCTGATCCATGAGGTGTTGGGCCTGTTGGGCTAGTGGGGATAAAGTGGAAGGCGATGAAAGATGGGCGGAGATTCAAAAAACGATTGTCATTGAGACTGATTCTGAAAGACTCCAGGATTTGCTCTGAACATATTTGAAGCATCGTGAAGCTTCGTCCCGTTTTGCTACTTGTTGTTTTCTTGACCTGCCAGGATTGCTCTGCTGGTGTGCATGGCTAGTTTGGGAGCTGAGGACTGGCATTGCAAGAAAGGTCACAACTCGGCACAGGCTCCTGAACTTGTCCTGCTTCCTGTTTTTTTGCATTGGACCTGTTTTTTGCTTCGTTTTTTGCTTCGTTTTTTGCGAGAATGAATGAGACCAAATGTATTCCAATACCATGTTGTGATTCCATCTACACTGCTGTCCTGTGGTGAATTCTGTTGTTTGTTTGCTAATGCTGGAATTTGATGCAGAATGTCTGCTCGGCGCAGTTCGATCCCGCTTTGACGGACGAAACGTTCCTTCTCATTTAAGGGGGAAGTACAGCTCGGAGAGAGCTACGTGTGCAGGGGTCTTATGATGTCAGAACTACCCACCTGGTGGCTACAAATGTTGCTACAAATGTTGGAACCTACCAATGCCTCGAACCATTCAAGTAGAGCTGCCATTCTACTTGTGGGAACTCTGACTAGACCAGGCCGGGTCAGGGTGCTGTTTCCGATGCATCCGACAAATCCTGGACATCCAAGGGGGGATTGGTGCCTGTACAAGCCATAAGCCTTGGAGCTAATTTGGAGCATTCGCTTGAGGGCCGATGCCTTGCTTGTGAGAACCACAGCCATGATTAGATTCAGAGGATTCCAGCTAAAGGCATGGGTGTGGTGACCACGTTTAAGGGAATTAGGGCAGAGCACACAGAGAGGATGATCATTCCATGCCATACAGGGCTTTTGCTTTCGGCGCATTGGCAATCTGCGTTTGCTCGGCAGTGTGCGCGCGTGTTTGGACAAGATTCTGGTGAGGCTCCCGGGTTAAATCCAACTGATGGAGCTGGGGACCCCAACACATCTCAAAGGGCTAATCAACTACTTTGATGAGTAAACATCGCTGAATGAATGGAGGATTCCTATTTTTCCACCGACAATAAGTTTCTTTCCAAGCGCCGCAAAAATTGTTGAACCAGTTGACCGGAGTTTTGGGCCAAAATGCGTGCCCTCGCGTCATGCAGGGCAAGGAGGTTAAGCCAGCAACCCCAAAGTGTTCTCAACATGATAGGCAAGAAAAAACCAGAGCAGAAAGGGATGCTGGTGAAAATTGATTGGGAGATTGTGCAGGCACCCCCAACTAGTTCGAGCACTGAGAATCCAGTGCTAATTGGGCAATCCAATGCTGTCGCGGTGTCGATGCGAGGGTCCTGTGGGGTCAGTTTTCCGGTGCTCGACAAACATCTCGGGGTTGGACACTGAAACCACCAAAGGTTGGCCTGTTAGGCCTAATCCCAGCATTGCGATACATTGTGGACCTCTTGCTGTGAGTGATTGGGCCAGAATCTTCAACTTTTTGGATGCCTGAACATATATCCCGCAAAATGCTGCACATATGATCCTTAAAGTGGTCGAATTGCAGAACAAAGAGCCGCTTGAGGACTGAAACTATCCATGGGATATAGCCTGATCCATGGGATATAGCCTGATATTATCGCCTTTTTTTGTCCTTTGTTGAAGGAAAAGCACCCAGAGGTGAGAGCATCCAGGAACTGAAGGGATCACGACACTTTAGTTCACTAGCTTGGTCAACGTGAGATTGACGTGCCGTCCTCCGTGTCACTCGTTGCAAAAAGACTCTGGTGCTCGACAGGGATGACCCAGTTCTTGGATTGTGGGATGGGAATAATCAATCCGAATGGATGGCCATGAACTACCATGTTTTAGCCGCACTACTTGGTTCATGGCTCAGACCGAAAAAGGTGCCGAAAAAGGGGGCCCCAGAAAACACTCCGAACGCCTGGCCGTTGGCGCTGCGCAGCCATGGAGGGGCTGGAGATTACCTTTGATGAGGTGTGGTCAGCACTGGGCGCTTTGAAAGTTACACCACTTTTGAGGATCGTGTGTAGATTTTGTAGCAGAGGATGCTCGACTTCAGTTTGACTTCGCATGAGATTCCAACTTCGCATGATCCCCTGGTCCTTTACTGTGGGTCCTCTGTCTCTCCCTGCAAACTCGAACCCTGAATTTCAGCACTAAAACAACCTAGACCTAGAGAAGCACCAAAAAGCATCAGCTCCAACTACATGTTAAGCATATACCTGAACAAATCCTAAACCAACACTAAATAAGCGATAAAACAACACCCAAAAAACAGCCAACACACCCTAAATAAACAATATATGATATATAACACAAACCAAAATAAACCCTAAAGCTACCCTAAACCAGCACTAAATAAACCCTAAAGCAACCCTTAAAAAAGAGAAAAACAAATAAACACTAAATCAACACTTATGCAACACACTAAAGCAACCGTAAATCAACACCGAACAAACACCGAACAAACACCGAACAAACACCAAACCAACCCCACATAAATACTGCTAGTATATCACACAAGCCTAAACAAGCCCTAAAACTAACCCTAAAGAACCCGTGGAACAACCAAATATAAACCGTCAATCAACCTTAAATTAAACAGCAAAACTAACCCTACAGAAATCCTGAAGCAACCAAACATAAACTCTAAAATAACCCAAAATACACCCTAAATCCGCACTAAACAACCCTAAACAGATCTTAAAACTGACTCTAAACAATATGTTGCCAGTACCGTGCCAAATAGTAGATTTCAGTGCAACCATGCTGCAAATAACCCCGTGCAAAGTACAGATGCTGGCTTCATTGCAAAGGTCAAACAGTAAATACCAGGCACATGTCGTATTCAAGCTCCACAATACTGCAACTAACATGCAAAGAATGTATTTCAGATGCTGCAAGTATTGCCAAAGTACAGATTCTCAGGGTTGAACCTCAATTTTTTTTCCCAGTAGTCAAGAGTTTTTTTTCCCCCCAGTGCTTTCCCTAGGAATCATCAAGTCGCAGGACTAGTGAAGTCTCCAGCCACCCTTTCCGACTCGGCAAGTATACTTGTTAAGCGATGGCCCTTCACAGGACAATCGGATCCGTGTGATGCCGAAAGAGAAGTTCAAGCAGACTGAGCAGCTTGAATGATCAGGGTGTACCGGTGTACATATGCTTTTTTGTTGCAGAACACATGGGGGCCACCAACAACCTGTTGTTGGTGGCATTCTATCCAGGTATTCACCCAACATGGGGGTTTCAGACTACTTGTGAAAGGGGAGAAGGATTGCAACTGCACACTCTCCTCATAAACGTGTCAACTACAGGAGGCCATAAGGTTGATTTGACTCAACGGACATAAAGCTGAGCTCATCCTGCTTATGAAGTCTACACTGTTTACGCTGTTTGGTAGATCCTAAGTACCCCTGGTAATCTGACCTAGCAAAGGACCATGCACACAGTTGTACATCATTTTCCGATATTTCCTTTGAGAAAAAATGGCTATGCGGAATTGACCACCTGACCAGACAGTTCCCGTCCCCATCCGATCTGCATCCAGGTTTGCTTGAAAAAGGGGATTCCAAGAGATTATCATTTTTTTTCCCATCACAACAACATTTGACATTGCCACGTGTTTGGGACACACTTACAATTTTGGCATCAACCCCATTGCATCCCCATGTTTGGGTCGTTAAACACCGTGTTTTGTTGTTTTTTTAATCCCATTCTTGCTGCTTACATGGCTGGACCAAAGGGTAACCATCCGCATTCCCGATCTGAGGGATCTGGAAGCCGAGTGCAATGGCTTCGCTGAGAAAATCCAGGCCTTTAGTGGCACCGTGGATATGCTCGTTGAGGCCTGCGCGTGCGGGGGAACAGCCAACGGTGGGTTTGAGTTGCTGACTCCAACCATCTCCAACCCATAGGTGAATCATAGCCATAAGGGAAGTGGGTCATTTGACCTCTTTAGTTTGCCAGTTTCCCACCCTTCCATTGGGGGTGTTGGGAGTAGCCCTGCTGGTGGTCATCATTAGAACATGGGAAAAACATGGAAAAGCAAGGATCAAGCATGATACAGTGAGCGGAAAATAATAAGATGCTTATGATTGGATACTTAAATGTCAACCCCAGATGAGTAAACCAGGAAAAGGCCCTACAATGCCCACAATGGCTCTGTGTTGCACTACGTGTGCCACCGGAGGTCAGTCCACGGCTATTTGGACATTGTTTTTAGCATAACGCCATATCCATCCCAAAGGCAACTCGTTTTCTGAGTTGGTGTGCTTTGGTTTGTTCTTGTTGTGACACCGAAGGTCTTAGATGGAGAAGCCCTGAAGATCGAAGAAGAGAAACTGAGGGCCATTGGTCAACGGAACCGTCACTTGGCAAAGTCGTCTGCGAGGAAGGGAGATGGTTGCAGCAAACATGGACACCACGAATCAGAGAATGCCTTTTGGCGTCTCTAAAGCCATAGTCTCTGGGATTGCCTTCCCAAAACCAACAGGCAAGGTACCAGCAACATCACTTCATAAAGCACAACATTTTGTCTCCTTGAGACCTTGAGATGATTGTGGCATGTTGAAGAGACTCAGAGAGACCAGTTCAGGGCCTGCTGAAAGGCAGTGGATCACGGCCTTGGACTTGCTGAACTTGTTCATTTCAAGTGTGTAATACCTCGAGGGTTGCATGAGCAGGTCATGGCACCAAACACAGACGTTGCGGAAACCATCTGTCTCTTTTGCAACTCTACTGAGCTGAAGTTTACATGAACTTTCCCGAAGTTCCCAGGTGCAGCGAGCCAGCTGAAAAGTGCCAGACCTGTAGACAAACATATGTGCACATGCATATGATGCATACATTTGTATATTATGATATGCATATGATACAGGTGTATGTATATATCAATGTATACACAAAATAGACAGATTGCATACATATACAGATATACATATAATATGTATATATATATATATATACTGGTGTGGATATGTATATAGTATATATATATACATATCTATATACACATGATATACCTGGATATTTATGGAACAAACTGGGGTTTTAAGATGCAGAATGACGGCCAAGTCATGATCTGTGGGGGTCCTAGTCTTAGACCTTGACCAATGCAACTCGATACTGCGTCGTTTGCCACTTTTGCCCTCAAGCTTTGGATATACTGAATCTGCAATGGCACCATTGCATTTAGCAATATCAGGATGTTGTGCAATCCTTTTCAAAATCTGCATCGAATCATGACTGACACCGTATACTGCAACCAGCATGATCTACCTTCCAATATGTTTGATGTGCAATTGAACTGGAGACAATGAGGTCTGTCACAGTTCATGCTAGGTCGTCAAATTTCACGACTAAGACATGCCCAAGTAGGGATGATCCCCATGGCCCAAAGATCTCGTCATAGGGTGAACTCATTTTGCCCTTCGAGTTTCGATGGCGGCTTCGCCAACTGATGGATCTGTTCAGCTGGAGCACCTGACTGGTGTGAGGTTTTTCCTGGCGTTGTGGATCGTTTGTGGTCACTATATGCCCAGCTCACCAGATGACAAGGGCTTCGGCATCACCTGTCGCTCCTTCGTGGCGGTGAACTTTTTTGTGGTGATGAGTGGTTTCGTGACTCATTTGGCTTATGGTCGTCGTTTAGCCACTGGCATGACCTTAAGACGTTTCTATGTTCGTCGCATGGCGCAGATTGTGATCACCACCTACATCGCCATGCTGGTGAGTATTTTGGTGGTGGTGGTGATACCCTCATATCGCAACAGCTTTATGCCTGGCATGTGGACGATTCTGGGCTGCTTCGGATTTGTGATGCATTGGATTCGACCGGCCACTTGGTGTCCAGCTCCACCCTCTTGGACCATCGAAGCATTGATCCCTGGCTGGTTGATGTATCCATTCCTGCGGCGTGTTGTGGAGGATGTGGACAGAGATGGAGGATTAGTGGGGCTGACCTGCTTCATGCTATTGCTATATGCTGTGTCCTTTGGACCTTTGCTGTTTCTCTACTTCTGGTGACTTGGTTGGAATACTTTCAAGATGTGGGTAGTGTTCTTTTAATGTGTGTTGAATCCTGCCGCTTTTCATCCTTTGATGAAACATAGGGTCTTAGAAAACAACACATTCATCTTTTTCCATGGTTCATGGTTGCTCTTGCTCCTTTCAACACAACCTCTACCCAGATGTAAAGATCAGAGACTGATGCAGACTTTGACGGTGCACTTTCCTTTCCGTTCCAAGGCAAGAAGGTCACCTCAACTGGGGTCAGTTTGCCACCAGTTTCATGTGGCCACCTGCTCAGCTGGCTGATTTCGTGCTGGGTGTGGTAGCATCCCAAGTCCACCAGGCCACCTGTCGGAGTGGGGGTCCAAAGTACCTGACAGCCATCCTGGGAGACGTGGCCCTGGTGTCCTTTGGGGCGGCAGTAGTGATGTTGCCATCTCCCAAGTCGCGGGCGGAATGTCAGACCGATGCCAATGTGCTACTGAATCATGGTGGTGCTTTGGCCAGTGCTATTTTCATGTGTGCTCCCAGAGGACTCTTCGCAAGACTCCTAAGTCACCCAGCCTTAGTGGCACTTGGCAAGTATAGTTTCGAAGTCTACTTGTTTCAGTGGCCTTTGCAAGCCCTTTTTCGACAGTGCCAAAGATGGCCATCCAATGAGACGTTCATGACTTTTCTGCTGATTCTATGGTTATTGGCCGGACTTTATGTTGAGTTTTTAGTGGAGCCCATGACCAGCTTCTTTCGCCCCAGAGAAGCGCCTGATCCCCATGGGAAGTGGGGGCACGGCGAGACCCGCTCATGAGGCGGAAAAAGTGAAGCATGGGCAGTGTATTGTCCACGGGGCATACGGGGCGTTTCTAAATCCAAATGTGCGACTTGGACCTTTCGCTCTCACCCAAGCCATACTTCAACACAGGCCCTGATGTTGAGGTTTAAGAATGAAACAGACTTGAGAACAACATACAGAACATACTGCCTGTGCTTCCTGGATGGAAAGGCCGCAGTCCAAACTTTCTGGCCATCCTGTAGATGCTCCATGAAGCGATCCAAGGTGCTGAGATGGAGGCCGAGGCCAGAAGACGCAAGCAGCTCAGCATGGAGGCGGGAGTGTGGCACGGAGTGTGGGGGGGACATGTTGTCAAAGATTGCAATGGCATGGGGTAGCACCCCTCCAATGCTATCTTTTTCAGGTAAACACTCAAGCATGGATGTGCAGTGGTTTTTGTGCATGCTATAGATCATTGTTGATGTGATTCATAATTTGTTTATGTTGAACTAGCTTGTCTATAGAGGAAACTCATAGTTGGCAAAGGTCTCTGTCTACCATCATGGGATTGTATCAATGGAGACCCGCCTACCAGGCAGCAATTAAGGAGAAGACACAAGAACTTGAAAGGCCAGGAGATGCAAACACTGATCTTGCATCAGTCCGGGTGAAATCAGAAGAAAGAAAAATGTGAAAAGCTTGCAATGTACAGCTTTTCACTCTAGTTAAGTGTTGCATGTTTCCCCTTTTTGATCCTTTGTGAATGTGTTGAGGGCTGCGTTTGCAGGAGCTTGATTCATGGTTGTTGCCTTGGGGTCATGCTTCTAACTCCTCACCTTTAGATGTTCCAGCTTAGACTGGCATCCCAAGCCAGCGAAGGCTCACCTTCCAATTGAACTCTTTGGAGAAGGTGGAAAGAGAGCAACAAGCTCTCATTGAGAAGCTCAGCAACTTGGACTTCGTTACAGCGATGGCATCGTCGCTGCTCACTGAACCGAATCCATACTTTGGCCACAAATGGTCATGATGGGGCATGACTCGGCATGATCCAAATCACAATCTGCCAATTGGTGGCCTGGAACATCTGGAATGTGTTGGACATATTGTCCCGGCACCTCCCTAATTTGCACCTGTTTTTTGGACGACCTGTGTTGCTTCATGGTGTTAGCCAAGGCAACAACGAGACGTCCTAGTCTTTGCTAAGTCTTCACCTCGTGATCTACAGTGATCGCCACGAATTCAACCCTTCGTCTCACTGGAAAGTGCCGGTGCGTCTAGCTGACAGGCGGCGCAACACATCATCGACCATTCTGACAGCAGCGATATTTCCAAATTGCTATGCAGGAGATCAGTTTGACATTCCAAGTCGATCAGGATGGATGATGGTCTTCTCAAGTCTTCGCAAGTGCCTGGTTCTTGTTTAGCCATAGGAGCTCTGCCCTTGGCTCCCAATGCTAATGTCAGCCCACTCACAGCCTCAGATATTTGTGTTTGGCACTGTGAGGACAGTAGTTCGATGAGTCTCTTCTGGACCACCGGAGGAAAAGTTGCGGTCGCATTTGGGCGTCGCTGAGTCGGGCGAAGGGGGTCCTGAGAATCGCTTGATATCAGTGGCTGGTTCTCTGCTACCACGTTCGCCAGACGTATTTTGGGTGCTTGTTGTGGATTTCATCGAGATTGTGAAAGTGCCTATTTCCCCATTTGACAGAAAGATAGGAGTTGGGCCGGGGTTTAATTGGTTGATGCGATGTCTCTCTCAGCTTCAAATCAAATCAACATCCAGGGTTCTTGGGTGGCATTACTTGTACAGTGAATTCAGTGGGCTGTGATTCTCACATCTTTGCTCAGGCCACCTACACTTTAGCAGACTTGCAGCAGCAAAGTGAGGCGCTTCCTGCTTGTGGAATCAGGTTTGTGGACAGGCTTGGCGCGGGAATAGGTGGTAGCAAAACAACCCCACCATAGGGGAGCGATCCATGACCCTAGATTTGATTTGACTCAGCGTCTTGGATTCACCAGGACAATCAGATCCTGTCCAGATCTCAGTTTGCGGAACTGCTTGGTCTCAGCTGGTTGTGCTGACGACCGCCACCGGGCCTGAGGCTAGCTGTCTGGGGTCGCATCTTCGATGTCTCTGCCGGCAAGGCCTTCAGGGTACCAGGGGAGGTACTGAGAGATGGGCAGATTGGGATGGTGACACTTGGTGAGTGGTTCCAAATGCTGTATTTTTTTACATGTTTTCTCCGTATGTTGGAAAGTACCACTTGGAGAATAATTTGAAAAATATACAGAAAACATGGAGAAGATATTTCCGATTGGTATGGTTCTATAATACTATAATGTATATTTGGAAAACAACGACGAATTGCTTTTGCAACCACCGGCCAGTCTCATGGAGAGTTCTTGTAGCTTCAGAGCCAATCCCCTGTGACCAATGACGAGTGCTGAGGAGTTCTATGGCAAAGGCCAAAGCTATGCGCTTTTTGCAGGACAAGAGCTTGGAAGAAAAGCATTGCGAAACATAATCAACCTCTACATCTGAACGGATGATGGCAGTGTACACATGAAACCGTATTGCCAGAATATGCTAGAGTTGTGATTGTTTCGTCATTTAAACTTCTGGCAACTGCATATTTGAATCCGTCGCGCCTGCTGTTTGAAGACCGGGGAAGCCAATTTTTTTGCCATTTTATGTGAAAGACCAAGCCCAATGTTGGTGGTTTGAAAAGCTTTCAAGAATGTTCTTCCTCGACCCTTAGAGTAGATCCCAATTAATCCACACTTTTGAATGGGGCTGAAACAATTATCACTGGGGTCGTCTGACAATTGTGGGACTCCCGCTGAGATGCAGATGCAGTGGTTTAGGATCATATTTATCCATATTTTCCCTACAATTTTGGCAATAACTTGGGAGCTAAGACCTGGCAGGACATGACTGCACCAAAGCCTTTGCTCTTACGCGACGCCATGCGAAGTCCTCAGAGAATTCGACATTGCGGAAACACTGTAGCAACGTCCAAACAGACAGAATTTGGAGAAAATCCTACGAAAAACAGTAGCAACTTAAAACCTTTTCATATGTTTGCTACTTTTTTTTTTGGGTTGTTGTAGCACCCTTGAAGGGCCTTCAAGGGTTCTCGGTTCCCAACCACATCCACTGAATTGTGAGGAAGGCCTGTTGGACCAGGGCCGGGCTGCCAAGCCAACGGGTCGTGGGTTTTGTTCAATTTGGGGCTGAACCATGACGAAACGGTGCTCTGGTGTTCCTTAGACTCCTTAGACTACACCCCAACCTCAACTTTGTAGACTTTGCTCCGGAGGCAGAGCCTCGGATATCTAGGTTCTGTTCTCCAAGCCTTTGAAACTGCCATCGTTTTTCTGGGGCACGGGCTGACCGGGCCTTTAGCAGTCTCTCAATCGGCAGCAATTGCATATCAGTGTCAGCCAAACCTCAATAGGCCACTTAGTCTAATTTTCCGGAGGAGCACATTTTCTACTCAAACCATCAGCAGAAAGCCGACTTCCAACATCTTCGAACTGCTTATGTCAGCAGCTGGCTATACAGATGGATCACCTGGGACCTTGGACGTGGAGATTTCAGGCCTCGATGGGAAGCAGTTTCAGCTGACGCTCCGCGATGATTTGCTGGGCTCTGAAGTGTATGACCTGGTTGCCGCACGGCTGCCCCGCCGGAGAGGACAGCGGTACCGTGGATTGGAATCGGAGAAGAAAGGGGAAATCGAAAAGGTCTTGTGTCAAGAGATATTTGTTCAAAGGTTTCCAACAATTATCCTTTTGCTTTTCATTGATTCAGTCCTCCATTCAATTGCTGGACAGGATGCACATTGAAGATGATCTGGAAGGATGAAGAGCTGGTTGAGAAACAAACCCTCTGGGAACAAGGACACTTCAGCAAAGGGTGGCCAAGATGTAGTCCAAACCTCCATTGAAGTGTGAGCATTTTGTGCAGGGAGGTGTGCAAGCAGGTGGGATCTCCTAGTTCAAAAGCCTTCTTTTGGCTGAGTTTTCATCACTAGTGGCCGTTTTTAACTCTCCCTGTCTTTATCTCCTTCAACCTTGGCGGTTGAACAGATTTGTGCAGGTGCTGTGTTGATTGTCGGCTAAGTTGTTGATTCGTGAGCTGGTTTTCTGATTAGCTGTCGAAACTTCTATGTAATGAATGTATTTAGCCAATAACTTCCCTTAGTTGGTGCGGCGGGAAGCAACAACCCCTTTTGAGCAAGGAAGAAAGTGTGAACGCGCCAGCCGCAACCACATGTATACCGCTGTATACCTACTTAAGGTTGGTTTTGTTGCACCAAGCCACTTATATAATTCATCGTTGGATTAGTCAGGCAGCCGATCATTCATTTGACCAGTTTGCCAGTTACATTCACAGTACTGATTTGGTTGGCCTGCTGCTTTGCTTGTTTAGTTAGCTCAACTGTATATTTGCTTTGCTTGGCTACGCTTGGCCTTGCTTTGCCGTGCCTGCTTGCTGTGCATGCTTTTTCTGAGCTGGTTGGATGGGGGATGGCTTGGAGAGATGCGCAGTTGGCTGGTCAGGATTGAAGAGGGGCACCACTGCCCAGATCTCCTACATCTATGTCCGCATGAATCTGTCAGAAACTCAATTTGTTGGGGGATAATATATCCCACCATATCCCATTGTTTACCCATAAAAGTCTTGGTCTTAGTTTCTTATCGCTAAATTTTGTTGACGGGTCCCGGAGTCAAGCTGAGGTGGGGTGCAATCCTTCATCTTTACTATGGCACCGGCGACCAAGAAGATCTACGCGTGCTGCGTGAAGTGTCTCAGCTGACTCTGAATTGTGGAAAGATTAGGAGGCAACCAGAAGATGGGGAATAAACCATCAAACATGGGATATGAACCAATATTGTGTCAATGATCATTATAGTCATTCCCACCAGGATAGAATGATAGAAAAGTAAACCACAATTAATTTGATGATTTTGCTTTTCAATCTTTTTAGGGACGGTAATGACTATTACCGTGTTCTTGTTCTCTGACGACCGCCACGGCAGGTGCAACACCTCCATTTGATTGGCTGGCGTCCTGCTATTGATGTCTGGCGGTACTTCCCCTTCCTGAAGCATCTTTGGGCCTCGCAATTTCAGTACTGCTTCCGCTTTTTGTCACTTCTTGGGACTTCAAAGACCAGGGCTCTTTTTCAGGTACTCATTTCCTTTCAGACAAGGAGAATCCTGCCAATTGACCTCTGTACGTCTGGCTTAAGAAAGATTCTGATGACCGCTAAGACCAAGTCATGTTGAGCTTCGCGTGTTATTGCAGCTTGCTATCTACAAAGCTCTCACAGGTCCTACCCAGTATTGATTTGAGAATCTATTTGAGGGCTTCAACACCAGTATACCAAATCTGGGTTATCACCCAAGAGTGATTCAGTTGTAATTGCTGCCTGCCAGCCTTCAACAGGGTTACCTTGCGGGATGTGATGAGGAATCTTCGACACTTGACGATTGGAAATGACTTCAACCAGAGTTTGCTCGACATCACTTTGCCAAGCAGTTTGCAACAGTGGCTGTGATGGTCAACGTTTGTTTCAATTTGGATTGTCTGCAGTGCCACTACCACAATACTGATATTATATATACACACAGGATATCCACATATATATATATATATATCATAGACATACATAGATATGTGTATACATATATTAGTAGATCATGTAGATACATGTATACATACATCTGCATGTGTGTATATACATATATGTGTATATACATCCAAGACAATCATATACTTTGTTTGGCTCTTGTTGTTCACTTGGGGGTGTTAAATAGATCAACTCTATATCCAGGCAAAGCTTGACGTTTGGCGACAAATTTGATCAAAGCCTTCGGGAGGTGAAGCTGCCGGCCCTGAAGATACTGTGCAGAATCCACTGATTTTTGGAAGATTAGTGTTTCAATATGTTTCAATCAAGTCATTCTGCTGAGAGTCAAAACCTCTGGTTTTGGATAGCAGCTAGCATGGTAGCTTTTTTTTCCACACACCCCGGCAAAAACGTTTGCAGGTGTGGCAGATGATTTTTGTATGCAGATTGCCCCTTCTTTTAGACGCGGCTCAATCCTACCACTTTCAACAGCTAGGAACTCAATTCTAGACACCTAGCAGTTGAACGTGAAAGGGCCCAGACAACTCGCATATCACCGGGCCACACAAGGTCCACATTGACAGTAGTCTCTAGACACATGCTGTGCTCTCAGGAAATTGGTCTTTGGACGCTTGTTCAATCAGAGCTTGGAGGGTGTAGACTTTCCCGGTAGTCTCCAACATTTGTCCTTCGGAAAATGCTTCAATCAGCCGATGGACGTCCACAAGCTCCCAAAGACTTTGCAGTCACTGACCTTCAAGGAATGGTTTAAGCAACCTCTTGCAGGCTGGTTGGGTCCGCATTAGAGGGCTTGGATGAATTGAGCAGCGTTTTTGGAATGGTTGCAACCCCAGTTAGTGTGCAACTTTGGGGTTACTCAAGAAATGCCTCTCATCAAAAGAAGAGTGACCCATTTTCTGACTCTATGTTTGGGTTTAGACGAACCTTTGGACCCGAGCAATCCAAGCTGTTTCAGGTGTCCTACTTCCAGATCTACAGGATGCTGGGCCTTTGCGTGGTGAGACACACAGACACACATACACACAGACAGGCGGACGGACGGACGGACGGATGGACGGATGGATGGATGGAGAGATCGATAGATTGACAGATACCTAGATACTCGTACGATTAGATAGGTATTATATATAGGTGCATAGATGCATAGATGTATAGAAACATAGATGCATACATACATGCATGCACACATACATACTTCCATACACGCATACATCAATATATAGTATACATATATTATATGATGTGCATTTATGTATTAATGATAATGCATATACGTACAGGTACATCTGTGTGTCTATATACGCATGCATAGATGCATATGAGATAAATATGCGCTGTAGGGCCTTGAGACTTGGGGGATTCAGCAGCAATGTGAGGGCAAGGGGCTGTGTGCGGGATTTTGGGGAAGAACTCTAGAGGGTTTTCCAAAACCAGAATCTAGGCATGTGAACGTTGCTGCTTAGTCTGCTGGCCTCGGCTGTCCCTTTGGTGGAACTAGTTCCCTTCCATACCTCAGAGATCAGTAGAACCATCCAACATCTCGTCTTAAGGAACTTCTGTTGAGTCGGCACTGTCTTGACACCGCGGTGCCCCTTGCTCACGTTCTTCCGCGAAGTCTCTTACGGTTGAGATTGGCAGATTTCTTCAATGAGGACCTGAAAGAAGTGAAACTTCCAAATCTGCAAAGTTTAACCTTTGGACTCCTGGCTGAAAATAGATCGTTTCTCAGGCTCAGTTTTCATCAATTTTCAAGGGTTTCTCTTCGTGTTGTGGTTGTGATCCGAATGGATCAGATGGGAGATTGTTGGTGCACAGCGAAGGATACGCTTTCAATAAGAGTCTCAAAAGAGTTACGCTTCCGAGTACGCTGCAAAGCTTATCCTTTGGAGCTTTCTTCAACCAGAGCTTGGAAGGCGTAGACTTTCCCAGTGGTCTCCAAAACCTGACCTTTGGATACTATTTCAACCAACCACTGGATGTGGTGATGCTTCCAAGCCATCTACAGAGCTTGGAGTTGGGTCTGGACTTCAACCAATCGTTGGATCAGGTGTGTCTTCCCCAACTTGAAGAATTGACGTTTGGCAACTACTTCAACCAAAGCTTGAGGATGCTCAGCAGCCAAAGCTGCAGTAGAATGCAGACAAATCATCTTGGAAAACCACAGAAACGGATTTTCACGGGGTGGATCTAAGGGACTTTCTACAGCAAAGCATGGGTTTTACGATCAAAACTATAGGGTTTTGTGAGACCCCTACAATTCTGGGAGATTGACGAGATGCTTTGTCTAGTCGAGACCATCTTGTTGTTGGCTTCTATGTTAGATTTACGGGATAGACACTCCAGGATAGTCACAAGATATCACACAATTGTAAGTGAGACAAAGTGAGTGAATCCCCACGGTTTTAGACCATCTAGAAAGGCACAGACCAGGACTTTAACAACAGAGGCTCAGGGTTTCCCTGTCCCATTGACTGGGTCTGTGAAGCCGTTGTGCTGCTCAGGATGGCAAAGCTTCCCAGCACTTTGCAGAGCTTAACCTTTGGTCGAAGTTTCGTCCATTGCACCTCAGGCAGCTGGTGATACAGTGTCACAGTGTAGTTGCCTGGCTTTCCCCAGAGCTCAGCTTGTGTCTTTGCTGCCCCTGAGGTGTGAATCTTCAGAGCTTGCGGACCTTGAAGCTGATTCAGACCTTCAACAAAAGCTTCAATTTGCATAATTCGCTGGAACTGCCCCAGTTGGAAAACTTGAGCTTTGGTCACAACTTCAACCGAGATTTAGACCTCGCGTGTTGTCCCAAGCTGAAAAGCTTGAGCTTTGGAAGCGCGTTCTCTGATTTGGGATTGGCAGAAAATTGTGGCAAAGTTCAGATTTCTATATTTGAAGTGGCTGAATGGTGGGTACTCTATTTGCAAAGCCAAACAAAAACACCCTGGGAATTGACTCCTCCGAATTAATTATGTTCCATTGGCGTAGATGCATCCAGTCAGTAACGCCTTGGAGTGTGGCATAGCTGAGGTTCAATCAAAGTATCAAAGGGATTCGGCTTCCGAAGAGCTTGGAGAGTCTGACGTTCGGATGTGCTTTCAATCAGAGTTTGGAAGGAGTGGAACTGCCCAGCAGCCTTCAAAGCTTGACGTTCGGAATTGCGTTCAACCAATCAATGGATGGTATAAACCTTCCCGTGGGCCTTCAAAGCTTGACAATGGGAGAATTGTTTCGGAGAAGCTTGCCGAGACTTCCAACGAATCTGCAACGTTTAGCTCTGAAAGGTCAAGGTGAACACAGAAATCTGTCTTCTGCGGTGGCACACTTGACCAGCTTGGAGCAGATGAGTCTAGGGCACGGCGCAAGTGCGACAGCATCTTTGGTAGATCTTCCAGGCCAAGTCTAGACAAAACAGCACGGGGTTTGTTCCTCAAAATTGAAGACTCCCAAGATTATGTAGTAGACCAGTTTGGGTGGATTAAAAGGCAACCAATTCTGAGGTGGCGGGGTTGTGGCAAAATGATACTATATTATATATACACATAATATGTATATATATTATATATATATACACATATAATATATATATATATTATGTATAATATACTATTTATATATATATATATTATACATATAATATATATATATATATGTATATATATATATATAGATTAGAAATCTGCAAGCTGAACATCAAAATCGGTTTTCAGGTAGCCTCGAGAGCATTGAAATGGCCCGGTTTCCACCGCAGAAGACTGCGAGCGCCGTGGCCAAACAGCTCAGCAACCTCTCATCCTTGCGTTGTGACAGCATACTGGTGACTTTGGAGGACTCTGTGGAGCGGTGAAATGATGCCCATGCCCATGCTGGCATTGAAGTATTGAAGTTTGTTGTCCTCAGGTTTCAGTGGGAGGTGAACTGGCAAATGCGTGCTGGTCGAAAAAGATCTTTGCTGCTAGACTTGCTGCAGGTTTGAAATCATCCAGCATGACCTGGAAGGAATGAACTCGAGATGAAGGAATGATTGTCGACCAGTTCACTGGTCGTTGTGTGGTTGGGGCTAGACCTGTTATGTTATTAGTGATTATAAAGCCCACCTTAACCGCATTTCCCACAACACAAGCCGGCTGGGAGGCTTGGAGGACCTCACAGAGAAGCAATTGAGGCATTTGAATCGGTGGGGCAACTCAGAGAAACTGAGTGGATGAAGCCTTCTGGCGTTTCGCAAAAGGATGGACTGGGGAGACATTCAAAGGAAAATTGGGACATGTTTCGTCTATTTTCGTGGGTATTTCATGGATTGCTGCCCAAGTTTAGATGTTCAGTTCAAACACTGGAACTAGTTGTGTGGCATTGGTATTTCAGAAGTGCCTGGCGCCAACATGTACACTTTTGCATGGAGGGTCATTTATTTTTGGTATTTTTTTTGTGACAGGTTTTGTTTTTTTTTTGGGGTCTCCTGGTTCTCCGCTTCTCTGCTTTTATGCTTTTCTGCTTCTCTGCTTTTTGGCTTTTGTGCTTCTCTTGCTTTCCTGCTTCCCTGCTTTTCCGCTTTTCCTGCTTCTTTGCTTTTCTGCTTCTTTGCTTTTCCGCTTTTCGCTTTTCTTGCTTCTTTGCTTTTCTGCTTTTCTGCTTCTTTGCCTTTCTACTTCTACTTTCTTTTTCTACAGTCATGCGTTTTTGCTGCTCTACTTCTTCTTGCTCCTCTGCTTCCTTTCTTTACTGTCTCTTTGCTTTTCTTGTTCTTTTGCTTCATTCTCTCTTGTTTGTATCCCAAATGAAACCCTAGAGACACCCTAAATGAAACCCTAAACGAAACCTTAAATGAACCCCTAAAGCAACCCTAATAAAACCTTAAAGGAAACCCTGAATGACGCCCTAGATGAACCTTAAATGAAACCCTAGATGAACCCTAAATGAAACCCTATATGAAACCCTAAATGACACCTTCAATGAAACCCTATGTGAAACCCTAAATAACACATTCATGAAACCCTATATGAAACCCTAAATGAAACCCTAAATGACACCTCTAAATGAACCCCTAAAGAAACCCTAATAAAACCTTAAAGAAACCCTACATGAAACCCTAAATGAAACCCTAAATGAAACCTTAAAAGAACCCCCAAAAAAACCCTAATAAAACCCTAAAGAAACCCTGAATGACGCCCTAGATGAACCCTAATTGAAACCCTAGATGAATCCCTAAAGAAACCGTAATAAAACCCTAAAGAAACCCTGAAGAAACCCTAGATGAACCCTAAATGAAACCCTAGATGAACCCTAAATGAAACCCTACATGAAACCCTAAATGGCACCCTAAATGAAATTCTATGTGAAACCCTAAATGACACCCTAAAGGACACCCAAAAGGAAACCATGAAGAAACCATACATGAAATACACGAAACCCTAATGAAACCCCAAAGAACATCCGAAATGAAACCCTCAAGAAGAACTATATGAGTCATATGAGACTCTACATGAAACCCTAAAGGGAACCCAAAAGAAACCCTGAAGAAGCCCTAAATGAAATTCTGATGATACCCTAGAGAAACCCTAAATGAAACTCTAAAGAGACCCTAAATGAAACCCAAAAGAAACCATATTTAAATAAAACCCTAAAGAAGCCCTAAAGAAACCCACATGAACGTTTGAAGTACCAACATGTAGCAAATTTCATGCAAAATGAGAGGCTCAAGTGCCAACATGTAGCAAATACCATGCAAAATGGAAGGCGAACATGCCAAAATGTAGCAAATACCATGCAAAATGGACGGTGAACATGCCCAAATGCAGCAAATACTATGCAAAATGACAGGTTCAAGTTCCAAACTGTTGCAAATACAAGGCAAACGGTGCCAGAGCAGAAACCCAAAAAAAATCCAAAACCTTGCCAAAAAAAGATCCAAAAACTATTCTACACCCCTTTTGCATCCCCGCACTGCACCCAGTGATTCAAGTCCTGTGCATCTCAGGACCTATTGGGAGACTTACATCGCCAAGTATCCTGTGGTGGGCCGACTTGAAGATCCTCCTTACCAAGCTGCGGCATCCTGGTGGCAATGGGTAGTGCCTATGAAAAATGAAGGCTTCACAGCCGTATCTGGCATATTTACATATCGGATATCTCTGAAATGTCTCAAGTCAAGGACACTGACGGGAGGTGTTTTTCATGGTTGGTGGTACAGCCGGACATCTCAAGACCACCTGTTGATGACATCGGTTGAGATGTAAATGTAGGCAGAGGTGCTGGTAAGGGTGGTTGGCAGGGACATGCAGGGACAATTTCGCGAGTTCGAAGACTTTTTTCCCCGGAGTGTCTTTAGCAAGACGCGTTGCGGCTCTAAGGACTATGATCAGTTTGCCTGGCACCTACTGTGCGAGGGGAGGGTCATGCCTTTGCCATTTCTCAAGAGCTGAAGCTTTTGGATTCTCGAACCCCGGCATTGTATCTTGCATTGCTTCCCACTGAAGATGGTGGAATACTTTACAACTGAAATTAGCCGAGAACCTTGAGAATTCTCGTTTTCTTGCGCTTGCAACAACAAGCTTGCACAGTTTCTTACGTTGAGATGTTGCATGTTCGCCAACACGCATGGTACTTTAGTCAGACCAGAAATCAGAACTTGACGGCGCCAAGGCAGGTCCCTTTGCTGAGGTGCAGTACACAAGGCTGGATGCGCTGCTGACTCTTCCCAGTTGAAGTGACCAGTTGACCACGGTTGATGGGCTATTGCACGGAGTTGTACTATCATTGTAGCCTATTACAGCTCATTATGGAGACTTTCATTTTTTTCAAACCAGTAATCCCATCCTGCCATCATATCCCATCCCTCGTTCATATTAAGCACCCAGAAATTATGGTTTTAGTGGGAGATTTACACATTGGGACCATTTACCCTGATGATGGGTCAAGCCAAGGCCGCGAAAAGCCACCGCTGCACCGTTGACGAGGGAGTCCAGGCCAGGACTGTCAAACTGGTGAAGAAACTTTGGTTTATTAGTCAGGGAATCAGGGGGAGTACTGGGTTTATTGCCATCCAAAAATCCTGATCATGTGCCATCATTTGCCATCAAAATGGCTGCCCCCGAAAGTATTTCTTTCAGATTGCCACGTGCCTGCCAGATGTCCTGTGACCCGTGCAGCACGGGCTGTGGGAAATGCACTGGTTGGGATCTCAGTGCTGGACTCCCCTTGGGATGATATTGCTAAACTGTATACAAGATGGATAGATCCTTTCTGTCCACATAAAAGTCTTGTGAACTGACATCACGTTGGACAATGTAACATGATGTCACATTATGTATGTATGTATGCATGCAATGCAATGCAATGCAGTGCAGTGCAGTGCAGTCCAATGCAATGCAATGTTATGTTCTGTTATGTTGTGTTATGTTATGTATGAATGTAATGAATGCTATGTAATGTAATGTAATGTAATGTAATGTTATGTTATGTAATGTTATGGAATGTAATGTAATGTAATGTAATGCAATGTTATGTTATGTTATGTATGTATGTATATGTATACATATATATATATATATATACACACACACACTCATTTTTTTAAAAATCATTTTTGCAAATCTATATACACATGCATATAGCACCTGAAGACACAAAACTCATGCTCCCTTTTGCCGAAAAATCAAGGAGTTGCAGCCAATGGGTCTGAGTGCTGCTTCCTTCTCAATCGGAATCGTACTCTGATTGACCAATCATAAGTTCGAAGGCGGTATATGCCCTGTCAATAGAGGGACTCGGATTCCCCGAGGGAATTGAGCAATGTTCAAAACCCCGGTTGGTTCATGATTGCAGCGGATGATAATACTGACCAAATCCAACCACTATATTGGGGAGTATCACAATCCATTTGGGGAATCCCTGTTAACGCAGATCTTTTGTTCGTTTATACAAGGTGAAGTTGCTTCCGCGACAACTTCTTCCAAGCTGATAGCCAGGTGCTCTACAGCCTGTTGATGATGGTCGTAGCATGGGTCAAGTTTAAACCTCTAGCATGTGGACGCCCAGACATGGCCCCAAGGACAAAAAATCACCAAATTCACCTTTGGTTCTCCAGGTTCCATGTCAAGTTTTGCAGAGATAGTTCCCAAACATGATCATGTGGAACTCCATATTCTCGTCATTCATTGGGAACAAGACCTCTTCTACCGTTGAAGTGTTGTTTGCCACTAAATGGTTAAATCGATACCAGAAAATCTTCAAAGCGGCTTTCCTCTGGCGCAGGTTGCGGAGCTTCCAGCAACTGCCCGGGCGATCTCCATAGAGTCAGATGCCTTGGCAAATTCAGTGTGGCTGCGCTACTGTTGCTGCAGTTTGCAAACAAGCCTAGGCCGACCGGCCTCAGCTTTTAAATCGTGAAGCTTGAATGTGTCGGGGCCGTGTTCAAGACATTGGCTAAGACTCTTTTGATCGAGCAAATCCATGAAACTGCTGCATCGTCGCAAGCAGGGAGGAAAGTTGCGACCCGGATTGAACGTACAACCAGCCAGCACTTCCATTCAGTGTCAGATGCAAATGCCATTGTGCTGGCACTCAAGTACGAATGCAGCAAAAGCATACATGTAGAAACCGTCCTTTGTAAGACTCGCCAAGTTCAGTCTTTGCGCCGTTGGGTCCCTGAAGTAGCTTCAGGCAGAGAGGGGTATTACCTCGGCGACATGCTTTCTTGGTGCACCCAACATCCTGGTACCTGGTAAATTGATGTGAATTGTCAAGAACAGATGTTCATAACTGGGATATGTCGCGTATATTCATGTACTGTGAATCCCACATATACTTAGATTAACTTGGATTATTTCAGATGGTCATTACTAATCATTACTCAATACCCACTTCAAGTTGCTTCTTGTCCCTTGCGACGCCTTTTTTGAAGCCAAGCAGAAGCCTAGATTGACCGCTGCCGTTCTTGCGCAGGTGTGGGTTGGGGGGCATAACAGTACCATGGTGAATCAGCGATCAACTGGAAAGGGGGAGACATGTCACGATTCAGCCTTGAATGTATGTGAATACACGCGTATATGTATATGTATATATATATATATATGATGATGATACCACATACACATGCATACATAGTATCATATAAATTAGATTGCCATGGTCCCATTTGCAAGGATTCTCGCATAATCCAACCTCATGTAACGTAGGGTTGGATTGATGATCTGTCCCCTTTGTGACATGTAGTGTCCAAAGACAGATTTACCTTGGTCCAAACATGATGCTATCGAAATCTTTTTTCCTGGCCTGGGGTAGTGGTGAAACGACCAACGAAACTAGCCCAAAGACGTGACGTTGCGGCCGCTTTTGGCAAGTTGCTCCCTGTTTCAAGTTGCATCGATCTGATTAGAACCAGCATCGACCAGCATTGACCAGCTACGGAGTTGCCTCAGGATACATTTCATCATGATGGCTGTCATGAATTCCGCTCCATCTTTCTCGCACCTTGGCCAACTCTTGGGCCCAGAGTCGAGTCGGTAACTCCTGGCATTTCGTTTTGAGACGGGGATGACTACTCAGTAGGACTTTAAGCAACTTTAAGCATCTTTTGCCCGAGTTGAGTTGGTCAAAGTTCACATGGTTCCGCGTTGTTGAAACTCCCGGCCACCGCATCTGTCCTGTGATTCGAACGGAAGAACAATACTCAACTTTTGGGGTAGATGACGTTGTGGTGGAAGCATGAGGAAGCGGTGTTGCCATTGCCATTGCCATGCCAGTTTTGGGTATGCAGCTTACCATCGATCCAACACCAGAACTGAGGTCTGGTTTCTCCTCTCGGGTTGCCAGATCCTTGGGGTTGTAGCCAGCGATGGGAGATCTTGCCCTGGGAACGTTCAGCGTGGAGTTCCTTTTCTATTTCTGAGGAGGCCTTGAATGGATAGGGCTACGACTTATCTTTTCTCTTTAGACTGGGAAAATATTGGGAACACATATATGTACGTGCATACATACACATGTACATATAAACATATGGAGCCACGCATTGCTACCACAGCTTTCAGTTCCAGTGCATCAGCTCCATGAGCACAGCCAACCTGGTTGCGGTGGCCACGAGGTCAAGGCACATCGTGTGCTGGCCTTAGAAAGCTTGACTACTCCATCCTGCAACACCCATAGGCCCTTGCCAGGTGACCTTTGTAGACAGCAGCACTAGTGATCCCTCCTGAGAAGGATGCCTTGGCCCTGTCAACTTCACCCCAGAAGGCTTCAGAAATGGTCTATCTTGGGTGCTGCAACCAAAAATACTGAGAACATGGTCGAGAAGGTTTTTGGGACACCCTGCAGCAAGGAACTTGATGAACTGAGGTGGGCTTCGATGTCCTACTGGAACTACTGCTGGCACTGCTACTGCTACTGCTGTGAGAGTTGCTCGCATGTGGCATCGGTTACTTGTCTGAGCTCTCAGCAAGCCTTTTGCTACAAAGAAAATATACACATTTGATTCCGCCACTCCGTTCTTTTTGTATGTAAGGGGCATACGCATACTTATACGTATAGTTAATGTCTGTTCATGTGCTCTTTTTTCGGCTTGCTTTTGGACTGTTGGCTTGCAACGATTCGCACTGACGCTCAGAACAAATGCTTGTGCTGGAAAGCCGTCAAAGTCTCTCAATCCCTTGTGTTCTTGGCACCTCAAGAATGGCTTTGCAGACCATTTGGTCCGGAGGATGAAATGCGTGCGCACACACACAAATACATGCAGATACCTTGAAGTCACAAGCCATCAAACAGGTGAACGATTCCACTGGTTGAGAGTTTCCACGAACAAACCAAAATGCTGGTTTGTCACTGGTCAGTCTCAGCGATTGGTGAATTGACACATACTACGAAGCTAAAAGCTGGGTTTGCTCGAATGCAGCCGGATCTTTCAAAGCTGATTATGAGCGAACCATTTCTGTGCAAGTAGACCAGGGTTGTTGGACTGTTGTTGGAAGAATCGGATATTGATTCGATGTGTCGGACGGGATCATGCAATCGTGATCCAGAGCATGTTGTGTAGTAGCAATCAATATCAGATAGTATGGGTTACCTCTCAATCAGTGGTGTGAAACCCTCTTTCTGGGAATTGTTTTTACCAACCATTTCTGGTAAGATTGGGGATGGTTTATCGAGTTTGCCACATGACCAAAGGGGTACTCCACAATTTGCGAATGATTTTGTCCAATGTCCATACACAGACGAGCTACCCACTTGTTAATTGACACGGCTTCCAGTAGATGGGGGGTCATCTGGTCCTGATGGACAGGTGTGACAGGATTTGTCCCACTACATCTGTTGCTTGGTTTGAGGCTTTGAAACTTCTCGATCTCACAATACTGGTGGGTGAACATCCCCGGGTTTCATGTAGGGAATGAGTCAAAACCCTGACACGGACCAAGATAGCTGGTGAATCGATCTCAAATATGATATCATAGGTTTCGACCGATCCTTCAAAATTCTGGCACCATTCTGGGGGTGTACACAAACGGAGTAGCAGGTGAAGTAAACCACACCCAAAAATCAAAATCTATGCAGGTCCAAGATTGGTCCAGGCGGCTGTGACTTTTTGAAACATCTTTTTTTGGCGCGCGTTTACCAGTTCAATGACTGGGGGTCCCAAAATTTGAACCGGTGCCGAGATGGATGTTCTTGTGTAGAAAGATCAACGCCAATGTTTGGTCCTCTTAGCTCCAATTTCGGTTGTTTTTGGCCTTGTTTTGGGACCACCCTTGGAACCCTGAGGGTGCATGCTATTGACCTTCCGAAATTGCAAAACGTTTGTGACTCATCGGGTTGATACTGCAATACCCCACATGGTGCCATAGCGAGTTGGGATGGGGCAATCTTTCATCTTACGCTCAATCCTGCAATCCTGGATGCATTAGCAACTCCTATGATTTTTGACTGGGATACTCCATCTTGCATTACCCGAGGACGAGCCCAAGAAACACTTAAATATGTGAACGCTCCACAGGGAATGGTACAAGAAACTTGTAGAATCAGGCGGTTTTGGACAGGGTCACATATCAGACTACGTCCTTATTCCATGTTGCTTTCAGAAAAAGGACCCTTCAGCCTTTGTAACTTTTCTTGGTTCCTCCAACGGACTTTTCACCACCAGATCATCTTTTGGTACCGCAGCGTTCCATCGACTGCGTTTTGGGGACCGGTCTGGATTTGCCCCACTCCGGCCACGCCAAAACAACCGAGGAAGTGGGTTGCGGACTTGCTTCGCGGCCACTTCTTCATTCCAAACCTTTGAACTGTCAAGTATCCTTGGAGGCCCAGCCTTGATTGTTATAACTATTGCAAATGCTGATAGAGTTGACGCCACCCAGGCATCTATCCATGACTGGATATACATTGTATATCATTGTATAGAGTTACACACACAACGGGAGGTGTACACGGATGATCATAATCAAAGATGCACATACATACATATATATATATATATACACGTATATTGTATATATACATATACGTATATACGTGTATATATATATATATACAGGTATATTTACATATATACATACGTATATTATATATATACGTATATATTATATATGCACATAGGTACATGTAGCGTGAATGCAGTATGTGCATATAGCTTTGACATGTGCATGCAGGCTTACACAACGGCATACACGCAACATTGCTGCATGCTCCTTGACAAAGTAATGTTCAGGGGCCTCATCACATATTGGGCGGGGTCTTTGGACAGACTCCCAGGCGCAGCTATGGATCCCTACGCTGCCTCCTGACTCCAAAGATGTAGATGCAAAGTCCAAACATACTCCTTACAAGGGCCAAGGTGGTGGATTTTGCGCAAATCTATCTGAAATTGTACGTAACTCTAGCTGACCAGCAATGGACCACCAAAGTTTCCCTGTGAAATTCAGGAGTTCGGCCGGTGGAACATCTTCATCAAACCCATCAGGGATGGAAGATTTTTTATTCTTTTTTCCTGCAAAGATGTACATTTTATATACTCAAACTTGGGCCGTAATCTGGGCCTGACAGCACCGCAATCGGCTCATCCCAGGTCTTGGGAATTTCAGCGGGCTTCACTTTCAAGGAACTGAGCTTGGGCCCCAGGTGCTAGCTAACAGGGGGTTGCTTTCCCCCAGTTGGTGTCTCAAAATCAGGAACCCCATTCCATCCCATCCCCATGGTTTATACGCATAGTACCTTTGTGTTCCTTTCATTTTGACATAGCCCTTCCGTCAGGTGAGGCCTACCGAGCTGTTGCCGGAGCGGCGTCAGGCAAAGATGCCGAGACCTCACTGCTGCGTGCGGCATCGGCCTTTGAGGCCCAAATCGACGGGTTCACCGCTACCCTTCGGTCATGAAATGTGGCTGTGTGGGAAATCCCCGATAAACATGGAGGTTTAAATGGGAAAATCATCTGTGGGGAATTTTCAGGAGAACCACCAAACATTTAGGGAAACTGAACTGGCAGAAGATTCACCTATATTTTCCCTCTCAACATGGTTGACGAGCCTGCAAATGATTCGAGTGACTAGGGAAGCAGCAGATCGGGAGCTCCTTTTTTGCGACCCAACAGGGTGTCATGGGAACAGACCAATCTAGCTCAGGAAACCGATTTCCATTTTATTACTTACCGGACAGTGATCGAACATCGCAGGTAGTTTTGTTCAATTTACCCGTTTGATGGATCAAACTGTGGGCAGCAAGCCCAGAAGATTCTGTTAGAAAAGCAGGGCAAACTATAGCTGACAGCAAAAATACCAAGAGAAAACAGCAGCCAATCCCAGTGGGGATGGGGTAATCAAGAATCATGTACCCATAGTTTTTCACATTTTCCCAGTGGCATTACGAGACTCGACACGTGAGCTCCAGGTCTTGAGCCGGGCCAATGTGGGCGCTAAAGCCAGAGAGCTCACCAGCAAGACACCTCCAAGGTTGGGCAACGCCGGTGGAACACCAGGAAAAAGTATGAAACATTTGACCTCCAACTTGTGGTCTATCCTTGAAGGTGTAGAGCCGGTGTGGATCTCATGAGGTACCCTTCACAATTGCGTTTGTGGGATAATATGGTACCGCCATAGTTGATAGTTGAGCGACATTTTTCAGTTGAGTTGCCATTTTGGGGCCCTCCCCTTCCATTTTTGGACAAACCCACCTGGCTTCCCCTACTCAACCAGCACCGAAGAAACGTGTCCAGGTCGCACTTAGCCGCGCCGCTGAAGCGCCTGAAGCGGGCCTTGCAGGGTCTGGAAAAACCTGTCCGACAGAGGTGAAATGGCAGGGATTTGGAGGGCAGGTTGGACTGATGGAATGAAGGCATTTGAAGGGGAAAAAACATACAATGTAAAATAATAAGACCATTGGAATTTCTATATACATTGAGTTTCTGCTGATTCTGCACATTTCTGGCATTTTCTGGCCGCCTGTTACAGTCTTTGGGATGAGTCAAGCTGTGCCAGGAAGCTGCAAGAGCTGAGCAAAGAGTTGAGGATGGAACTCTTGAAGCATCGCTGGCAGCACAGAAGGGCTGGTCATGATGGGATTTTCCTGTTTTGATGGCATGACTGAGGGTTGTCTTTGGGGACCTTCACCGAACTATAGTTGGCAATCCTGTGGCAGGTGGTGTCTACACAACATATACGATATACTATTTATATACACATATACACACTATATGTACACATATACATACATTATGCATCAGGATTCCGTGGAATTGTGTGTGGCGACGATGTCTCCCAAGGGGCAGGTTCGTTGATGAACAACGGCTGGTGGAAATTTGCTGCCTCAGAGAAATGGTCAGGGACAGACACAGAGCCTTATATGGCTTTGCTCTACACTGTACACAAATGGGCCACAAAGACATGAGAGATGGATTGAGATTGGTTCAAACGCTAATGATTTAGCCAGTTTTGTACTTTCTGGCCATGCGTTTACCCACAGGGCAGTTTCCATCATGGCAAGTTTTTTGATGACCAGCATCCTCGGAACAAGCATTGCAGCATTGCAGACATCTAAGTGGACTCCCAGATGGATCTCCCACTACTAGGTACCGCTTCGATACAACGGTTGCAGTATGGACCAAAACCGTTGAAAGACCATGACCTTCCCATTTTGAATGGGGGAATAGTCGGATTTGCAAGCTATTTGATATGAACCGCAGGAGACCATGGTAGTTGACATCTCCCCAATTGAACAGACTCCACTGAGGTACATGGAGCTGACGTCGATCTCAGGGCGTGCCAACACCTCGAGTCCGTTGAAGCTGGGCGCCTGTGGACTTCAGCGAAATCGCCAAGGGCTTTTCCGTGCCAAGATAAATTTGGATCCTTTGGCCGGGGTGGTACAAACATCCATGCTGCATCCATGCTGACCGTTCGAACATGTTCGAACGTTGAACCTGACAACTCCCCGAAACAGTGACAAGACAGACTCCAGCCAAGGAGCACATCAGCTTATACAGCTCCTATACTGCCAACTTGTTGGCAGTGGAACATCATATCTTCTTGGTTCGCCTACGCCATCTCGTGACGTCGGGTCTCAAACGTGGCCTTGAAATTGAGGAGGCCTTTCAAGAATCTATCCTTTGCAATAGCAGTCTTTTCAGTAAATCCCGTTGCCCCATGATGCTTGTGTGGCACTTTCCAGCCTTTATGTATGTTGGTCAACAGTATTCTTTTCGACTCGCATTACTTGATCTTCTAGATAGATGCACCGAAGAGCGCTTGACCATTTTAAGGAAGCCTTTGGTGTGTTGGAGAAATTGGATCTCAGCGGCACATGCCCTGTGGACGTTTTTCCATCGCAGCAACAAACGAGCTTCAGTTCGTTTCTGCATCAGCAGGCGGCCAAGACCACTGGCCGTGACAAGGGTGAGAAGGGCAGGTCCGTGACAGGTGGTACGGCCAAGAAGTGAAGAACTAGTGAAAGAAGAGCTTGAACAGCTAGCTGTTTTAGTCCAATTTGTGACCTGTATCCAAGATATCCAAGTCTAGTTGGCTTGCTTTGGGGCCTTGAGGTTCTTAACCCTTCTAGATCATTCTACAGGAAGCCGTCTGATGCCCTCTTCTCTGCATTCCGGTCAGGGTATCAGGACCTACCTCAATATCCGAGCTGCGCGATGGCTTGGCTCTACTCACGTGACATCTCCGGTGTTGCCCTTTACCCAGATCTTAGACTTGAGGAAGCTGGGAGCAATGCTGACACTCCTCTTTTTGACCGCCACTAACTAGGGTACTGCCCGTCACTTTTCATGGGAATCCATCATCCATGATTCATGGTCCATGAATGGCCGCCCACACACACAGCCGACAAGTATGAGAAGTTTTGATGAATTCAGCTTTGTTTTGATTGAACTCAAACAGATGCCTACTGTGACCTGCCAAGGAAGCGCTTGCTCATCGCACGGGAGCAGGGATGGGATGCCTTTCGCGCAGAATGGATCTCCATGATGCAACATGTTGGATTATCCCGCGTCCGGAAACGTGTTGGACATCCAGCAGGCATAGTTGACCTTGCTCAGCGCAAAATGCGCAAGACTGCAAGGCTGGGCAAGATGTTGAGTCAAGGTTGCATGGGATTATGTGATGCAAACCGTATTTCCCAACAAGAAGAAGATGATGATGATGAGGAGGAGGAGAAGGAGGAGGAGAAGGAGGACGACGATGATGACAATGAAGATTGTGATTCATTCTGGTGGCCATATTTTTTTGTCTCCCACTAGACTTGGTTTGTTGCCGTACTCAAGCTCCAGGAAACCACTGAAACCCTTGAAGCTGCGAGCATCGGAGAGACCAGAACTGAAGCTTTGCAGAGCTGTGAAAGCAGCAGAAGCGGCACTTGCGAAGCTTGCGCGACTGAAAAGGACGGGGATGCATGTGATAGGCTGATAGGCCTGCTTGACTATGTAGATGAATCAGTACAATTTGCTGGGCAGGTCACTCCGACTTGCCATAATCATACAAAAAAATCCAGGGTACTTTTGCCATGACCGTGGATACACAAGATGGTTCCTAGAAATCCTGCGTTCACCTGGGAGGAAATGCAAAGCCCAGCAGGCGAGATCGCTTCCAGCATCGCGCTACCAGGGAGCTGACGCCGTCAACTGAGGCACTGCTCTCACTGCAGATTTCAGGGGCCAACTCACTATCCCACCCAGCTATTGCAGGATGCTCAAAGTGTTGCGATATGATTGCGACATTTTCGGCCCGTAGAAACCACTGCAAACATGCCAGCGGCACTCATGACATCAAAAGACAAAATGAGAGATGCTGTACAAATAATTCATCATTATCTTTTGATCAAGAAATTAAATATCAACTTAAGCGTTATAATCAGAAATTCGATACAATATGTAAATCATTTGAATTTTAAAAATAAAAATACATTAAATATGATAATTTTTAAAAAGTAAAATTCGGGAATTCCTCAAATTTGAATTTTAATGTACAAAATAGAGATTCCAGATCTGTTTTAGTCGCTTTGCGAGGACAACGCCAGCACCGGAGTGTTGGAGTGGTGGAATCTTAGAGTGTTAGCTCCGGAGTTCTAACAAAGCCATATAGGTTCTATGTTATATCTTTGTATGGCTTATACGGGAATAATTATATTGGGCCCATATTGACATTCTGATGGCTCTATATTGGATTCTATTGGGCCTATGTTGGATTATATTGGACATAAATTGTGCCCGTATTGGCCTATAATCTATGGAGAATTTATGAAATTGATTGATCCTTATTATGCTAATATTGGGTTTATTTTAATAATAATAATTATTATATATATATAAATATTATATTTATATAAAATTTATTTAAAAAAAATGAAAAAAAAATATATGTATGGAATTTATTAATTCGAAATATTTGATAGATTTTTTTTGAATGAAATGAACCGATATTGAATAATTTTTTTATGAAATATATTTTGGGAAATTGGGAAATGAAAATAAAAAAAAATAAAGATATGGGAAATAATAGATTTTATTTCGAATAATTTTTATTATAATTTTAATTATATTTTTGAATGGGATTTTGGGCGGATGAATTGAAATGATAAATTTAAATGAAGGAAAAAAGGAAAGAATAATTTTGATGAAATTTTAAAGATTGAAGATTTTAGATTTTAATATATTATCTTTTGCTTTCTTTTATAATATTTTATTTAATATTATTTAATATTAATATATTTTTTTTTATTAATAATTTTAATATAATAATATTTTAATAATATATATTTCGATATTTTCATTATTAATTTAATTAATATATATATATATATTTTGATATTTTTTCTGGCATTCTTTTGATATTTTATTTGATATATTTTTTGATATTTTATTTGATATATTTTTTGATATTTTTTTGGTTATATTTTTTACTATTTTTTCGTATATTTTATTTTATTTGGCATATTTTCCGTCGGGGTCCGGCAATATCCATTGCGATCTGGAGGTCCAGAAATATTCATTGCGATTTGACATTCGCGGACGAGTTTCGGCAGTGTCCACTGCTCGCTGGAGCTCGCGGTTGGGGTCTGGCAATATCCATTATTATCTAGGGCTCGCGATTGAGATCCGGCACTATCCATAGGGCAATATCCATAGCGATTTCGAATTCGCAATTGAGGTCCGGAGCTGTGATCTGGATTGGACGAGGAAAAAAAAGAGGAGAAGGACGATGGCATGACCTCCAATAAAATTATTTTAGTATGGGAATTTTGGTCCTATATATTATATTTTTTTTTGGTCATTTTATTATATTATTAAAGTAATGGTAATTCTGGGTTGATATGAAACATATTTATAAAAAATATATTTTTTTTCTAAATATAATATTTATTGAATTTGAATATTTTAAGATTAAAAAAAAATATATTTAATTCGATTTACAAATATTATTTTATATGATGAAATATAAATTTTTGAATATTTCGAATTTATTTTTTGAGACAAATATATATATTTCGGAATTATTAAGGAAATATAAAAAACAAGAATAATATATTTTATATTTTAATTTATAAAAAATAAAATATATAATATATTCGCATCAAATTAATATATTTAATATTCGATATTAAATATAAATATATCGATTAATATATATTTTTTAAAAGAATTCCAAAAAATAAATTAGCAAGATAATATTACTATATTTATTCCAATAATTTATAAATTTCAATTATAATAAAATATATATGATTAGAATCGCAATAAAAATAAAAAAAATCGAATATTTAAATATAATATTTATAATTCAATAATTTCAATCTATAACATATTTCAATCTATTTAAATTAATATAATTCTTGGTGTCAACTTTCTCAAGCTGCTTTTCAATTGCCGCGGGCTGACGGAATCAGACCACTGTTTGCCCTTCCTTGATGCACCTGGGTTCATTTTTCGCCTGTAATTAATTTCTGGTTAGAATTATCATGTAATATGCCAACGATATATTTATATAATAAGCGAATTATATCGTCATCTAGAAATAAATTTCAGGTATAACAAAAATCCCTAGGGTGGGGTGCAGCATGGGTAGGTTGCGAAAAAAAGAAATATAAAAAAAAAGAAATCCCAAGCTTTCCCGCTTAAGCAAAAATAAAAACAATCAGCTACAACCTTCATTAATTTTTTTTTTCCATAATACTAATGCAAATTCAAGAAAACATATCGTAATTTTCGATCTTAATTTATGGTCATCAAAACGCATCGGCAACTAAACAAAAACCATACCGCAAAAAAAACCTTTCCATAAATTCATTATAAAAAAATAGCTTAAAATTTCAATTCATTATATTTAAAATTCAATTATATTTCAATATTATATTAATTTCATTAATATTATTTTTCAAATAAAAAATTAATTTTTCAAAAATAAATCAAAAAACAATAAAATCTAATTTTTTATTCATAATATATATATATATACTAGAGAGTACCCGACACAGAAAAAAATATACCCGAAAGCTCTAAAGGTCCCATTTTCGGAGCTTCGCGTCATCAGGGGGAAGCNTATACTAGAGAGTACCCGACACAGAAAAAAATATACCCGAAAGCTCTAAAGGTCCCATTTTCGGAGCTTCGCGTCATCAGGGGGAAGCTCTGAAAGTTGCGCAGCTAGCCACTTCGGAGCTTCGCGTTTGTGGGGTAAAGCTTTGAAGCTCTGAAGCTATCTGAAGCTCCCATCTTCGAAGCCTCGCGTCGTCGGGGTGAAGCCCTGAAGCGCTGAAGCTTCCGTCGTCGGAGCTTCGCGTTTGAGGGGTGAAGCTTTGAAAATTCCGAAGCTCCCGTCGTCGTCGGGGTGAAGGTCTGAAGCTCTAAAGCTCCCGTCTTCGGAGCTTCGCGTCTTCAGGGTGAAGCTTTAAAGCTCCCGTCTTCGGAACTTCGCGTCGTCAGAGTCAAGCTCTGAAAGCTCTGGAGCTCGCGTCTTCGGGATGAAGCTCTGAAGTTCTGCAGCTCGCATCTTCGGTGCTTCCCTAATGTTTGCGTTGTCGGAACTCGGCATCTTCGATCTGAAGTTTGCGCCTTCGGAGCTTCGCATTTGCGGGGTGAAGGTCTGCAAGCTCTGAAGCTCGCGTCTTCGGAGCTTCGCGTCTTCGGNCGCGTCTTCGGGGTAAAGCTTTGAAGCTCCCGTCTTCGGAACTTCGCGTCGTCAGAGTGAAGCTCTGAAAGCTCTGGAGCTCGCGTCTTCGGGGTGAAGATCTGAAGCTCTACATCGCGTCTTCGGCGCTTCTCTAATGTTTGCGTTGTCGGAACTCCGCATCTTCGATCTGAAGTTTACGCCTTCGGAGCTTCGCATTTGCGGGGTGAAGGCCTGCAAGCTCTGAAGCTCGTATCTTCGGAGCTTCGCGTCTTCGGGGTAAAGGTCTGAAGCTCGGAAGCTTGCGTTTTCGGAGCTTCGCGTCGTCAGGGTAAAGCTCTGAAAGCTCTAAAGCTCGCGTCTTCGGGGTGAACCTCTGACGCTCTGAAGCTCGCGTCTTCGGTGCTTCGCGTCTTCGGGGTAAAGCTTTGAAGCTCGCGACTTCGGAGCNCTAATGTTTGCGTTGTCGGAACTCCGCATCTTCGATCTGAAGTTTGCGCCTTCGGAGCTTCGCATTTGCGGGGTGAAGGTCTGCAAGCTCTGAAGCTCGCGTCTTCGGAGCTTCG
>BGPT01000355.1:241837-255052 GCA_003297045.1 Symbiodinium sp. clade C Y103 | reverse complement strand
GTCTTCGGTTCAAATTTCGAGGAAATTTCCCGGTGGAGTCAAAATCCCGAAGCACCAAATTTCGGGAAAATTTCGCGGTTAAGTTAAAATCCCGAAGTATAACAAATTTCCTGGAAATTTGCCAGTTTAGGAATTTCCGAAATCGCCAAATTTTGGTGAAAATTGGGGAAAATCATCCGAAAATTTCCGGGAAATTTCGGACTTTTGGCAAAATTACATTATGTATTGGGTCAATTCCGGCTACAAATACGGGGTTTCCAACAGAGGCGCCCGCTTTTTCGACAAGGGTATCGTTTTATATAATAATACAATATCATAATTATTAATCATTTATTTTTCAATTAATCTATCATTTTTCAAATTATTTATGTATTTCAAATATAAATTAAATAAATTCAATATATTTTTAAAAATTATTCTTTATTTCATATATATATTATTCAAATCTAATAATTTTCTAAAATTATTCATTTCTTTCAAATTCATATCAATTAAACCTATTAATTTTTCAAAATATTTCCCAATTTCAACTAAATATCAATTACATCTAATAAATTTTAAATCTATTTTTTCATTTATATTTTCTTAATTAAAAAAATAAACATAAAAATAATCATTTAATATTTTTAAAGACAATAATTTACATAAATATAATCGATACACATATTTTTTTTAATTTTCAAATATAAATAAATAACAATATATTTAATAAATAAATATTCATCACTATATAATATAATATAATATAATATAATATAATATAATATAATATTAATAAAATATAATAAAATATAATAAAATATAATAAAATATAATATAATATAATATAATATAATATAATACATTATAATATAATATAATATAATATAATATAATATAATATAATAAAATATAATATAATATTAATAAAATATAGTAAAAAAATAATAAAATATAATATAATAAAATATACTATAACATAACATAATATAATATAATATACTATAATAAATATATAATACACAAATACTAAAAGATAATAAAATATAATATGATATATTATAATATAATAAGATATAATATAATATAATATAATATAATATAATATAATATAATATAATATAATATATTATTATATATCATGATATAATATGATATGATATAATATGATATGATATAATATGATATGATATAATATGATATAATGTGATATTATTTCTCATACTATAAATCTAAATCTAAATATCTAAATATCTAAATATATAGATATTTAATACATAGATATATAAATATATAAATATATAACTATATACATATATAAATATAATAATATATAGATATATAAATATTTAATACATAGATATATAAATATATAAATAGATAAATATATATGTTAATTTTCATTTATTATCAATATACATTATTTCATATCTAATATATCGAAAATATCCGAAAATTTGGATTTGTTCCGGAATATCCGGATTTCCGTGATATATATTGACATATTCTTAACTCAATCCAACATATTAGTTTTTTTTTGATATTCTAGGTAGGAGGAGCCGATTGAGTCTCGGCACGAGCGGTCCTTCCCAATGCTTTGTCACCTGCCAGTTGGGACGAACCATTAGGAGCTTAGAAACTTATGAAGAACGGAAAAAAAACACGTCCATGTTTTCAACTGATGATTGCAAACCCCAGACAACATTGTGCAATCTAAAATCTATTGCATCCAGCTTGCTTCTGCTCCGTCCCTGCCTCTCTTTGCCATGGCAAGTAAAAACATATCGGAAGAAGACTCTGAGCCTTTGGCGTGGCCCATGTGGATGTCCCCGTATCATAAGCAATCATACGCAATATGTGTAATCCAACAAATCAGTGTGTGAGCTCAGCAAAACCCAAATAGAAATACTTGGACATGTTTCAGAGAATGGTAGACCTCAAATCCACTGGAGAACAAGTCAATAGCCAAGTCACTGGATGAAGAGGAAGATTTGGATGCTGCTTTCTCAGCCTTCCTGGGTGCACAAGGAAAAGTGCTTGCTGCACCTGGTATGCAAAACCCCAGGACATTCAGGAAAGGGCCCAGTCTTGACGTACTAGATCATGCAGTGAAATATCCAAGTCTTTAGCGTATTATAATGTATTATATATATGTACATTCCATTGTATCTGAATATCAAGGAGCTATTCTCAGGAACCATCCTTCAAAGGGAAAATCAGTTACTGTTGGGAAAACCAAGCCTCAGTGGCTCAGTGATCAAATGTCCCAAGTGTTTCATATCCCTCTCCCATCCAATATCAACAGCAGCTTTCTAGGCCTTTATGTCACAATTTCACTGACGCCTCAAGCATTTTCCTTCACGCATATATGCATGGGGGCAGAGTTTACAAGGCTCACCCTGGTATCGATGAGCTGACCCATGTGGCCGGATGCAATCCAAGCTGCTTCCTCTCTTTGGCTTTCTTTTTGGCTGCTTTCAACACTTTCTCCTTCACCTGGGATTTGTTTTGCCTTGCCTTCGTTCGCTGATGGTTATGCGATATCCCCAGCAGGCTGGCTAAAATTCAGATTTCCACATTCATGGACCCTCAAAGCACCATGCATCACCATGCATCACCATGCATCACCATGCCCACAACAAACAGTCTTGCACAACAAAAAATACGCCACCGCAGCTGATAGCTCTGCACCTTGGCCATCTTTTCAGTCGCCTTGGGGACCTTGGGGACCTCCTCTGTTGGAGCCTCTGGACCCGAAGAGGCAAAGACCTGGAGTCGCTGCCAGAGCTGGCCATAGCTGGTTGCATTTCTAGGGAACTGGGCCACCCTTAGCCTTCAGCAAACCACACATTAGCCTTCAGCAAACCACATGCGGGATCTGTGACCCTGCCAAATTGCCTAACATGAATAGATATGTACATACTTGAAGAGTTCTAATTGTGAAAAGTGCCGGAAGATCTATTAAATCTTCCGGCACTTCTCATAGAACTCTTCAAGTATGTACATATCTCTTAGTATTTCAATATTGAAAGTTTTAGAATGTTTTAGATCTCATGGTTGTTCCTTCCGAATACTTCAGCCATGGCCCGCGATTTTTCCAACACCTGGAGGTCAGCCGAAGCGCGGCCTCCGTTTGGCATCCCAACAATGCGCCCACTGCAGCAGCAGCTGCGGCAGCACCTTGTGCTGCAGGTGACTCCTGAAGATTTCCAGCAAGGTGGGTAGATCTTCCCCCCCAGAATCCCATGGGCTTGATTGTGATTTAATGGGATTTACTGGTGATTTAATGGTGATTCGACCATCACTTTTCCTGTCAAGATGGCAATACATATGGGTATACCGGCCATTTTTGGACCTACTTATCTTGTGAAGATGAGTATCCCCAAGCGAGAATCTGTGACAGCTTCAGCAGCCGGGAACAAGCCACAACAATTGAAGATTGACATCTTGAAGAGTTCCGAACGAGTTCTGAACAAGGAATAGACACATCTCAGTTTTTACATGTTTCTACTACTCTCCAAATGGGAGCTATTTGGAGGTCCAGCCACGGCAAAATCTTCTGCGATGTTATACAGTAGTTCAAATTATCACCATCAATACGTTGACGGAGACATTTGCTTCAGCTTGTGTCGAACTACCGCTTGACACATCAGAGTGACAACTCATCGAGTTAAGGGTGTCCTTGTCAACAGATTCTTGACTCGACAAACGCACGAAGAAGCGCAAAAAGGTACCTGCCAGCGCATCAAGCAAGTGAGGCTGCATTTGCAGGGTATGGTGACCATCTTCTGATCCCATTCCAGATTCAAATGTTGCCCCAGTTCTGTTCGGCAATGAGTAGACCATCAAACGCAGACATTTTCTTGAAGTCATCCACCCTGAAAACAAATTCAGCTGTCTTTCTCTCTGTTTAAACAACGCCATCAACAGCACCTTGAAATATGTTCTACTGGAAAACTCCATCCCAGGTACTATCGGTTCCTGTCTTGAAACGGGTGCCACTCTGGGGCACCATCCAAGGAAGCTCCAACTCCCAGAGCTGTAGCGCCCGAAGGTAGACGGGCTGCGAGCCTCAAAAAAGTCAACAATGCTCTGATCCCAAGAATGCACTCGGAAGTTCTTTTGCAACTCTTACCATTGACTACCATTGACTACCATGGACTTTTCTTGGACATTAAATGAGACATAATGAAACCACATAATGGGACCCATGCTTGGTTCTGGAGACCAACATCAAAATGGTTGGGCACTGAGCCATGCACAGTGGCAGCACCATGCGTTCCAAGGCTGTGATCCTTGGGGACCAGAGGACCAGAGGACCGGACGTTTGTTCCTGGTGGCTTTCAGACCCCAGCCATCCCCAGGGCCCCTGGTAACCACAGTATATTCATTAGTAATTCATTTATATACCTCCAAAGTACACCAACAATCGATTATATTATATGGATTTATATGGGATATTCATCCACCATCATCGACCCCTAATTTTAGGGACTTTTGTTTTGACCCATAGCCAGGAGGCAATGGTTGGTGGTTGCAGCGGATCCCATTCTTTTTGACTGGACAGTACATCATTGTGAAACATCAACAACACCATTGGTTTATATTATGTGCATGCTTATTCACCAAATGTGGGTCGTTCTTGCTCCTGAAATGCAACATTCCTAGGAATGTCTTAGAATAAGGGTACCCCAAACCATCGGTTTCCTCATTCAAACGACCCATTGTGGATTATTAAGATAATGAGTCAAAATACCATTGGTTTGCAATTTCATAATATTTGCATTGACATTAAATGCTTTACCATCGGTTTCATGTTTTGATACACTGACCAAATTCTGGATATTTCTGTGTTATTCTCAGCCACGGAATTTCTGGGTTTCCCAGCTGCTCTCGCTTGGTCTTCTCCGGTGCGCCGCAGCGTTGGAAGGCCAGGCGTGGTGTGCCTCTTGGAACTCCGGTGATTTTTGGGTCGAACATCAGCATTTCCTGTGATCCCGTAAATGACTATAAATAGGATTAAATGGATAGAAATGGGGGACTTAAGCTGTCAAAAGTTCTGGGAGTATAAATATCACCAATCTCAGTCAATTTTATGGCGATATCATGGGATACAATTTGTATGTCATGGAATATGCTTGCGAACTTCAAGTTGAGTCTTGGTAGGTCTTGGTTGAAACACAAAGAGGTCGCCGTGAAAAAAATTCTCCCCAACAGCCCGAAGATGGCACCTGAAAGGTTCATTGGATCTTTTTGAGCTGCAATGATGGCTGCCTTCTCGCCTGCGGCCGTGTGGTTTGCAAATGAACCTACGACCGCATGACTATGTCCCGTTCCTGTGCGGCTGGGGTGAAGTCCTGTAACCATGATGATAAGAACCAGTCATAGTCATAAGTGATCTTTACTTGGGAGCAATAGCTACCAGAACCACGGAAACAAATCAACAACACCAGATCCCATACCCCCCAAATCACCCCCCTTTATTAATTATGGGACCCCAAAATAGAGGAATCCACTACTAAAGCAGCTTTCTGTGGAGCTCGCGGTGTCGCCTTTGGCACCATACAGCACTTTGCGTACGATGCCCACATCCTGCTCAGGCCGTTGGTGTGTATGGATTTGAGATGATTTTTGAGATGATTTCAAATGACCTAAAATCACGCATAAAAACTGGCTATGATTCAGCTTGGCCGTAGCTGGTGAGCTTCCAAACGTTGCACCTTTCACAAACATTTGGACGAGTCGTTGTGGGACACCCATGGAATCCACGTGGAATCCATGGATCTCCTGCAAGCCAGGGCGACTCCCTTCAAGCAGCAGGAGGTCACCTTTCGCCTCAGATCTGTCCAGCTGACAGCTGTTGGATGGGCTCTCAACATGTATCATAAATGTATCAACACATTCAGTTGACGTTTCAAACAACAAGGGTGGGAGGCTCCTGCGTTTTCTTCATCTTGGCACCGATCCAAAGATCTGGTGTTCCTTGAGAGCGTGATTCACGAGTAATTATTGAACAATTTGCACACTTCAGCATGCCCGGCCGCGCCGTCCCAACATGTTTATATGCATGCATGCGGGTATTACATATACTGCATTGTATATACATAATTATACATAATATTACATAATTGTCTTTTATATAATATCTTTTGTATGAATATGTAAAACAATATATTGCCATTGCTGTGCCTACTTGGCGTTCAAGTGGCGTAGCCCTTCTCAGACTTCCGGTAGTCGTGACGGAAGGGCATGATGTGACCAACCTGGAAAGCCGCTGAAACGGCTGCACCAAGGACATGCACATTGCGGTGTGGGGTGTAAGGCTTCTCGAACCAAATTGTTTGCAAGCGATGATTTACAACTGGACGCTTTGCAAATGCAACTGTGCGAGAATAACCATGAAACGCAGCGAAATCCAGCCCTGGCCGTTCAGTGACGCATGCTTCATTAATGAGCACTGTCTTGGTCATGCGCAGCTTTGCTGTGAGGTAATTTGCAGACAAGATGAGTATGCAAATCAACTTCAAGTCACTGCCTTCTACGTCCCCCACTCCATTCACTATTTGATGTCACTGGCTTCCCCATTGAGTTTCCCTGGCAGTTTCTGGCGTCGTTGAAAGCTCCACAAGATACACCACGCCTCAAAAATGGCGCTGCGGCACATGATCTTCTGGGATAGCGGGTCATGTCCCAGGTGGCCCGGGTTCCATCTGCAAACGACTTCAGTAAAAATCTCAGATCAGCCTAGAACACCGTGTGAAAGAACACACATGAACACACAGTGTGAAACGCATTGAAGCGTCTCCTTCCAGAATCACACCTTCTTGGTGGGTTAGACGTGCTCACTCCCAAACATGTAGATGATTATTTCAGATATTTTCATGTATTTTCCATCATGTGGGTGAACTCATACTGGGCACAACACTGGCAAAACAGGAGTCATGACCTTCTTCACTCCCAGGCCACTTAGTCACTTGGAGTTTGTCCAAACAGGCAATGAAACAACCAATGCCTTTCACATTGATGTGGATAGCAAAAGAATCCTGTAAAGTGTCAGTATGTGCCAACCCTGGATACATGAACCCTGGGTGATTTCGGCTGACTTACAGTATCAGGGGAAGCTTCAACATGTGACAATCTATTGACATGAAACCCATCCAAAGAATCCAATCATGCCAAGGTTCTTTCCAACCGCGGCCATTGAGACAGCTTTGTTGCCTCAACGAAGCCTCAGAAGGAGTGATACTGCCACGTTGGACCACCAAAAAGGAGGAATGAATCGTTAAATATCGTTGATCAAAATGAGAAACACGTAGAAACACCATCTGAAAGTATCAAAACCTACCACCATCAGTCACCAGCAGTTTCACCATTTTACCCCGTTTCAAAGTGAGGCCTAATCCCACCAGGGTGACCATACAATCTTTGAGCTCCACATGACTTCCACATGACCACCAGCGCCGCATCTGGGTGCTGGCGCGGGGAAAGAGTTCCGCGGCCGTGACCAGGCGGAAGGCCAAGCGCCGACCCTGTGGGTGAGCCTCCGCCACCACCCAACTGGCTCCATCTGGAGGTTTGCCTCAGCGAAAGTGCGTGGATTTTTTTGGCGGGGAAACACTTGTTGGGACATGGCCTTTCTATGGGACTGTGCTTGGTTGCTTCTGAAAGTGCTCGATACTTGGGCACGGATCGAACATGGCTACCCAGGGAGCACACGTTTTGTCACTTGTCATTTGTGTCGTCCTATACCATCCAATTTCGGCACTCACTCATTTTCAGCCGAACCATTTATGATCATTCCCAGGTAGGTGTCAGAGTAGAGTACCAAGTAACAACATCTGGATTAACAACAATAATTCACCAATCTTTTGAAAAAAAAAAACATTTTGGGCGAAGTTCCCTCACTAATCGTTCTCTACAATGACATCGTGGTGAGGTCGCTATATCCAGACCAAGATCTCTGGGTCGGGTTTTGGTTTCACCCGTACCCACATGAGCGGTGGCTGCTAAACTTCTGTTGGTTGATGACATGGGTTTATGCTATCCAATACATACGGGATTCATCTGGAACCATCCCAAATATCTCTGACTGTTGAGCCAAGACTCAGCTCTCTCCTTGGTCTTCCCATGGAACTGGCGCGCTCACCTGTCAGTGCTCAAGGATTTCTGGCACATCTCCTCCAGTAATTTAAGCTGCCAATGGGGAAAAACACCTCTTGGAAATGAAGATTTTCAACTGCCACGTGAGCCATATGTTTTTTGCCTTTCCCCTGATATTGTTTGTCCATATTTGTATATTCTGATGTACGAGTAGGTCTCATATCATAACTCATACAGTCAGTATCCCCATTTAACAAGCTCGTCAAACATTGTCCCTCCTTCTGTGCAGTTCCCCCTTGGGACCCTGCGCGGCTGCCCAAGGCGTTTTCCACGACACTTAGCCAGGGAAGTGCACGAGCCTGGCCCGGGGCACGAATTTTCCCTGCCAAGATGGACCCAAATCCCATGGTTTCGTCGTCATCGTCGTCATTTTCCTCATTCAAATGGCCAAAAACTGGGATACGCTGCATTTTGAGACGAAGCCACATCGTATACGGACAAACGCATCGAACAACATCTTAGATGGTTTAAGGTCAACATCTGTTTATGACTGTTTATGTACGTATTCGAATTCGTTGTAGTTTGGCCTGGGATTTTCCCCATGAACTTCTGCAGGAATCTATCTTGGTAGGGGCACAAGTATGTGTATATGTAATGTATATATACACATGAATAGTGTACATATCCAATCATATCTAGATACAAAATGATACATACATGTATCTACATGTGCGCAGAAATGATTACTTCTGCATACAAGTAGTGTACATGCACAAATGATCACAAATGCGTGCTCTAGAAGGAACTTCCTCAGTTCGCGTGAAACATCCATTTTGGGCAAACATCAGGATGATTGTGAGCCACGTTCCGACCCTTGGTGCCTCCGGCACTTGTAGAGAGCCACCAGAGAACAAATCAAAACTCATGTAGCGTCGGTTTTGTGGTGTGCACACCACTCGAGACCTCGGGCGAGTGCAGCATCGATATGGATTTTCCTTGCGGCAATTCCCAAGAGCTGAACTGATGATCCACCAACAACCCAAATCTGACGAAATCCGAGCCCTTGACACCCTGCCAGCGCCAAAGCTGGTGACTGCCAAACGTCCCAAGGCTGAAGGCCCTTTGTCCTCCACAGTGTGAACAGCCAAAAACATGCAGATGTGCAGATGTCAATTGGGGTCCATCATCTCAAATACTGTTGAATGGAAGACATGTCTAAAACCGCGAACCAGTCTTTCTATCAGTTTCCATTTAGACACAAACTTTGTGATCTGCCGTGGACAGAGCAGCGTCCCGTAGGTCGCGATCAGTTTCTGAGTAAAAATGAGTTGAGTTTACTTATTCATATCAACAGAGCCCTTTTTGAAGGCTTGAAGGACTTTGATGGATCACTTTTAATGTAGGCGCAGAACACCCAGAAAGCAATGAGGAATCTGGCATCCCTATTCCTGCAGTATTCAGCCCTTGAACTCAATGTCTGTTAATTAGGCTTATTTATTCCAAGCGGGTATGGAAACGTCATCAAACTTCTAAAGTCACTGACCAGATGTCAAGTGCGCATCAGTCAAAGTTGAATGATGGTTACATCCCCTTTTTCTGATTCCTCGGCAGGTCGAATTCAACTAGCAGAGGTTGGTCCTCCTCCCAGTCGAAGCAGTCGTCCACCTGAAGATTTTGGTCAGCAAAGTTGCTGATTTCTCTGCAGATTTGAGTATGTCTGAAAATGGAATATATATATATATATACCCCTCCAATGGCCATTTGACATGGAAAACGATGATGAACCATGGGATTTTGGGGCATCCCATTTTCAGACAAAACCATTTTTGATGCTTCTCTGACACTATTCTGACACTTGTTGCTGAGTCTCTCTCTTTTTTTTTGTGTTCCCCCTGTCTTTGTTTCTGTTCAACTCACAATGACAGGGACAATTCTTCAGAACTCCCAACCTCTTCAACGCGATGACGATCCTCCTGGAGCCGGTGTTGTGCCAGCAGGCTTTCCGTGCCCATCTGTCTGCAAATGTCATGTTTCTGTCTAGTGGTTTTCAAACAAGTAAAATCGAGTTGCAAGTCAACTCCCTGCAACTTGAGTTTCTTTGATTCAATTTCTTCTTATCAACTGCAACTTTTGGGATAATGCCATCTATGATCTATGTGGGGTTGTCTGTATATGGGGGAACCCAAAATCTAATTTTTCATCATCGATTTTCCTATTCACTGACAAGTTTCTGGGTGTACTCATCTTCAGTGACATCTTGAGTTGGTTACACATCCCATCATATCACCATTAAATACCTCGCTAATTCCCAATAAATACCCATTGCATCCCCTTCTTGGGCGATCCCACTTAGTAAGTGCTTAAAAACCATGGTTAGTAAGTCCCCTAAATGGGGTTATCCCATTTGTAAGTGGGTTATAACCCCCAGTTCGTAACCAGTTACTAGGTGGGATGATCCTGCAAGTTGAGATTCAAACATTCAATGCATCTGCCTCCGCCACTTTCTGCGCAAAGGCACGGGCGTTCTCAGCGGCCTCTTCTGCCTGGATATTCAGGCATCGAAAAACCGCGCAACATTAATCCCAACAAAAAAGGATGTATATATACAAATATACATATACAAATGCATCTGTATACCACGCATTTATGTATAGAGGACTATATCGACGTAGTATATGTACATTGTACATATTTATGCATTCTACATGTATATATCCTGTATACACATATATATATATACCTTTAGTAATAAGAATAGTGATCACTGATGAGAAGAACCACAACAACATTAACAATATACTCCGCATATAATAATGAGACAATGTATGTATATATATATATACACATGTATAATATATATATATGTACATATGCGGTAAACCATGGTGAACCCAATAACAAACCATCCTTTTGTGAAACATGTTTGAGGTTGACTATCGGGTTTATGACACTAGTGTCCTTTTCGGGCCAGGGTAGTACAGGGATTCTGATGCCACCAATGCTGCAATGCTTGTAAAGTGCTTCACCCCGCATCAAACCACATTCCTCGCGTTCCATCCCTATTTTTTTTTGGTTGGGTTTTGTGCGATATCATTGGTGGTTATAACTAACAACCCTTGTAATGTGGTAAACCCTACAATAAACCACCCCATTTGCAAGCCATTTGAGGGTCATTTTACATCATCCCAAATAGTAGGTATCCCCAACAAACCATAATTATGGCTGGTTTATCATTGGGTTTACCTCTTTATACTATATATATAATATGTAATATTATATATAATATATAATATTATATATAATAGTATGTATATATATAATATACATATATTATGTATATATATATATTATGTATTTATATATATATATATTATGTATATATATATATTATATCATATTACATATATATATATATATAGTATTATATTATGTATAGCAACCCTGCACCCTTCCAAGAACTGCTCCCTGGGTCCCTGGAGTCCCTGGCTCTTGCAGCTGCAGCGTCCAACTCCTTCTGCTTGCGCAGCATAATTTGATATTCCTGGCAGGAATTGAAAGATGAAAGAAGTCCCTTGGAATCAGAGGTCAATGCCTTTCGGAGATGGTGAAGCCAACAGTTTCAAACACTAGCTTGAAAGAGGCACAGTTGCGTTTTGAACTTGCGAGTATTGAAGTGACCACAGTCAAAATGGCCAAGACAGTAGAATCGTATCACTTGAAGGGCCACTTTGGCTGGGCTGGGGCGTTTCCTGCATGCGAGGATGGAAGATCTGACAATGACTGCTTTTTGGATCCACTAGTATGGCATAGGTGTGTGTATATATATATATACATGTATAATATATATGCATATCTATACATATAGTATCATATAGTATATCTGTAAATTTGTCTGGCTGAATGTTCATCATTCACCAACCTGAAGTAAGGCGATTTCGGGATAGTTACCCCAATCTTGACCACCATCCACCATCATCATTTATCCGGTCCAGGTATAACTATTCATACAGTGATTATAGTAAAACCATCCTGACAAGCATCCTATACAATTTTTAGATTTTACACCATTTGCAATGGGTGTATCCCCATGAAAATAGTGAAGATAGTATTTTCTATCTTTTTTTGGGTTACTATCTACATACCAGTAACCATTCATAACCACGAATCACCATTAGTAATCAATAACCATTACGAACCATTAACGTACCATTACTAACCACTACTAACTATTACAAAATCAATAACATCCAGTGACCTTCTGCCCTGGTCTCCTCCAGGCTTATGCCACGCTTCCGCTCGCGCAAGCGCTTCACACGCGTGCGTGAGTCGGTGGAGCCTTGGTAAAGGAGGATGGATTCAACCAAAAAGATATGTGTCTCTCTCTCTCTCTCTATATTTGTATATATGTATGTAAATATGTATGTATATATACATACATGTATACATGTAATTTCAGACAAATATAGCTATATCACTCATGAAACTGTGCGATTTGAATGTCCATTTGATTTATCAGCGACGACCGTCTCTTTTTCAATACCGCTTGATGGGTGATTCGATTAACATATGGATTGTCATAAACACATCATGAACGGATTTTAGCATTGTATAGATATGTACGGTGCATGTAAATATATATATATATATATATATAGAGATTTGAAAGGTCGGGCTTAAGGACGAATTCAGATCCTAGAAGCCCCCCGGCGCACGTCGCGCGACCTCAGCGGGAGAGCTATTACCCGCGGGCAAATCACTGGCAGCTGCGGTGCGCAGTTGTGCTCTCAGGCACTGTGCAGGCCTNCGGGAGAGCTATTACCCGCGGGCAAATCACTGGCAGCTGCGGTGCGCAGTTGTGCTCTCAGGCACTGTGCAGGCCTGATCACCATTGCTCTTGTCCTTGGCCTTCCTCGCCAGGAACTTTGACATCGAGCATCTGGGTGGAGCACCTTTCGCATTTGCCTTCATTTTTCACTGACCGTGCTGAACTGGTGGTGCCCTGGCACAGGTCTCAATTTTGATTCTATAACCTCGGACTTTGCTGAACTGGTGGTACCCTGGCATTTCCTTGGATATACGTGGATGTTTATTTGGGTTCTATTTGCTGTCCTACTTCAACAAGATCCTCGACAATAC
>BGPT01000355.1:105447-235261 GCA_003297045.1 Symbiodinium sp. clade C Y103 | reverse complement strand
GAACTTTTCACCTGGGAAGACTGAAGCTGTGATCATGTTTCGTGGACCTGGGGCGAATCCCCTTCGCACACAAACTTTTGATCGACCTCAAGCTGCACGAGTTGTGATTACTACGGAGTCACATATCCTGTCTCTGCGCATTGTGGCTTTATACAAACACCTTGGGGCACGCTTTGCCATGGATGCGGACATTGACCAAGAAATCTCGGCACGTGTAGCATCTGCCTCCCAGGCATTTGAAGAGATGAAGAGACCGATCTTTCTCAATCGTGCCATTGCCATCCCGGGGAGACAACAACTCTATCATAGTCTTGTGGCTTCTCGCCTCCTGTATGGATGCGCTGTTTGGTCTGACGTTTCTGGTGTTCAACTTCAACGACTTGAAGGACTTCTTCTTGGACACCATCGCCGTATCCACAACATCGGGTTTTGGACGCAGGACCATGTGACAGATGACGAGTTCAGGATTCACAGTCAAATGATACCCTTTCGGATTCTTTGGGCTCGCAACCGACTGATCTACCTGCAGTCCTTGAGCAAGTTTGGCTTAGACTTCCACAAGGACCTCTTGCTGTTGGACTTTGCTGGACAGCGTGGCTGGCTCTGGGAAGTATGCGAGGATTTGCGTTGGCTTTTGGATGTGATTGACATTGATATCACAGTGCCTACGTGTGCAGATGATTGGCGTGCTTTGTGGCTTCATCTTGCAGCCCTTCCACGATGGAAATCAACTGTTCAACGTGCTTGTCGCAACCACCTCCTTCAAGAAAAGATTGCCTGGAAGGTTAGCCATCACCATGATGCCATTCTTCATTGTCTCCGTGCACATGGATGTTCCGTTGATGTTGGAGAGGTGACTTCATCTGCAGATCACACTCCACAGTTTGTCTGCCGTCAGTGTGACAAGAGCTTTCTCACTGAACAGGCCCTGGCAAGCCACGCATATCAGAAGCATGGCATTCTTTCTGATGAGAGCCCGTACATCCAGTCGACAACTTGCCCTGGATGTCTTCGTGACTTCCACAGTACCTATCGAGTTCTCCACCACTTGAAGTACCGGCGAAATGGATGCTTTGATCGCCTTCATGGAGCTCGACTCCCTGACCACCCTGAGCACATTGCCTTGGCCCCTCACCTGCGTGGTGTTAAGCGCCTCCCTGCCATTCGCCGAATGCATGGCCCGTTGAGACCGACCAGTGTCCAACGCTACAGAACTGGCTTGCGAGAAAGGATTGCTCGTCTCAGACTGCAAGGTGCTGATGAATATGCTTGGTGGTGGCCCTCACAAGATCCTCAACTTGCTGCAGCCGTGTGCTCTGCTTTGACGACGTGTCTACATGAATGGAGTGAGGCTCCGCAACCAAATGAATTGCTCTACCACAACATGATGTTTGCAGTACTTTTCAGCTTCCACATCCCGGATTTGCAAGCTGCTCGCCTCTACATCCACTGGGTTGAGACCGAGTTCTACCATGCTTGGCCTTCAGATATTGATCCAGATTTGGCACTGCTTCTCGACAAGGCGAATTTGACTTTGCTGGAGGACCTCCCCACGTGGCGCACCAGACATGAGATGGCTAGATTGACACAGTTGTGGGCCAACCTACCTGCAGATGAGCCTGAATTTCCGCCCTTGCCCTTGCCGGTGACTCGCAGGCCGTATGACCGCACCCATCCCATTCGGCGTGGATATGCGGAAATGGCGACCCTGGAAGCCCAGCGATGCTTGTGGAAGCTCGTCAAGCCTACAGTTCCTCGCGCACTGGCTACCATTGGCCCTTTTTATGTGATTCACCTTTATTCTGGTGGACGGCGTGAAGGTGATTTCCACGACTGGATGCTTACCTTGCTGCAAGGGATCAATGCCACTGCTGTACGAGTGCTGTCAATCGATACTGCCATCCACCCATCCTTCAACATCTATGACCAACACCTTTGGGAGTTTTTGCACCGCATCATTGTTGAAAGACGATGTTTGGGCCTGCTCATGGGACCTCCTTGTGAGACCTGGTCCGCAGCGCGGCACCAAAGATGTGTAGATGAGAACGGTATGGACACTGGAGGTCCCCGACCGTTGCGTCATGGCGACTGTTTGTGGGGGCTTGAGAAGCTCTGCTGGCGCGAGCTGAACCAGCTGTTCGTTGGCTCGGATTTGCTCCTCCAGGGGCTGTTTTTGGCGTGTTGTGCAGCGCTCAACGGTTCTCCGACCTTCGTGGAGCATCCTGCGCCGCCATTTGACTCCGAACTGGCCAGCATTTGGCGTCTTGGTCTTCTACGTCTACTGATGCGCTTCCCTGAGGCCCTTTTTCGTAGAACGACCATCCAGCAATGGAGATTTGGTTCACCAGGAATCAAACCCACTACGCTGATGTACAGCAATGCTGATTTGCCATCTGCACTCGAACAGTGCGTCATTCCGGGATTGACGAAGCCCACTGCCCACCTCATCGGTAAGGACAGTGCAGGGCAGTTCAGGACGGCAGTGGCCAAACAATATCCTGCGTCCTTGAACAAAAGTTTTGCTGTGGCCATTGTGGCCAAGGTGAGCCGCCATCAGTATACAGATTCATGCGACTCCCTTGTAGAACCATTTGGTCATTATCTGTCTGAGGTAGCTGCCTGTGCCGAGCACGGTATTTGTCTCCCAGACTACCAACCAGTTTGAACTGGAAGCTTTGCATGGATTTAGCACGAGAAGACTCAGCTGCTCTAAAAAATAGAGATTTGATGGGTATGGAACCAGTAGAGGAGCTGGTAAATTTCACTTGGAGTGCGGACTTGTTTGGTGATGTATTAATGGGACATGGATCATCCATGTACATGGTATATTTGCAAATGTGCAACCATCAAGTGCAGTACAAAAGTGCACATATGATGGGATTCCATGGGAGTGATGCACGAGAATGAAATCCAAATATAGAGATATAGCAAATGATGATCATGGGATATTATGGGATATTATGGGATATTATGGGATGTTGCAGTATTGACAGTTGAGGAATTGTGACACAAAGTGACGGTCTTCTACAATATGTTGGCTACCTGGTCTGCCTGGTGGTAAGCCAAGCCATTTAAGCCCGAATCACCGAAGCATTTGGGTCGTCCCTTTTCTGGATTTGGTAAAAAACAACAGCACTAGTAACAGGTAACATCTAAACCTTCACGACCAGAGTCTGGTTGCTTAGGCAAGGAGTCTCTTCCTCACATCATGAAAACGGAAATCAACAATCTCGTGCATCGATCCTGAAACTGCTGGAAACCCACTGGGTATGGATCAAACCCTGATAGCCTGACTTTCATCTGAAAAAATGGTAGTTGTGGACGTTCATGCGCCCAAATGACGTATAACATACACATATTACATAGTATTATCACACATATTTAAAATCTTATATCATATTATATACATATATCTGAAAATCAGGTGCATTTTTCCAGAGTCCTGACCCCAGCAGCATCATTCCAGCTGGGCCACTACTACGACTGCCAGTCTCTTCCTTGACAGCCTTGCGGCCGCGGCCTGCAGCCGCCAAGACCTGCGATGGGTTTGAAGTGGACCGTCGCGACCATCAAGTTCCAGTCCCATGTGGGGTGATAGGCCTGCTGGGTGGTTTCACCCTCCAAATGTTTCAACATCTTTGTTGAAGGGGATCATCGAATGAACGAAGTACTAGCTAATTCATTTAAATGAAGGACTCCCAACCCAGATATTCTGGTCATGCCTTACAGCAAACCATCCAAATTTTGGATATCCTATTTTGACCATTTTTGACCTATATCGTCATGAATTCATCCGTATTTGAAGGCATCACACGGTAGCATTCCACTATGCTATGCAAACCCATCAAATCAAATGATCACATAACATCAGAATGTATATGAATATCTCAGATAGGTATGGGTCAACATTTTGGCACTCTGCTGTTTACTAATTAAAAGACTGTAGGATATGCCTCAACCGATGCTCCCATTCCGCCGCCATAGAGCTGCCTCTGCGGCCCTCGAACGTTGGCCATGAAGGTCGGGACCCGTCGCTCTTTCTTCGGCTGGCGCCGCGTCTGCGATCTTTCGACGTTCAGGGACACCTCCGTGGATCCCGTCATTGGCCCCACATGAAACACGGGACTACTGTATCTCCAAATACCCCCCAAATCATCCACAGTTCATCATCGCTTTATAACATGGTATATCCCCCAGTTTGAGACAAGCCCACATAATCAAAGAACACATTGAACCAAATGTGTCTGTGGACATCTTGAAATCACATCTGCCGCACCTGATGCTGTTGGGTCCACTTCCGGCAGACTTGGGATGTACTTTGCCAGATGTTGCTTTGCCAAACTCAGGGATGCCGAAACAAAACGCATCCAAGGGTAGAATCAAAATTCTGGGCCAATTTGCGCCTAATCTACAACAATATCCATATGATGTGTAGATGTGCATATGTAGTGTAGTTTTACATAGTTATAATACACTCATACGTATTAGTACTGCATACAATGTTTGGATTGATTTCAGTGTTCAACTGGGAATAAGAGTTTTGGCCTACATCCCTTTGAGAAAGGGAGAAGCACACCCACCCATGGTGCAAACCACTTGCGAATGAGAATAAATAGGAGCGGTTTGATTGTATTGTCGATCTGCAAATGCCCCAATCTGTGAATGCCCGATCCAAGAGCCCTTGGCTTCAAAAGTGGATGGTCAAGACGAATGAAAGAGAACCACGTCTTAAATCTGTGATCTCTAGTCGCAGGACGCCATGAAACATCAGAGTCAGATGAATTACAGCTAAGAAAACAAGGCACGTCTTCAGGGCTACTGCTACACATACAATTGACATCTACGCAAGAAAGGACAAGGCATTAGTCACGTACAACTCACAAATACTTGCAAACAAACGCCCTGCAAGGGCGACATGGGAATAACCTTGAGATGTGCAACAAGACGTGACAGCCCGTGCAGTGGCTTCGTTTCGATTGCAAATGAAAGATCCTTCGGACATCGTATACCATCCAGCGTCAGTCAACTATTGGCCGTCCGTCAACAAACATTTCCATCCTGCATGTTACGACTTGATTCCCAGAAGGATCAGTCCAAGGCACTCCACTGCTTTTGGTGTACCCGAGACCAGAAGCCTTTGCTCCTCTGGCTCTTCATCGTCATTTTCAGCCTTCAGCACCTTGAGGTTCCGAGACAATTGAATGGATAGGACATATTCTCTCACAATCAAAGATAGTGTTGGAGCATGCACGATTTGTAGATGATTTTCCTGTTGGACTTGGGGATATCTGATTGCCTTAAGTTACCCAAGGGATCTGAACGGTTCATTTCGATCCCGCCTTTATTTTGTGAGTCTATCGCCCGATGAAACAAGGTCACTTTGAGGAAATCATACCTCAGAAATCCTCAAACATAGGCACGACATGTTTCCACAATCCTCCAGGAGCTACTGCTTAGGCCTGTAGAACCCAGCCCAAAGAGGTGAAATCAGATCCAGCATTAGATCGTAAAGGGCTGAAAGGTGTGAACATTGGTGGCCATTGAAAATCCGAACATATCAAAGTCATCTCAAAACCATCTATATAAAACCATCATAAACTCATGGAAAGCATCTAAAGCCAGCAGGAAATCAGTATTTTAACAATCCAGGCAGCCCCCTTTCTTCCAAGTGACACGCAGTCTGGCACCAGTCAACTCCTCTAAGGACTGAATATTCTTTCCACCCTGTTGCCCGGTGCAACGCGCGTTAGTTCCACTTGATTGGTTTAGGATGGTTTCGGTTCACATTTCGAGGAAAGTGGATCAGCAAAATATGCAGTTCTCCACTGCCTTTTTGCTTCAAATCTGTCATAGTTGATTGGGATTCCCATCATGGAAGAGTCCACGTCTCCCACTGGACCAGTTCCAAGTTGACCAAAAGCTTCACCGGTGCCTTTCCGATGAGATGACCAATTCGTCCCACTGGCACGGAGAGAGTTTCCTCCACCGAACCGTCTGCTCCACCTGTCGGGGTGTGGAAGCCATGTGAGACAGGGTCAGCCTATGATATCCCATCCAAGGAAAATCGTTTTGATTTTCATCTTGCAGGAAACACCTGGGACTGGGACAAACCTAGAACCCCTGTGTCGTACATGTAAAGACACATAGTATGCTGCATATTAGATATCACACACACACATATATATATATATACATATTGGGATTTATAGGGGTACAATACATGCTGTGTGTGGGCGGCAATAGTATGTTCTGCTACAGACTTGCACGTCACATCCGCAGCTCACGTAGATCATTGTAGATCTATGCCTACCATACACAATACGAGCAGAAACGAGTGGGTACAAGCAAACGTATAGAAACACCATGAAACACCTAAGTGAAGCACTGCACAACCCTGTTGCAAACAATAAAGGCCCACAACAATATCGTTCATCATCTAGAGCTTCGATTCCTTGGAAATCTCTGACACAAATCTCCAACAATACTGATACTAATGCATCTTTCTTCCCAAAGGAATCAAATAATTTTCCAGAACTTGGCCAACTTGCATCTAGCTGCATGTTTTTGCATTAAGAGTACAACTGCAGTCCCACCAGCATACTCATCTTCAAGATTCTTCAAATTCATTTGCAGAACCTGGGCCAACTGCCTGAACTTATCGTCTTGGCGCCCCTTCCCAATGGCTCAAAAAAAGTAGCTCCACCATGCTCCACCCATTGCTTTGCCGGGAGAGACGATTTAATGGTGAATTTTGCACCAAAACCATCCTGCAACAGCCCCTTTTTGCATGTCGACCAGGTCGCGGTCTGGGACAAACTCACGGCTTTTGTGCGTCCGAGTCAAGAGGGGCTGCGCAAAGCAACCAAACTGGTTTGTGGAAATGTTATTCACATCACGTTTCTTGAGGGACGGAACATTGAGATTACACATTGATTCATATCCATACAGTTTATGTGTATTACTCTGCTGTCAGGTCCACGTATTACGCAGACTCCGTCAGCTTCTCTACATTTGGACTTGTCAAGGATGCCTTTTGGTATACCTGAAAGCTGCACTATGTCAGGCTGGCTGTGCAGGAAGCCATGATTTGCACAACATAGTATGTATATAAATATGTACATATACACATGTATCAATGTAAACATGTAACGTAACTTTATAATTACTATACAAATATATGAAAACAACATGTAGATAGTGATCAATTTATCTATAAGTTATCTGTATGGAAGGTCTATGGGTTGTATGCTGGATGGAGTCTGGATCCCACGTGGCTATTGATCATCACGCCTGAATCGGGCCTCCGCATAGTACATGTCCAAAACCAATGCTTGGTAGCCCCAAAGTAGTAACCAACAATTTCTTTAGATTCTTTAGATCTCAGTGGCGGTACTATCATTGCACGTTGAGATGCAATATGATGCAATGCTGCAGTAAGGTGTTTGAGAATTTACACGGGAAGTGAATGGATGTCAGATTGACACTGAGACCAAGGGGAAGGATGACCAACCAGCTAGACTCCAGTCCGACATAAATGACTATAGATCCCTCCTGGAGCCTTAGATGGTCTAAGAATCTTGACTTTTTGGCCCCTTTGTGAATCAATGTTTAAGTTTCTTATTGTTTTTTTTGGAACTCCACCCTGCCATCCAGTTTTCAGGATCAGCACCGAATTCCATCGACCGAGGCACGGAAGCATGGTCCATCAGCGGGGCAGAGAGCACCGCCAATAGAATGAAAACCCAGGAGAGCACCGTCAAAGTTTCTCGGGGCAGGTGACCTCTGAGAAACCAAACAGAATCTCGACCAGTAAACATCCATAAACATCCATAAACATCAATAAACCAGGTAGGTTTATAACATTTGATCACCCCTGTAAGAACCAACCAACTATTCGGTTTTATTAATCGCTCCAGTGACTTGCAACTTTTCTGCTACCTGCCCCAACAAATCCGACCAACATCTGAGGGTAGTCAACGAATATGCAAGCGTATTGAGCATGATTCGAACCCTCGAGGTAAACACGATGGATGTTGCCCACAATCCAGGGCTTTTCTTGAAAGCCATAGTCATTTAGGATCATTTTGGATCATTTTTTGCAAACACATTCAGCAGAGCCTCTCACACCTCAGTTCCAACTAAACTAAACGTTGTCCAACATTTCAATGCTGTAATTTCCGAAACCACATTTTCCCTACACAAGTCCCTTTTCTTGAGTCTTAGACCCTGCAAACAGACCCTGGCCTTGCTTGTAGCCAATGCCACCAATAACCAAGGCAAACTCACTGACTTGTGAGAGATTCACAGTTGACAGTAAGGCAGGTCGCACATCACCACCCAGGAAGTAGATGGGGCAAAAGATTCCCAGCCATCTTCCCAGAAGCACCACCATGGAAACACAGGCCGCACAAAATATGACCTGGTGGATAGCTTTTCGACATGACTTTTGACGACTTTCAACACAGTGTCATCCTGGCCAAAACGAACATCTTCCCAAACTCCGAACTTTTTCCATATTTCGCCCTTTGATAACCACCTGAATCCGCCCAAGTCACATGGCTGCTGGGAATGGGTATCTGCAAACCCAGCGAGACGAAGTAGAGTGTAATGAAAAAGTCTCCTGGGTAGTCAAACAAACTGCCAGAAAAAAGTCAATTTGGGTCAGCTAAACCCCTTCGTAGGTCTGGCATGGTTTGGAAAATACATGAAAGCCAGACTCCTTTTTTGATAGCGTCGTTTCCTGCGTAAATGCTAGTGAGTGACAGGTGCTAGTTCATTGAAGTTACATCCATCGTGTGACATTAAATGGGTGTATCAGAATCTATCTTTTTATACCTTTTTCTTACCAAACAAGGACGGCAATATCGTCTATATCTAAATTACCAATTGTCTAGTTGTTAATCTAAGCTTACCCCCAATTCATTCCAGCACTCACCAGCTTAATCTAGTTCATTCCACATGGATTTTATCTTGCTACCCTGTTGAACCATCAAGACCGTCCAGTCTCGAATGTATCTGATCTGGTGAACCAGCTCCTGCCAGGGAACACGGTGCCACAAATGGGCTGGGAATAGTTGAACCATTCCTGGTGCTGTACAGGAGTATATAGGTCTCTTCTCTCATTTCAACATGCTCAAACCATTCAAACATTCCCACTAGCCGCTAGCCTCCAAGAAAGGCGCACACACACAATGAGTACTTTGCTCCCAATCGTTGTGTATCAACTTTCTCTTGGTGCCTTGGTACAACCCCCTCAGAAGGTGCCTTACTATAGGAGAAACTGGCCAGTGAAGCACCAGCAATCAGAGCGGCCAACTCCATCGAAACAGAGACGAAGGGCAACAGTGCAGCAGCACAAACGAAGAAACACCAACAGAGGGACCTCAGGATTTCTTCGGATTCAAATTTTAACAACCAAAAAGGAGCTGTCATGGCTGTCATGCTTTTGGAAGACACTTTTTTCGGATCTCATTCTCAAAAAGGTATTCTGAGTAGTATTCTGAAATATTCTGAACCAATTCAAATATGGCATTTACAGAATTCTCAATGATTCTCTACTACAGAAAAACACACCCAGTTTTGAGCTGCGCAGAGGAAATTTCTGCAGCCAGGCAGCAATACCATCTTCATTTCCTCAGCAAGACACAGCAACTTGGCTCTGTCAAAACATGGGGAAACATTGCAATGGAATAACCGCACGATCCTAGAGCCCTCACCATGTGGCAAAATACAAACAATCTCCAAGTCTCCGGAAGGGTCACGCTCTCCAGAAGCACGGGCATGACATACTTTGCATAGAGGAATGACCTCCGAGCCAAGGTCTGTAGAGCAAAAATCTAATTTACTCTGATGGGCATTTGGTCATCCAAAAGAAAATACGCAGAAATCATAGACTTTGGGTATATCATGGTATACTATAATATGCTAATCCGGCTCCATGCCCCAAAAAAGGCAAATCACACATATAACAATTGACAAAGGCAAACAACATTGATACAAATGGAACCAATTTCATCTCTTTAAAGCAGCAGACGTGGAGACCATTGCCAGCATAATCGTGAATGTCTTGCCGATGGCAAGCACCCTGGGGCTGTCCAAGTGATTCTGAACCGCCAGGACAATGATCGCCCAAACGTCTTGAAAAATCAGAATACCAATTGATATCTGGCCAGCTTCTGTCTTTGCCTCATCCTTGTCCTGCCAAACAGCAAAAATCAGCCAAGGCTTATCCAAAAGGATTGCCGGCCATTCTCTTCCACAATTTTCCCAACGTTACAATGTGGCATTTTCAACATGCTTCAACCCATCCCGCAAATATCGGTCAATTGCTGTCGACCATTGCACTCTTACAGATGGATATCCAAAATTCCAAACAGAAAACTTTCAGGGTTACTCAGCTCCTGCAGCTTCTTCACCACGATCATGGTTGAAGACATGCCGCAGCAGACGGCTATATACACCAGTCCCAATTGGCCTGGCTTGGACCAGAAAACACATCATGGCCATGGTCAAAATCGCAGGGATCAAGTGTCGCAAGATGTCGCAAGGGACCCTTGGAATCCTCCCATGGAATTGTGAACCCCGCCAAGGGGCTGTCATCCACTGGCAGGCCGCTCATACCAAGTGCTGCAAAGGCCAGAAAGTGAAACGTAACGCAGCAGGGAAATTGCAGCAGTCCGGATACACAAATCTTGCGTCCTGGCAGGGTCAAGTTGTGCATTTTCCAAAGAGCCGCGGCAGCTTCGATATGGATTTTTCAATCTCCCAAGGGCCTCCTGTCATCTCCCTGCGTGAAGTATAATGAAATCAGTGCGTGTCACTCCGTGTTCACCAACCAACCAGCCTACTATAGGGATTGCATCCCCATGTTTGGAAGGTGACCATTTTTGCTGGTGATTTCAGTGACAGCCGGTCCTAGATGTACCAGTTCCTCGACATTCAGCTCCAAACCGATCATGAAGAGCAAAAATATCAGACCCAGCTCACTCCTCAGCACTCAAACTGCCTTCCAAATGCGAGTTCTCATGTCATCTGGTAGCAAGATTATATCAAGACATATCAAGACCTTTCAGATCCCCAAAGTTTCTTTTTTGAAGTGATTGGGTGACTGGAAAAGGCAGCATATTTAAAACTTCCAGGCAAAGTACACCCTCAAGCTCTGAGATTCAACACTTTTTGACGTATAAAGAAGATCCAAGACTCATCAACTGACCAGTTTTTTTGAGGGGAAAAAAACACCTTCAAGCAAAGATTGTACTTCTTCCCTGGGTCATACCCTTTGACATTTGGACACTCGGCACCCAGTATCATGGTCGCAATCTCATGCTCATCAATAATGAGGCGCAGGCCAATCGGTCCGACCAGAACGCCGCCCAGCAAGTAGCCCAAAATCAAGGGCTGCTTGAGGAATTGCATCAAGTACGCCAGGCAGCCAGCTGCTAAGGTACCATAGATAATATTTCTCATGACCTGGGTGACTGACAATGAATTGGTGATGATTCATATGATGGTTGAGGCCCCTGCATTTTTGTGAAACCCAAACGCATGGAGCTTTATGCAGCCATCAAGCATCAAAACAAACACCTGAGATCATCTGAAATCCTGGTGACCTGTGTTTGAAAAAAGGGTACCCCTAAGTTCATTGGTTTAGCACCTCGTTTTCCCAATCGTCATTTTTTCCATTTGGTGGGTGCTTAAAAAACACAATTTTCAGACACACCCACAACATTCATCAACATTCCACAACCCCCACAGGGGTGATCTCGACAAGTTACATCAAGTCAGATGTGGAAAACCCAGCATTTGTAGATGATTTCCCCAGGGAAACGATGGGTTTTCCAGATCTTTTTCGATGTTTTCTTCAAGGTACCATCTGGCGTCCCTGCTTGATGTGTTCCGCATGGTGACCCTCCCCTTTGGGGTCGATCAAGGGTGATGGAATGACGAAGATCAGCACCAGCAAAGCAATTGCCAGGCCATAAATCACCAGCTGTAAACCTTGGGGCCCAATGTGATGATCACGACTTGGGAACTTCGGAACCATGGTTTTTTAAACCATGAAAAACCAGGGGAAAACCAGGAAAAACCATGGACCATGGGAAAATACATGGAAAAGCTTGTTGGGATGTTAACTTTCAACCTTTAGAACGGGGTGAAATGTCTTTTGAACTTCTGACACCTCCTGTATACAATTTGTATTGGGAGCCTTTCTCAGTTACAGTTGTTGTGTAAGAACGAAAAATCGCTTTCGATGGAATCCATCTTCCTTGCCTCTAGGCATGCTGAAATCCAGCAGAGCATGTAGAAACCAAATGCCATTCCAAATTCAAGGATTCACACAGATTTCCGGAAAATTCCCACAGAATCTCCCCAGACCCCAAGAAACCGATGGAGATCACAGACTTCTCGGGCCCACTTTCATCCTCTGGGACGCATTTGGCATCTTTGCCATCCTCAGGAAATCGGGATCAGCTACCCTCTGGTAACATGGAAATTGGAAATCTGTAAATGGAGGTTTTTTTGTGGGATCATCCTCGTAGATGGTGGCTTTGAAATTGCCACGATGACCGGAGTTCAATGAGTTCCCCCATGACAACTTGAGGTCCACCATGACTTAGGAAGTCCCCAAATGTTTGGGTTGTTTCGTATCCCATCCCATCACATCCACATTGTATCACATTGTTACATGTTATTACTATATTTAGTATACCATGTATGTACCCATACATATATATATATAATATATATATATATCATGTACCATCATCCCATATTGTATCCCCATGAACGGTCCATCAATGGCTCAACCAATGATGAACTTTCACTGTTTCCATGATGAACTTCCAAACCATGGCACAGTTTTTTCCTCGTTCTGAATGGTGCCGTAATTTGTCTCTCGCCAGGTCTGCTCCATGGCGCTTCATTGATCCCCGCGCCGGGGACTTTTTGAGCAAACGACAGTCAGACGGATCACCGCTGTTGCTGTGCAGTTTGCGAATAGTTTGAATACTTTGATCACAGGAAATAAATATCATCAACAAACATCAGCAAGCATTCTAAGCTATTGAACACTGCTGTTACATGCGCAGCAATGATGTAAATCAGAAACCACCGCTGCATCATCTGTAAGATATGGGAAGATTCGTGTTGGTGGTGAACGGCCCTCGAAAGGAAAGACAAACAAAAACAAGTGTCAGTCGGGATCATCAAAATTTTAAAACCCAAAGATGCAAATTAAATGGTATAGTATGATACACCAATAGTACGTACTGAACTGTACTGTGTACTGTAGAAGTATGGAAATTGGAAGCAATTTAATTCATCAGCCCTCCCAATGATTATGCTTGATATCAAACTGGCCACCCCAGTTCTCACAAGCCTCTGCGACGCTCGCGCTGGCGGCCCTGTGAAGCGCCCGACAATTCCTGGGGCGCAACCAGCAACGTTGGGAAGTGGCGCACAGCAGTGGGATATGCCATTGATTTTGGTGGACATATTTCCAAGGGCAATGTATCAATGACAACACGTGCTTCGAAAACTTTTTGTAGAGTGGTACAAAGTGGAAAACACGTTGATCGGGGCATTAAACAAACCGCTTTTGTGTTGGGTATTGAAGAATGGGCGTATCGCACAGTAGCAAATAGATTTCTTCATTTGCACCAAAAAATCGTGGTTTAAACCTGCAAAACCCATCCCAAAAAACATTGACCAGTCGGATCATCATCCCAAAGGTTGAAAATAACACACATGAAAAGAACGCACCAAGCAGAAAACCATCCCATTCGTTTCCCAGGTTCATCGAGAAGGTCCAAGACCATTTTCTTGGCTTTGCGGACATCCACACTGTCACCTCAGACACAATCTGGAGGAAAAGCTAGGTGGATTGGGTCACATGCGCCATGGTCAAACAGAGTATATGGATTATGGTCTCATCCATCCCACAATGGAGATCCTGAAAATGGAGACATAAATCATCATAAATCCCTATGAAAATTATTGATGATTCCCATCCCTACAGGATCCTGCAGGCATATAATTCACGTTTTTAGATGTGTTTACCATGAGAGTCACTAATGCCATCGCTGTTTCCTCTCGTCCCTGAGCTCTTGACCATTGATGCGCAAACGCATAAACTCCTCCTTGGGCGCTTGCTTGAACCTGAAGCGGTGCCAGCTCCAAACATGGCGTTGCCATACCATGTTATATACTTTTATATAGTTGATATACCATGTTATACCCAGACATAGCTCAGAATAGGACCTTGCTGCATGGATTTTGAGGGAATACTTTTGAAAGAGATATCAATGTACCAGCCAACTCCGAGCTCTGGGTCCAAACACTTGCAAGTCGCAACAGAACACTGATCAAGTGAGGTCAATCTGCCAGCACGTGAGCAATCCACAGCAGTCCCCGCTGGACGGCCCCCACCTGTTGAAGGCCTTTTGTCGGATATCTGCGATGGTGGCCATCCGAAACTGCAGGCCGTGCCCATGATCTTCCACGCCAGACAACGCCGTCTGTGCGTCGGAAACATCTTGGAAGACAGAGACCCAATCCGAGGACGACACCTGGTCCTTGGCAGACGGGGCTCTGTTCGAACCCTGCTGGTCATCAATTAAATGTTGTGTGAGTGAATGTCACACTTCACTCACATGCTTTGAACTGTGTCTCATGAAACATTTCTTGGGGATCAGAAGCCCAAGTTGTATCGAATGACAACGAATTCGGGAAAACATCCTTGGGTCAAACACTACCAAACAGCTATATACGCACGACAACATTACAACATTGGTTGCCATAAGTGGCCGGTTGGGTTTACATGATAGAAATCCAAGGTGCAAGGGTCAGCGGCGTCGGCAAGTTCTTGGATTTGAAGACCTCCATGAATCACTGCATGAAACTGAGTGAGGAATGCTTGGGGAACCTCTACTACATATTTTCGGCCTATTCTGAATCATTTGTGATATGCGCACTCCCTTTTAATTCCCGATTTTCCTCCGTATTTCCTTCCCTATTCTCTTCCCTACCTTCCGCCCAATTTCTCCTTTATTTTCCAGTCTGAGCTCTGTCAAACCAAAACATCAGAGTGTTTGAAGATGTTTGAAGCTTTGAGAAGCTTTGATTTGCCGATGCAGGAGCTTTTTTTGGGTGTTGATCATCGTTGATCTATTGATCCCAGTCAAGCCTTCATTGCTTGCTGCTAAGCATAGCCTTGACATGTCTTGATATCTTCAAGGTGTGCCATCATGTGCCATCCATCTTTTTTCCTCTGAGATACCCAGTGCAACATGGAATGTGATGGGGTCCCAACGCCATCCATCTTTACTTTCGCTTAACTCACCCCGCGACTGATCGGCTCCAGTCCTGTAGGACTTGCTTCTTGGAAAGGCCCCCTGCACCAGAGATGTAGATGGCATCCTTCCTGCCGGGGCTGATCTACAGGTGGTAAAGGGTGCGGCTCCAACCACACCAGCTATTCAACAATTGGAAGGTCTGAAGCCATTCAAAAATTGAGAAGCGAGAAACCTGCTGGTTTCAGGGTTTCGGATTTTAGAACCCACTTGTGACATCTTGTAACTCATCAAACCCCGCTGCTTCCCGGTTTCTTTTCCCTGTTCCAACTGCTGAATACTATGTAGTTTCAGGTTGATTTCATCTTTCATGGGCTTGGTCCAACTTTTTTGCAGGCCATCACAAGAGAGCGCTGTGGTTCAAGACCCACCAGAAAGAAGCGCTATGAGGGAAGAGTAGAGGCAGTCTCAGCAAAGAACGTGAGTTCCAAGACATGTTGTTGCCTTGCCAAATTGATCTGTCGAGCACATCACTTGAAAAACCACGGATCTTTATGAGGAAAGCAAGTCTTGTCTGCTCCCTTTCAGGAAATTATGGTGGTGCTGTGTTGGCACAGTTTATTATCCCGTGACAGCAAGTCAACCCACCACCTGCCTATTTGCTGAAGCTTTTCCTGTCTTCGTGTTCTTCCGATCCTGCGACAAACAAGAGGAATGCAGAGACTTTCCTTTCAAAAATGGTGTGGATCGTGTTGTACTATAGCTACTTCCTAAATACATTGCTGCTTAGTGTCACAGCTTTGAGGAGTTGAAAGTTAAATAACAAGTGTATAGATGAATTGTATATATGTATACACACGTTCACCTTCCCACTTTCTAGCTAACAATCGTGCATTCACAGGATTTCCTGCACCCGTAAATATACTTTGTATTACTTTGTGTACGTATGCATCTAGATACTAATGGAGATGCAACCAATCAAATCAAAACTGTGTCTATTTATGTATATTTTGATCTTTTTTGCATGTTTTTACTAATTTGCATTGTATTTACAATCATATATTTATGTATTCGAAAATACAAGTACGGCTCTCTAAGGCTCACGATTTCTTGTTGATTCAACCACCAATCAGCAGCGCAAAACGGACCGAAACGGACACCGTTCATCCTCCTGTGGCTCCGCTTCGGTTGGCTTCTCCTGCGAAGCCGCCTTGTCCATCGGTTCCTGACCATGTTTGCCCATCGTCTATGGTTTCTGTTGGTGGTTTCTATCTGAGAAAACTCAACCGTGTTTCAGAAATGTTTAAAATATAGGGAACATCTTCATGCGGGGGGACTGATGAAATTGATTGAAATTGCACAATCAAACCATCAAACCAACATTCGAAGATTACTCACACCATGGGTGAAATCTCAAGCACGACTCCCGTCCTGCGATTCTGCAGGCTTCGGAGCATAGGTGTCAGAGGTGAGGATATAACGCACGCGGATGGGGAAGTGCTTCTGCCGCAAGCCACGTTCGATGTCGACAGCCTTCCCATCTTTGTCAGTAATGGACAAATTCTCAGGGTAAACCAATGACACACCGGCTTGGCCCATCTTGTGGTACAACATCCTTAGCTGGGAAGGGCCTGGGGTCTGGAGAGAACGTGGATATGGCATGATATGGCAGTTCAAACTGGTTCGAAGAAATGTTACAAATGAATCGTGCAACGAAATCAACCACCACTCGCGAATACATTTCGAACCGGAATTTCCGCCCGCGCAAATCAGTTTGAGGGATAAAGACATTGGTTGCCAGGGTGAGCATCATGTGAGAAGAAGCAACTCCTCTTAAACACACAGCAGGATCAAAAAGCCATTGCTTTCTGCTCAAACCCTGAGCAGGGTTAGCTACTTTAGCTGCTCCTGTATGGGGCAATACCTATATGATCCTATATGAGTGACAACCAAGCTGCTCCAAAATGGGTGGGTGAACATGCTGAATCACCTACAGGAGCTACAAGTCTGTTTTAGTACTAATCAGGGCATGCACTAATCCAGGAGAACTGCCCCATACCTATGGGATCCTATGGGTGCAAGTCATGAACCGTCCAGTCTCCAATACCACTAATTTCGGCTTAACAGCCATGACCCAGTGAAGACCAAGTTTCTCATCCCAGTTCTCCAAGCTGTAAGCGATGAATTCCACCGCTGGCACGAAGCTCCTCTGCTTGCTCAGTGGATGGCTGCAGTGATCATGCACGTATCCCATTGGCAAGTGGAATATGTGGAAGTTAACACAACATCCCACCATTGACCTGATCATTCACCAAGCACGTGCTCTTGCATCTCCAAACGCATCAATGATTGCTACCTGTATGTCCCAAAAAAAGTCAAACAAACTCTCCAGTCTCATCTAGCTTTCCAAATTTTCCATCTTAAAAGCAGCTCCAGGAGAACTTCCATCAATGGATTGATTTGAGGGACCCATATTTCCATCACAATCCCAATCAAATCATATCACAATTATTAAATACCACACACCAATCATCAAAAATCATCAAATTCATAAAAAAGAACCATCAAACATCATATAAAAATCATAAACCATCATCCAAAATCATGACAATTCCATTAACAAATTCACGGAGTTTCCACAGTTTCCCATCTTCCTCTCCCAACCGACCCCCAAGGGCCCGCCTGGCACGCGGCGCCGGCGCGTCGTCCTCACCGGCGCCGGCAGCTTTCGCTTCCTTGAGGAAGGCCGCCAGGTCGCCGGCCGCCTCCTGTACCTATTCATCATGAGTATACCATGATGTTTTTGGGCAACATGATATGGTACTTTATTAATGAGTATACCATATATGGCGAATAAAACATAAAATCATTAATAATCTTAGGTATTAGTAGGTATGAATGTAGATATGCACATAATTTTCATATCATCATGAAGGTGTAGGTGTAACAAACATCCAACATATTAATGTACTTGCCGGGTCTGGTATGATCAAACTTATCCGAAATGAGCCATGCAAAAAAGCACATCATGTTCACACAACAGCGTCCACTTTTGGGTGGTCTTGCCGGGTCCTCAAGGATGAAACAGAAACTGACATGAAAGGGCAGTTGGTGAGCACATAGTCTCATCACTCAAACATGCTAGCTGCTATATGTTTGGTGCATTTTCGCCTAGAAACATATGAAACATGTAAACACCAATCTCAGGACGATGTGTCAACTGACTAATTGGCAAATACAGATCATCTTCCAAGCTATGCATGGAAGTTTTGGGAGATACCATTCGAAATTTACTGATGATACATTACATGTATCTGTATATATGTAATTATGTATACTAATGTATACATATCCATATCATATCTGCTCGTCCGGCCGCTCACCTCATCTTCATCTTCCTCCATGGGCGGATGCATCACGGGTGCATCAGCCTGACACAAACAGATCTCCCAGGCAGTCGCAGGTCCCTAAGTGTTGAACTGGCCAAGTTTAGATACTCTACAAGTTAGAACATATACAGAAAACATCATAAACCTATATACGGACGTATGTCATATTCCATTTCTTTCAACAAGGCCTGCCTACCAATCCAAGCTTTCCCTCGTTGAGGCATACCCCATGGTGACCGTGCAGTTGATCCCTGGGGAACACCCCCCAACCCGAAACCCAGCGTCCTGTGCTTCCCGCAGAAAGGCCCGCAAGTCATCACCCTCAGGCTGCTCCTCAGGCTCCTCAACGTATCCCGAATCACAATGGCTGGGCCAAGACCGGATCCTGTCAGATACTTGGGATGGTGGGATAATTATCCACATCCTTCTTGCCAACTCAACTCGCTCAGCTTTTGGTATAGGTTACCATAGGCTTCGATATGTTTTGACCCATACCCATGTTGACACAAATGGGTCAGCAAAGAGAAAAAACAAAGAGGCTAGGTGTTGCGATCCCACCTCGTGACCTTCCGCATCCTCTTGGGCGGCCTCCAAGAACTTCCGCATGTCATCACCAACCCCACCTGTCACGACAATAGGGTCCCTCAACAGGTCCAGTTGGATAGCAACAGGAAATTATTGGGAAGGGTTTCGCAGGCCTCAAGTCTTTGACACTCATCTAAAGAATTCCATCAGGTAGAGGGGTAGCAGCTAGGCTGTGCGACATTGGCAACGGGAATAATAATGTTTTCAAACATTATATATCTTTCTTAATTGTCCTTCATTGATCTCTTCTCCGCTTTGGCTTATGTTATCCTCATCTTCCAATAATGTTTTGGGGCTTGCCCAATTACTTTGTGCACGTAAGTCCTCGTTTCAAGTTGAGGTACCAATTGCCCCCTGAAATTTGGCTGATCATGAAACCATGGAAGGCCCAGAGTGAATCTTCAATGATCCACCTCTGGACACAAAATCTGGTGGCGCAGCAAAAAGAAGGACCAACCAATCTGCCCAAGTTGCGACAACTTTGACCCCAAGCATCCCAAACCCTGCTCCAATTCGAAACTTTTTTGATCCTATTAATTCATAACATCTTGTAACAACCCTTGTTTGGGTTTATCCCCAAATCATGGTCTTTCCCCTCGCACCTGTGGTCTTCCTCTTGGTGTTGCTCCCGAGCTCAAGTTCACGGACTGCCTCGTCGAAGCGCAAGTCCTTAGTGGATCCAACTCGAATTCTTTCACGACCCAACGATACTAGGATTCATCATGGATTCCTTGTGGCACATATCTTATTGGAAATGTTCATTTTTTAAATCCACTTTTGAGTCTTGCCTTTTCTTTGTCTTCCTGGTTGTATTGTGTTCAAAACAGCTAGAGTTGTTGAAGATTTGGGAAACCAGGTTTTGCAATCACAATTCACTGGAATCTTGGTGGTTTTGCACCTGCAAGCTGAAGGACTTTTTCAAATCCGCAGAAAGGATTTCGGAAGGCCAACATGCCACTAGCAGTCAGCATCTTTGCAAACTGATCTTGTGTCTCTGAGGGGTTCTTGTTGTAAACTCATATATGGGCGAGCGTCTACTGTAAGTTGATACCCCGCTTTCACATCTCAAACAAACAAAACATGTTGCCGTTTGATGCCGTTTTCACCCTCCCAATTTTGTAGGTGTTCAGTTTCGCCTGCAACCTGCCTATTTCCACACATTGTGCAGCCATCATGGTGATACCGTCAGTGTGAACCTGTTTAATACAAACCATGCCAATTGTGTAGTGCTAATTGTTTTGCTACTGTACGCATTTTATAGCCACCACTGTCCACTTTAGCAAAACATCACCATCTACACTACACATCCCTCAAAAATCGCATCTGCCAAAATTTGGATATGCACATGGCCATTCTTGAAAGGTAAATCATCTATAAACGGGCCATTTTCCGTTTGAAGAATCACATCACACCGTAGGGAAGCCATGGGAATTTCTGGGCCCCGGACGGCACCAGACTCGTCGCAGATTTTGCGGATCTGTTCACCCTTTTTACCAATGACACGGCCCACAAAGGCCATGGGAACGTCCACCCACTCCTGGAGATAACATGATTTGGGTGCTATGATGGGTGAAATATGTCTAAATTACATGAAAATACATGACATATCATTAAATATCATATCATTAAATATCATTAAATATTATTCAATTCTATGATATTGAAGTTTATTAAATAGCTGTTTAGGTGACTGGTTGTGGTTCTTTAGGTCAGAGTTGGAGATCATTCAAATGCATGGTTTGATGCCCAAAGTGGCCAACATCTTTGGGTGCCCCAGCATGAGATTTGACCCCATGCGGTCAAGAATTGGATAAATCGGATTGATGCAGGTCGTGAAGGGCATGTTTCCAACTAGCCATGAAACTTGCTGCCAGGCAACTATAAGAACACATTACTGCTCCAGGTTTTTGAAGTTTTTTGTTTTTCCGTCCGATGACCCTTCTCAACTTGCAGCTGGTTGTGCAGCTACCTGTGGGTATGACTAAGCATGTGTTTGTGGTGATCCATTGTCTAAAAACAAGCCATACCCCAACTATCTCCAAATTCCATCAAATTCCCATGTAGATTCTTTGTTCAATTCTGTCCAATGATCTTATCTTTGGGGTTTTCCGGTTTCCCCGTATTGGTTCCCCCATAGTTCCCACGGCAGTCCTCCACTTCTGCTTTCTCGTGCTCAGGATCTAGGTCTTTGCCCACTTCCTGATCCACGTCCTTGGTATCCACGATGACCATCCCAGCCTCGATGCGGACCACCTGCGCAAGTGCCATGGATTCGATGAATCATGACATCTTGAAACTTTCTTGAATCATCTTGAACCATCTTGAATCATCTTGACATGTCAATTTGGGCTACGATCACGATATGTCACACTGCCCAAAATTTCCAGCCAAAGCCACTGGCCAAGACTTTTCTATATAGTCGCTTTTTCATCTTTTCATTGTGCATCACTGTACCCCGTGGCGAATCAACGTAGCTGGCAACGTTGGCCCACCTTCACAAAGCACTTGGAGCCTACGCTTTTGGCCGGCTCGTCAGGACGGCGTCGCAGTAACCCGTCGAGGTAGCCTCAAGTGATCAGCACATTGTACCTTGGTACCTCAGAAATTTTCCTGGGCAGGAGCTCTTCCTACAGAACAGGATTTTCAAAATTCCAAGTTTCCATAAGTTTCCAAGTATTTGAGAAGCCATAGGTATGCCATAGGGGAAGGAGCCGACTTTACAACCGTTGTGCTTCGTTGTGCTTCCACTTCCTTGCTACCCCTTTGGGGATTTCGAAGAACTTCCAGCTCCAGGGCTTGAAGTATCTTGGAGCCATTGCACTTCACAGCCATTGGAAAGAAAAGGATACCGGATGATACCGGATGATACTGGGATAGGAGGATCTGCTTATGAATTAATAGATCGTAAGAAAATTCTGTTGACCGACTAAATGAATAAAGTAGATGATGGCGGGAGTGGGATTCCATCTAGTGGTGCTTACAATGCCCCACAAGTAACGGTTCTACTCAACTGATCGGAGAATCACCCATGGGTTCAGGATGGTTTTGGCTACCCCCGCCCCTTTTTTCCGGGAAACAACTATATGGGGCCATATGGGGCTATCTTAAATGGGGGATACCCCATTTTAATTGCTGTTTAATAGGGAAAATGATGATAAACTAGGAAAATTAGGAGTACTCTCTATTCAGACAGACCCATATATTGTCAGTTGCCCAGCACCTTTTCTTGAACGAGGCACGCACTGGAGACTGGTCACTGAGACGAAGCAATGCCCCTTTGGGTGTCAGCATTTGCACCTCTCCTCGGCGAACATATTGGACATTGGGTCCCAAACGGCTACGGACCGAAACCCTGGTGCCCTGGTTTACGAAATAGCTGGTAGTTATGGATGTTCATCCCCCAAAACATGGTTTAATAGGTTTTGATACATTCCCGAATCTCTTACAATGAACAATGGATGGCATCTTGCGACTTAACTTGCCGTTCCAGAGTATGATATTCAGTATGCTCAATCTGGTGAGGTCAATGATCTGTCAATGCCAGGCCTTTCTAAGCTGAGGGCCAGGCCTGTCAAAACGCTATGCAGCGTGGGGATCATAGGTGCAGCCTCTGGCACCATTGAAGGGCCTGCAAAGCTTCTGTATCCAGCCAAGCTGAGGCAAAAGATTCAAGTTCAGGGACTTAAGAAGAAGAACAGAAGCTGCACCAACAGCAACAGCAGCACCAATGCCCAGTACCATAGCTGGATCCGATACGGCGGGGATACACTACCCTTTCCAGAGGGGGTGGACCCACCATCTGGTCATGGCATTTCTAAAGAGGATTTATCTGCTATCACGGCGTGCTTGCGAAAATCACATCCTGTCTGAACAGCTTCTGGAAAATCGGGCCCAACCCCAATTCACCACTGTTGACCATTATCGACCCCATTAACCTTTCACCCCATAACTAACAAAATGATGAATCCATTCTGAATCCCGTGATAAAACTCATGATTCACCTCCCAACGTCATCCACCCAGTCCTGGAGGTGTAAAGATATTGGACCGTTGTCCTTGGCCTTGGCCCCTTGGGGCCATGGATGCGGATGCCATGGATGCCATGTGGGCCATGGGTGCCATGGCGTATGGCATGGCCATGGGCATCGAGGCCATGGAGGGCGCCATCCATCCAGGATAGCCATAGGGCCAAGGCCTCAGCGCTGATCATCGCTGATCCATTGTATCCATCATATGTCATGTATCAGCGTCATTGATAAAACCTCATAGGTCAGGAGAAACTGCGCACACACGAAGTTATAGAGAAGAACATCTTTTCGATGTCATCTTGGGCTGGGATTTTGGGCGATTGCACTAACTCAACTTTCATGCCTAAATTAAGCCGTGCCTCTTGGCCTGTGGATCTGTAGCTTTCAGAAGTTTGTCTGTGTTGATGAGGTTGAAACAACACTATGCGACTATGCATTCTTCATACTGGATGAACGGAAACTGATCAAACTTGAGAAACTCTTCAAATTGAGATGAGCAGGAAATTATACAACTTATCACATCTTTCTGTATCACACATCCTTTCATCTTTCATGCTACCTGTTCATGACTGGAGTTTTGCTCACTGTTGCAGTCACGTGGCATGGCCGGCTGAGATCCGCCGGTCGCATCTCGGCCTTTCTTTCTGGGCCTCCGCGACTGTTTGTGGGTGAAGAATCCATCAACAAGAAGGACACGTTCGCCACATGGGCTATGCCCCCTTGATTTTGCAATTTTGAGAGGGAAAAGCCGGGTAGACATCGATAAGCCATCAAATTTTGGGTGCCTTATTTTCAGATAAAGCCAGATGCATCTATTGCATGAGGTTTCAAGTCTCAAAACAACCAAATAAAGATTTTCAAAAGGTATAATCGGAATGTAACCAGGCATATCAAGGATCAGTTAATTGTCCTCTTCTCGGTCTCTGAGCAAGATGAACTTGGGATGAAAGAAACTTCCAATGGCTCAAGAGTTACTTCTCCTTTTCTGACCGGAAACTACTTTCGGTTCACGATAAGCATGCAAACACTAAAGTAGGTTCAAGAAACCATTTCTTCCCGCGCGGCATGAACGAATTCGTGATCTTTTTCGCTCACCAATCCAATATGTAGACCAGAACACAACTGCATTTGGTTATACCCCTGCTATCTGCCCTGCCATCTGCCCATCTTGTTCCCACGTGCTGCCTTTCATCTGAGCCTGGCCAACAGCATTGCAACCCAGCAGTTGAGCGATGTTGGATCTGATCCACTTGCTATGCAAATCAGTGGTGCCATGATTCTGTAATGGCTGCCTTCTTTGTGCTTCTTCTTTTTCTTCTTGTCCTGTGAGAATTTCTCAGCGTGCCATTTGGAAGTAGGTCAACTGGACCTGAAATTTGCACTTCTGAGGCCTATGGAAAAATCCACTGTCCAGGTGCTTGAGATTAGTCCAAAACAGTTCAAAACCAAGGAGCCCAAAGCCACTTTGTTCCAGTAGGAGCAGTCAAATGAAGCAATTTCATCTGAACCATTGATGGTTGCTTGATGTTGCTAACAAAATGTATCATTTGTGGATCAATCTTCCAGTGAAATTGGACGGATTGCTGGACATTCTCCAGCCCAGTTCTCGCCTTCTTCTTCACTTCCGCCACTTCGCCTACTGCAATCTGGTTGGTAGTTTCAGCCCCTGGATTAAAATTAGTCATTGCATCATCCGAAAGAGGGGGAACATGTTGGAAGCCACCAACCACCCATGGTCCCGAAATGGTGTAGGCGAGTGTTTCTGACACAGCAATCGATTGTGTACATCACATGTCACTTCACCCTGCGGTTCATCCCGCCATCCCCAATGCCACGATGATGATCCATGAAAGCTGCCCAGCATGATCATACCAATGCTCATCCGCATCATTTCACGTATCTACAATGATTATCCATGATTATCCTATGATGATTCTCCAAAACTCATTTTCCACTGATTACCTTCCAAACAAAACCTAAGATATATTTTTTTTGGACCCACTAGTAGATCATTCTCCAAAGGAAACACCATGGAGTTTCCCAGCGCCTTCCTTCCGCCGTCGCTTGCGTTGTGGCGAAGGCGTCTTGAGACGCAAGGCTTCGGCCTGCAGTATTTGAGCCATGCTGGGAAGTTGGGGGGGGGTTATAGTTTTTCTTTTTTCTTTCTAAATAATGGTCTAATTATTTGTGTACAGCACATATATATATATATATACATACATACATACATACATACATACATACACATACACATACACATACACATATGCGTATACAGTATACATGTAAATATATATGGATATTTTAGGAATGGATCCAAAGAGGTTGGGAACTTGAGGTTGTATATCGTGTCAAACTTGGCCACGGAATGAGTCACAAGTTGATTGGCTACTCACTTGCAAGAGGAATACAAATTGCTGGTGCCAAAATTTTGGGCACATCCTCTTGAACAATCATGGCACATCACGCTGTTGGTAGTTCTTGAGCCTGTAGCCCCCCTGTCACACAAATAACAGAACAACTGTGAAGAACCCTATCAAGAGTTGTCAGTATCAGCCTGAAGGGATTAAATGATGAGACATGCTCAGCCCATGCCAAATAAACCATGATACGAGTAAACCATTGGGCGTGTCCAAGAATAACATATCCCGGCAATCCAATGGTTTGTAATCGTTTTTCCCAATAGTAAACTGAGAGTAAACTCCCCATTTAGTTTTTTTGGTACCGATCCCGTAGGAATTGCCACAGCCAGCCTCTTCATACTCATCCAGCTCATCAGAGTCCTGTTTTGGAGATTGTCATCGCAGGTAGTAGTCCAAGTGTTGAGCTGCAAAACTTGAGGAAACACAGGGCTTTCTATATTGGTGTGTCCAAAAATGGGGGAATATCCCGGCAATGTTCATTGGGAAAATGATGATACACCCATATGATCCCATATCGATGTCCATAGTCCATTTCTCCTCCTCTTTGGGCGGCCGACGTGCTGGCATGAGCTAAAGCCACAGAGCAGCGTTGGCCCTGGGTTATGACTTGAACATCTGCCAAGAATCGGGCCCTTGGGGCCTTGGGGGTCACCTTCGAACTGATATTGAACTGCAATTCCAAGGGGGCGTTTGCCAAAGGAAGCTCTGCTCAAAAGGAACGAAACTTGGAACTCGAACGACTGTGGGGTTCTGTGATATTTTCATGGGGTAGCAGGGTTTCTTCCCAGGTGTCTTGCAAAGACTTTGTGATCACCCAAATGCAACATGGAAACTTTGAGGTAAAACAGCTGGCTCAGTTGGCAATCCCAGAACACAATCAGTAGTGCTGGCATGTGATGGCTAGTCACACACAGGAAACCGCTTCTGTATCCTTTTGACTGTGCCACCTAGAGTGTCAATCTGCTTCGACTCAACTTCGCACACATTCACATCTGTAATCCAAGCTCCGGTTGGACATCGAACTTTCTTACCATCTTCCAGCAAAAAAACCTTTCCTCCCGACCCAGTCTGATGGAATGAGTTGAGATGAGTTGAGTGCAAGGGCATTGCATGAAATTGGGCCTTGACCACACTAGAAAGATCTCAGAACTGGACTTGCCGAAATGGACATAAACCTTGAAGATTTGCAGTACTGTTCACATGTGGCAACAAAGAATCCGGGGACCACTTGGCGGTTCTTGCTCAGTATTACTGGAAAATGACATTGGTATTTCAGGCCCGAATAGCCCCTTGAGTGGACATTGGCCAGTTGATCCCTTCTTCTCCAGTGGTGAAGTAAATCTGTGCATGGCTTCAACCAATTATATGATAATACATATATGTATATACATACACATTCACTATATATATATATAATTATATATATACATGTATTACTACATAGACAAACAATTACATACACGTAGATCAAATATCTTTGAGACATGGTCGTGAGTCATAACATGAGTGTACTAGACTGCTAGCGGATCACTGGTCAACCACCAGCAACGAATCTTCATTTTTCACATTTAGACGCTCAGGCTAAGGGTCACAGTGCTTCAAATGCTCCGATCACAGCTCAACATCTTTGGAGCTGTCCTGACCTGGCGGAGCGACCCCGTATGGAAGGGTTGACAGGGAGAAACTCAACATGATATCAGGGATAGGAGTACTGAAATAGAAAGGATATAGAACGACTAGGGGGGTTGTGGTAGTTGTAATTCCGAATCGACCGATCCAACGAGTTGATCTGCAAAGGGATTCAGGCTAAAACAGATTTTGCAATTAAGGGGGTTGTCCTGATTCAAAGAACAAAACATGATGGTCAGAGTGACAGCACTGCCACCATTTGCTGATGGTTTTCGTTCTTGCACTGACAAAGCTACGAGTACCTTTCCATGGGATTCTTGATTGATTCCTTGCTTCATGCAAACTTTATGCCCAACAGCGATGCGATCCAGCAGAATTGTGAGCTGCAGGGCTTCAACACATGCCTCGGGAGTTCGAGAAATTTGATTTGATGTCCTGGAAACTGAGGAAAATGTCTTTCACATCATCCGGCGTCCTTAGCTGCACAAAAAGGCGTGATGGCTGCTGTCTCTTCCCAACACTGGGGCCATATCAAAGTATGGTACAAGGTACCTCTGAATCCAATGATCTTAAGAGTCTGGGAGTCAAAACGATGCTTTTCAGCTTCTGTGAGGGCTAGTTAATCGTACTCTTCGCCATGATTTAGTGATTTGATGCCACAATTGGGGGTATACTAACCATTTTCCCATCATTTTCCCACCACTTTCCCACCATTTTTCGATCATTTTGCCAAAATTTCCCATCATTTTCCCATCACTTTCCCATCATTTTTCGATCATTTTGCCAAAATTTCCCAGCATTTTCCCATCACTTTCCCATCATTTTTCGATCATTTTGCCAAAATTTCCCAGCATTTTCCCATCACTTTCCAATCATTTTTCGATCATTTTGCCAAAATTTTCCCAGCATTTTCCCATCACTTTCCCATCATTTTTCGATCATTTTGCCAAAATTTTCCCAGCATTTTCCCATCACTTTCCCATCATTTTTCGATCATTTTGCCAAAATTTCCCAGCATTTTCCCATCACTTTCCAATCATTTTTTCGATCATTTTGCCAAAATTTCCCAGCATTTTCCCATCGCTTTCCCATCATTTTTCGATCATTTTGCCAACATTTCCCAGCATTTTCCCATATTTTCCGCATGAAAATCGCAATCTTTGCGGTACAAAATGCCCTGCGATCAAGCCACGCCAGGCCATCCTCCAGTGGCTCGGCTTTGTATCGCGGCCGAGCCGGTGGATCCGCTTCGGCCAGCCTCGGGGGCCCGATGCTTTGGGACGCAACAAAAAAACTATTAAGCTTTATTATCTTATATTGACAATAACATATATAACATATCTAACTTTGGGTTTCATATTCATACCAAGTAATCATCTATGATTCACCTGATTAAACCCAATGATTTATTGAGGTATTAATAAGATAATCATACTATATCATACTAATATCATTGGAAAATCATGGTAAACACGATATTAATAAGCCCTCAAAATCACCATAAATACTATAAACCATCCCGAAATGGTAGGTCTTTGGCATTGGGTTTACCACATTCTGGTGATACTGATGGGAATGATATATATGTATATATATACATGATGGGATTCATACACCAAAATCATGATGGTCTCTGACGGTTACACGAATACATATATGATATATGATAATAATTACATGGTAATGATGGAAACAATAAGGATATATCACAGAATTATAGTAAAACACACAATAAGAATCAGCTTGTAAAAATGGTAATGGTAATCATGATAGTTGATAATCACAACAAAACATAATAATAAATAATATTAAATAATCATAAATAACAACAATGATAACTAATAATGATAATACACAATAATATCTATATTATTGACTACAAACAACAATAAACTATAAGAATTGCGAATCTTGGCGGTTGGATCAACAACCCTCGACCCATTCTCCACCGCACTTTTCCCAATCTTTTCCTAGTAAAGTGACTGGGAGAGCTGCAAGCCGTGGTGATAGATGTCGTGCCAATATCGAAACGCGGCTTTGTAACCTGGACTCAAACACGGTACTGACCCGCGGAAAACCGCACACCGAGACTGCTTCGGGCATTGGGTCAAGAAAGAGCGTATCCCATATGCAGTGATATACCAAAAGTAACTGATCAGCAACTTCCAGCATGGCTTCCAAGCCGGTCGTGCTGGAATTGGTGAAGCGGCTGGAGGCAGCAAATCCATGTAGTCAAGCGGCATCTGGGGCTATCTACGCGCCCAGGTGCTTCGCGATTTTCAATAAGAGCCTGGTCATGGGATTGTTCATGATGTGGTCTGGACGAAGAAAAACATGTTTGGAATTGTTTGGACCTGCCTGGACTTCTTCGCTGAAAAACTGTGAAGATTCAAGGAACGACCGGCTCGAAACCGAAACCGTCTCGCCTGCATCCCTGAGCAAAAAAAAGATCCTATCTCAAATCTATCTCAACAAGTCTCAAGCATTCTTAAGCTACGTTTCTTGATTTTGCGTTTCACGGATTTAAACTGAATATAACGGGGGCCACCCTCCCAGCCATTTGACGGAGACCTCAAAGTTCAACCAATGGTTTGCAAAATGCACAAGTCGAGCCTGCCATGACCCAGTGATCCAGTGGGCATCGTTTGGATTTCAAATCACCACGAAGATTTTTTGGGAAAACTATGGTACCAATACATATGAGCACCAACCAATTGTGATATACATGCCATATCTGTTCATTTGTTCTATCTTTTGATGGAAAAAAGATAATGTCACTAGTCCGTTCTGAATCCATCATCTGACTGGATTGCTGGCAGTTCGCCAGAACTGAAACGTAGTATAGCAATGTATAGCGCAGTACTATGTGTTGGAAATCATTCCACTCGATTTTGATGATGGTATTTCTCCTCAATCAACATCTATGCTCAAGATCATGCAATGTCATTGAACAAATACTTCTCAGTACAAGCTGAATGAGATACTCAACTGGTCCTTGTTTTCGAACCTTGTCGACCTGTCGTCGTTCCCGTGGATCCTCACATCGGTCCTTTGGGATGCAAAAGAGCTCTACAACACTTCTCAAAGTGGACCAATGTCAATGTCATTCAATATCTAATGTTCAGTCTTTGGTTAAAGGCCAAGGCCAAATTGCAGCAGGAAACCTTGGCTTCCAAATGAATAGATGGGTTTCCTCAAACAATTCCGTTCATCCAAATCTATCGAATCTGGGAAATGTTCAACTCATCGAAAGGGTTCAATTCTTTCATTGGCCTTTGCACAGAGGTGCATGGCTGAACATCAGCGACTGCTCAACTGTGGATTCCGTGGTCTGTCCTTGGCCCTGTAGGATACCACTAAATTGAACTCGCTGGACATCAACTTTGGACCAGAATCTTTGGTATGCTCTTCCTGCTTGCTTGGTCTGGTCCACGCACAATGTCATCTGGTAGCAGAAACCAAACAGCGGATTTGGCGCAGAAAAAATGATGACCCAACCATCGGCACCAACACCTCGAGGGAACACATCACAACACACATGAGGCAAACCCAAGCATTCATACTATTTTATTCAAGTCCTGCTCCAAGGATTCCTAAGTAAAGAAACACCATCTCAATTCCATCTCGTCATTTTGCAATCCGCGCTATCTCGGACTCCCAACTATTTCTCCATTGAGGACTACACATTTTCAGTCCCAGACCATATCCAAGCAACACATTCACTATCAAAACTGCTCGCTGCTTGCTGAAACAGAAAGCACATTTATCATTTATGATTCCCCCCAAAAAAACGCTGACAACCATTCTTTAGTGGTGCCGAAGTTGGGAGTTCCCGAAGAAACCGCCCGTCACTAGCCTTCCCGGACCCCGGACCTCAAAAAAGTGCAGCGAGGTCTTCTCCGCCACATATCCAGCGACCAGGGTTTGGTCGCAGAGGCCAACCTCGCTCGGTTTCCTGGGCGAAAACACGAAGGAAGTAATGGGGGAATAATGGGGATGTAATATGATGTGATGGGGAAATCATTGGGATAGAATGAGACAATATATCCTGATATATCGTGTGTACAGTACACATCCGTGATTCCACGAGTCCACAGGGTAAGGCTAGTCCTTTTAGTCGGTTCAGTCGGTTTAGTGCATGAGGGGATAGCCTTCGAGCATACTAGAGGTGAGAAATCTGGCAGCATGGCAGCTGCACCACAGTTTTGAAGCCCAAGATCCGAGTATTGTAACGGCGCAAGTCATCTTCAGTGGCGTGCGTCAACAACTTCACCAAACCTGTGCATCGAGACAGCAGGTACAGGTGCTTGCAATTGCAAAACCATCCACTTCTGGTCTCCCAAAACACTTCACCGGCGACACAATGGAAGTTGTTTCCCCAGGAAATCTGCCGCCTGCATGGATGACTGCATCTGGCGTCAGCACTACTACGCCATAGTTGAAGGCATCATTCAGGTCCTCTGTCAAGCAACGACCCCTTGAGATGTTTGGGGATTCACTCGATACAGGGCCCTCCGCGATAATCTCCTCGCAAATCCAGCTTTTGACATGCTGATCACCCAGGAAGGAACCACCAATCTCAAGCATTGTCCAAGATGATCAACTGGATCAAAGTGATGCTTCGTCCCAAACCATGAAGCAATCATCATGACACAAACTCCCTATGGGTTTGTCTGCAAACTAGGGTCTCCCATCCACTGGTGAATTATCATTCCTCACTGACAACATGGTCAGAATTTTGGGGTAACTATCCTCCATTCACAAGCAGATCTAGTGATCACATTAAATTGGCTACAGTACATCAATATCCCATTCTATCCCCACTAAAAACCAATATTACTATATCCCCATTGCTTCCCCATTCGATCCCCATGTATAATATAATCCAGATGTATATATATATATATATTTAATATGATATATCATGCCATGAAATGCCATGGGACCCTGTCCCCCACTTTGTCACTTCGTCCTTCCCAGCACTCACCGGCTCAAGGCGCAGTAGGGGTCGGAGGTGGCGTTTCACCAGCAGATCCCCATCTAACAGCAGGATCTTCCTCGCGGGCAAAAATGGATTGGTTTGAGGGAAAATCTACAGGAAACCATGGTTTCTATAGGTTCATCAAAAATATCAAGAATAGGGGTTTCCTGCATTAAACCAATCCAATGATAAGAGTGGGAGGTTCAATCCCAAAATCGGCTACATCCATCCAAATCTACCATTTTTGGGGACAAACCATGGATAAACATGGGAAAATGCCGATTGAATGATTGAACTCCTAAGTTGGGGTTGTACCAAATCATAGGCCATCAAATGGGTATCCCTTACAATTAGGGGTACTAAGGATAACGACCAGCTGCCAGTTTCTGGAAGGTGAAACTGACACCATCCATGTTGGGGAGCTTCTAGTTTTGAACCGTAATCAGATACACATATGTAACTTTATGTAACTATATGTAACTCATATGTTTATATCAACTGTGGAACTGATCATATCAGTAATAATCAATCCGTATTGGGGTATGCGATTGGTTCATATCAACAGGCCATCTCGGTGGTATTTCTTCATGATTCACCCACAATGGGCGGAGATTCATTCATTGGGTAAAAAGGACACAAAACAACCCCTGTTTTGAACATTGTATTTATTGGTTTGCTGGTACCAAAGGCACGGGCATCCATTGCCTCATGGGGAGGATAATTCAACCATTGGCCATCATGGCTACTGTCCAAGTGGCTCGTAGCCCAAAGCTGGATCCCATGCGTGTACCTGGCAGATCCAAAAAATGACACGCTGGAACATGGCTGGGCAAGTCTCTTTAGGATAGGTTCACACACGCACAAACACAAATGATAATAAGCACACATGTATGTATATATACAATGCATATATACATATACTATGAGCAGTTTCACAGAAGCTCAACTGTGATCAGCACTGTTGCACTATGTTGCCGATAAATCTCCTGGTGGCATCTGTTGGCACGCACTATGTTGATGAGCGACAGCTGCCGCACATGTTGATGAAACAACTGGTGATTCTCATGCACAATCTATATGTATATAATATAATATATATATATAATTATATATATATATATACATGTACAGACATGACTTCGCACAAAGGCCCTCGCCTCTCAGCCTCTCAGGCTTAGGACAGCAAGGTTTGCCAGGGTTGACCCCACAGAAATTGGTTCATGTTGGTAAGTAAACCAACCCGCCTCGGCCTCCATGTTTTTTGAAACCGCCATGTATTGAGATAGGAGTGGCTTTGGTCAGCTGATTTAAATCACAAGTAGGAAATCAAGCACAAATTCACATATCGCTATAATTCACTATCATCCATATTCATACTATTCCAATCTATTCCACATATTTACATACTATTACGGTAGGTATCCCATGTATCCCTTGCGGCAGATGCCTTGGCAAAGGCACCGCCATAGGGCATCGGTTGCAGGATCTCCAAGATCCCCTGCCTTGGCGATGGAACATGGCTGTGACATGGTGTAGAACAAATGGATAACATCTATAGTTATATAATGTTAATTATATCTATAGTTATCACAATTGGCATATTTTGGTATAGATCATTTAGACCATGTAGTTATCACCATGTCATATTTAGATGGTACATTTTGGCACATTATTGTCATCTATATACTTATTTAATCTTATTTACTGGTTTCTGAAACATATTATAGACTATGACTATATGGGCATTTACAAACCTATAATCATTAAGAACCTATAGATAAAAATCGAAAGATCTTCAAGGTGGGAAGCCATGATAGATCTCGCTGTTGCATCTCCCACGCGCAGCCATGTCCCATTGGACATTCCTTGCAGCCTCGGCACTGTTGCAGTCTCTGACGCTCGGCCTCCATGGCTGCTTGCAACACAGAGCTGGGCACCACATCTGGCACATCCACCACCTGAGGACCACAATTTTCCGGAAGTTTTGTTGGTCCAACCAAGAAGGCCGGTCACGCCCCAAACTTGGCTAAGATCGGGAGATGGGGGATTCGGATCTTCTGAAGATATGTGTAGATATCTTAGGTTCATATCCAAGGTGGAGGAAAGGTGGCAAAACTGGTTCGTGGCTTCAGAGGGGATCATCATCTATAATTCGGTTTCAACATGTGTTAAAGCAATTTTGGAACTGCCAACGAGAAAAAGGACAGCTGCTAGCTGCGAACGGCTGCGAACCTTCACTGAAGGTAGAAAATAGATCCCAAATCGAGCAATCATTTAGAAAATAGTGGGCACAAGCAAAGTCTCATGTCATATCCGAGAGGTTTCTTCGATCTAGTTGTATTGTTTGTCAAATTTCACGGACAGATCGTATACTCCTTGGGTTCTTTATTCTGTCAACAGGCACGGCCCCAGTCGCCTTGATGTTGAGTCGTTTGAACCGACTCAGCCAGTCGGAAGAGATTTGGCTGGAGGCAGGAACAAGCAGAAGCCTGTCCACGTCCACGCCTGGCAGCAAGCAGCCGGCTGCAAATAACTAGCTGCTCAGCTGCTGTGCAGAGCGAAATGCAAATATACACTTGCGTTAAAATGCATTTAACTGCATTAAGGACATTTGGAATATGTCATGTTTTAATATGTTTTGGGTGATGGGTGTGAAACTTAACTTCGGTACCATCGTTTTTTCAACGATCCTTCCGGGTGGATCTGGTACCTGAGTGGAGCCCTGCGGAGTGCAAGGTCACCAAGGCGCCCTTCGCCTAACGGCGAGTCAGGTCATCCCCGCTGAAGATCATTTGCAGAATATCTTATGTATATTTATGTCTAATAAATGATCATATAAATAACATTTACATTTTATAATATTGAATGACATATGATTATGTATCTGTATCTATAAATGTCATTAAATGTCTAATATGTCTATCTTTTTTATCTCTCTACCTCTGTATTTTTTTTGGTCTATATCTCAAAACATCTCCATATCTGTATCTCTGTATACCTGTACCTGCCGACTTCATCCGACTTCATGGAGGATGGGGATCCCTTTAACTGCGACGATTTCTGCGCAGGCGGCGTTCAGAGGCTCCCAACGTAGTAGTCGTTGGTGGCGAGGCTCACAACTGCCACTGCTTTCCCCAAGGCACCTGCCAAGGTAAGATACTCTTCATCAGTTGACAATCCAAACACTGTAGTCCTGTTTGGACGAACCTTTCTATCTATCAAATCTATCATGAGCCATGATACCCCACCCCATGTCATGCGAAAGCAATCTCATCCAGTCATTGTAGCCTGTAATCAGCAGCTGCAAAAGCCATGGCCGCATCATCCCACATCTGGGTCACTTTTGAACAAGCCGTTGCTGGTATCTCAGGACTCTCAAGATATCTCTAGGGCAAAGCAAGTGATGATCCATGGTTCGGCGCCTCTCTGGTTCATGCACATACTTTGATGTGGCTGTTGTCTGGATTTGCGCTTTGAATGTGGGACCGCCAACAAGTCTGGTGGAGACTTGGGTTCAATTGTGGAACAAACTCCAATTTACTCAAGGGAAACCCAGTTGCCAATTTAGACAGGATAACCAAGTTGCGGCACGTGGAACTCGGCTTGTCTCCTTCTATTTCTGGCAACGGAATGGTTGATGAAGCTTTCTGTGACTTGGCTGGCCCAGTCTTGCTTTCTTTTGAACCAAAACAGCTTAAGCAGCTGGAGCAAGATTTCCTGAATGCTTTGCAAGTGGACACATTCATTGGCAAATCACAAGCAGCTTTCAAGGCTCCCTATCAAATCCCCAATGGTCTATTAAACGTAAAGATTCATGGAAGCCTTGCCTCACCTCACTCTGTTTGATCCACCCAACAAATCCTCGGCCATATCGCATACTCCGGGACCAACTACGGGTCTTTAGATGGCTGAACACATGGCAACACACACCATCTTGTGATCAGCAAACTATGGTGACAGTCTTACCATCTCATAATAAATAATTTTGTGATGCGCATAGCATTTCCGGCAGAACACTAACTGGGTCTCTTTTGGCACCCGACCATAGCACTGTGCTCGCCATGAGCGGCCAAGAAAGGAAGCACATGCCAAGAACTCATGGCATGGGACAAGTCTACCTGAGTCCTTCTTCGTTTCTGGAACATGGTGCCTAGAAACTTGATCAAGCTTGGAGTCCTGAAAACATATCAACAAACACCATCTAAATAGGCTGTTCAACATGATTCAACATGGTAGACCTTGAGGTTCACAACTTTGAGACATATCCATATCCATATCATTTTATGCGCGTAGTGACATGGAATGACCGAAAACATAGTGGCACTAACCACCCTTCGACTCTACTAGACCCGCTCAAGTTCCCTGCCGTCTAACTTCTGTTGTATGACAAGGGACGTCAGCCCAACAAAATCGTATTTCACTTGCTATGCGTCCCTTGCTGCAAAAAAAAAGACACTGCTCAAAAACATTCAAAAACGATATTTGACCCGAAAAGATTGATTCAACATGTGCCTGAAAGGATAAGAATGTGATGTGAGCAACTCACTTGCCATTCTGCAAGTTAATGTATGTTGAAGTTGATATCTGTTGAATTCTGTTGATATCTTATGATATCTGATGTCTATTATTGCGGTACTTCCGAAGGAGCTGCACGTGCTGGGCTGTGAAACTCAGGGGATGACGCCTTTGAAAAGGCGCCATTTGACGCCCGGGGAAACGACTACGACTACCGGTGACTACCGAGCCAGTGATGAGCAGGGAAAATGACTCGTGCACTGGAGACAGCGCGAAGATGACTTTGGAAGAATTTTCTCCAGTCCAACAATGTCCAACACTTAACATTCGCTCCCTGTTGAGTAAGGATTTCAACCAACCGTGGTACCCTGGCTTGGCTGCCCCCCCTACCAACAGTTGTTCATCAGGAAGATACTAGTTGCACGTTCACCAACAAGAAAGGCCTGAACACACATAAACCTCCAAGTTTAGATCACTAAATCCCTTGCATTCTCACTCTGAAGCTGAGCAACTTAGGGCTAGGCCAAATCACAATAAGTGGGACTACACACACACATCCATCGGATGGAATGGTCAGAGACAGCTAACTTGATATGATCACTCAAAACATGGCCCATCTACATCCATCGAACATTTAGATATGTACATTTAGCGCTACTACTTATGCACATTTTTCCCAGACGGCTCTCCAGTTCACAGTGGAGAAACACACCCCATCTTTCTGATTTGGCACTGACTTGTTCCCTGTTGCTTTCCAGGTTTATCCCTTCAAAAACTCACCATTCTATGAGTGATTCCATCATCCTGCAGAGGTGACATGTCACTTTACCTCCCATTCAAACATCACCCAACCATTGGGTTCAATGGATCAACATGAATCAAAGATGGATCAAACCATCACCCAAACCATGGGATGGACTATCTCGAATCAACTTGGGATGAACATGGATGAAACATGATGAAACATAATTAATGTGGTAAACCCTGTAATAAACCATCCCCAATAGAGGTTGATGATTGGATGTTGCACATTCTGCAAATATCTCTAAGCTCCATTACTCCATTCACATGACCGTGCGGCTTGCGTTCTCCAATGCCCCGGCTGCAGCCGGCAGCGGCTGCATGCGGCTGCATGCGGCTGCATGTGGCTGAGCTCACCATTTAAGCCTTCACGTGATGCCACGTCTCTCAACGCGTCCATGGAAATCTGATGAAATTTGACTGAACTGGTCGGTTTCTGAAAAATGAAAGATGGTTTAAGATATTTTTGAAATACTGTATTTTCCCTGTTAGGATTTGAGACAGTGTCTGATTGCCAATGCGACCTTCTCAATTGATATATTCACCAGTTGGCTTATCATTGCAGAATCATGAATCTCCGCCACATTAGCACCATTCCATGAATAGATTCTCCCATTATCATCCCATTTTCCCATCATTTCCACTACATCAGGACTCAGTCAGGACTTTCCTGGGCTCCAGGCGAAGGGTTAGCAGCGGTTAGCAGGTGCAACCATCCGCTGGGGCCTGGCGTTGCCGGCTAGCGGCATGGAGAGGTTGCCGCCAAAAAGGATAGAACAATATAGAACACGTATTCAAGCTTTATAAGTCTCCAAGTTACCGCAATGATGCTACAAATGCCATTCAAATTTCTTGGGATGCTCAGTCAAAGCAACGATCCCAATCTGTGAAAGCTTGATGGGAACATTGAAAAATGTGAGGACTTGAAACGCATCCAACATTGGAGAGCTGTAGCTGCATTATACCTGAAACGACCTGGAATCATGACTATCTGGTAGATCACCCCCACAGATTGACTGCTGGCACTGCGTGTTCATATTGATTCCCACCGTAATGCTAGAATGAAATGTATCGTGAAGCGGCCGGAAAGAAACAAAGACTTGGGAAAGAAAACCTGGAGTGTTTCACCGCAGACTTCCTCAAAACCCATGCTCGATCAACCCTTCAGGAAGGCTTAGAATGTTGCCATTCTTTGAAGCCATATTCGCTGCTGCAATTTCCCACAACTTATGGCATGCTACATTTGCTTCATTGACCAGTATTTGTACCATTCAGGACTCTGTCTGTGAAGCTTTGTTCATGACACCGTTTTGAAGGTGTCGTCAAACAAACGATGTATCTTTTCTTCAAGGAACACATGATGATTAATACATATGAATCATGTACATTATGAGAATCTTTATGTATATTCCAAGAAGTAGGCAATCTGAACACTCCCCTGCCCAACTTGGCCTGCCGTTGGCTATTCACATCCACTTGCCTGGTGCCCAACGGTTGAGTGCCTCACACCAGGATCAGTTGCTGAAACAATGCGGCGAGTTGTGGCTGGATCTGCTGGATCTGGGCTGCCCGGCTCTGCAGTAAGGAAGGCGTGTCCAGGATTTTGAAGACCACCTCCTCAAAGGCCTGCTTAATGCCTTGCCTGTCACCGTTGTTGTCTCAAGATCTACATGCTATCACTTGCCATATAATAGACATATTCTATCATATCTCTATATACCTTGATATGATGATCTATACATGATATTATCTATATATGATTGTGTATATTGTCCATACATATCATACTGATCATGATCTTGCGAGGCACAAATGATAAGTTCATGAAGGCTCCTCAGTTGACAACATACAGTCAGTCGGGTCTCCCACGTTTCAGACAGGCATGAAACAGGTTTTCAATTGTTTCAATACATCTGCGTTCTTCAACTCGAGCTTTGCAGTATTTATGACACACCACACTCATATGAGATAAGGCCGGCCAGTCCGTTTTTCATCCGCAAGTCGCAACGCTCGCAATGCTCTACCGCCGGTTTGGTTCTGCCAGCGCCCTTGGAAGAATCTCGTGCTTCCCAGTCACCACGATGAACACGTCTAGCAAGCCGATGTTGCCGAAAGTGACCTGAACCATCATGCCCAGGTGGGAGCAACGCATGTAGCCGCTCAAACCAACTTGGTGTCAAAGACAAGCTCTACATCCTTGATGAGGTTGGCATCATCCAGAGAGACTTTCACTATACCTGCCAGGCATGGTGATGGATGCTCACTTAAGTCACCAAAACTCGTTGCAACTCGCGACAACAAGTGGAACCGAAACTGTGAGATCTTCAGGCAGAGAAAAACTCAGCGGGAAAGAGCTCACGAATCTGTCCGGAGTTTACGCCGTGATTCACACAAGAATCAACAACTATCAACAACTACCATATCAGAATTGTACGAGTAGCCAGGATTGCAACTCGCATCAAATCAACACTGAATCAAACTACGGGCCATGATCAAAAAAAATTCTGGGTGGCCATCAGTAATTTGTCTGGATAGAGGTATGAAAGGGAGTCAATTGGCAATTTTTCGGGTCTATGGCGAATCTTGGATAATTACACTACGAAGAAAAATACATTCTTGCTGGGTATCAAAATCCACCCCATTTATGGCTAGAAATCCAAAAACATCGACGTAGTTTAGGCTCCAGAAAAAGACACAAAAACACACACACACACATAGGTGTCTGAAAATAGGGTATCCGAGAAATCTGTTTTTTTTTTTGTTTTTGTTGAATCATTTCCCCATTGACGCCGTGATTTCATGGTATCCCCATTTTCAGACACACCGATATTTCCCCAGATCTTCTGCACTCCAAGGCACCACAATTTTGCAGCTTCCTCTGGCGCAACTTTTCCAGCAGTTGGGACTTCTCCTGCCCACTCCAAGCGGGTCATGTGGTGACCCAAGAGTAAACCATACGTATAGATTACGTATAGTACAAGTATGTCCTAGTCTTATCCTTTGTTTATGTTTCTTCACAAAGCTGACAAAGGATCGTTTGTATGCTTCGGTTTTGCTTTAAACATCAACTTCAAAAACCATCTGGTTGATGATGGTGTTTCCAAGATGAATGGGGGTGAAGAATCCACAACTTGGGGTCTCAGGGGAGCTACAAGTTTACTGATGCCACCCATCATTGGGTAATCGTTTTCTGTCTCATTTTCAGGTCATCCCAAAAGCTCTACGATCGTATCATATCGGATCCAGTATCCACCATACTTATCCACCACACTTATCCAGCACATCCATCCAATCCACCATGTCCCGAACTTGACACATCCAAATATCCAGTCTGAAGAGAATCATAAGGTTATCTCTGATGTATCTCATGGTCAACTTGGCTGCGCTATACATCCACTGCCCAGCTCAGAAAACAGAAAACCGAAGGTTGCTGCCTTCTCCAACTCAGTGGACGCAAAGTCCTGGCCAAGCGACTGGTCAAGACCGATCACTGACCATTTGTGGGTGTCGCTAAATTCTAAACAACAAGATCAACAAGGAAAGCAGATGAGCGAGAAGGAAATCTGACGCCCAAGAGATTTACACGTGTCCTTGAAGAGGCGCTGGATCAGCAAGCTGTGACACACCAAAATGCTGCTCCTCCACTCCGCCCCGAGCGGTCGAAGACTTCGCAAGAGACGTTGGAGCCTCACGAACTCGGGATCCCATCCCTGATCGACTGATCGTCGAGCATGGTCAAATGGGGCCCTACCCGCTCCATCCCCTACCTGGCCAACATCTCTTGCTTGGGCTCTCGAAAGTTGCTCCACCAAGTGCCAGCCACACGAGATGCATCAACCTCCATGGACTCCTCAGATAACAGGAGGCATTGGATGAACTAGTGACTAGTGTTACACTGCACCTGCATGCTTGAAGCATCTTGGAGTTGCAAAAAATAGTGGAAACCACTCAATATCATGGATCCAAGGTTGGATGGTTTTAACATGTTTAAAACAAACTACACATTTGCAGGCAATCTTCGGGCTCTGTTCGCACCGCCAAACCGAGGATCTGCAAGAACCGCAGGCTTGTGGTACTCATCATCTACCTGCACGACAGGCCAAGCGCCAGGGCCCCGAACCCCGATTTCCGGGGTCCATGATTCATGGATCGGACTCTGAGACGTGAAGATTCATGACGTGAAGAATCCTAGAAAGTGGTCCGGACTGGTGAAACAACCAAGATCAACCAAGTATATCTTTTTGTTCAGTTTGCCTGATAGCAATATATATAATATATTATATCAATATATGGAAATAATGAACAATTTTGAACATGATCTGCATCTGTCTGGAGTTCAAAGGAGTACACTTTCAGCTGCCTTATTCGAAATTTGCAAATATTTCCATGGATTTCTGGGACGACATCCACTTTAGCGCGCCCTCATCTCATTTCATATGAAATCACAGTCTGCAAACACCTGCAGTGCTAATTCTTTGCTGCAAATTACAACTTCCATTCCGACATATCCAAACAAAAGCACGTCTACGTAGGGCTTCAAGAATATGGAAAAGGAACATGTTCTAGGTTTCTTGTATATACATATGTATATATATATATATATACACACATCATCATATCATCTGCACATGTGCACTGCATCTTCTCACACACTCTGTGGATACAACCTTGCACTCCATGTCGAGTTCTCAGAACATCTTTGTTTCACATGTGGCATCCTACCTGCGACAACTCGTCCAAGGCTCTTCGCAAAACCTCCTCTCCAGTGGAACGACTGCGCGAATCCGGTCCGGCCAAGGGCCAAGCGATTTCGCGCGCGTCCGGCAGCAAGGTCAAGTTCCTGTGGCAGTGGATCCATTGTGATCCATTGGAAGTTGGAGGTATACGGTATACCAAGTGTGAACAGGTGGTACTTGGTGGTTCACCCCAATGAGGAAGTGGGTTCTAATCCCAATTGGAAGTGGACGAAAATATTTTGGAATAGTTTCCTGGTCCCCAAACGAAGCTTTCTGGTGTGTGATGGGGGTCAAAATTGGATACCCTTTTTTCTCCTAAATACACAGTAGATCATTCATTCATGTTAAATTAATTATCTACATATAGGATGGTTTACTAGTAGAAATGACAAACACCTTTGGATTGCGTGGAATCATGTGGAATCTAGAAAATCATCCCCATTCATCCAAAAGCCACATGCTTTCATCCCAGCTTATCCACCCTAGTCTCTTCGTGCCCGGGGATACTCCTCGTGCCAGCTGCCACGACTGTGGTTTGAACTGCGCGTGTCAGGGGCGAGGAAAAGATTCGACTCTTTGGTGAGGAAGACAGTGTCTTCTAAGCAAGGCGCGGTCAGCGGGGATCACATGATGTGAACATTGTCAGCTCAGTGGTTGAAGGATTATGGTGTCAACCAACAGAAGGGGACCCCAAAAAAACGATCCACGCGTCTATATCCATGTATCATCATCTTCCGCATTAAAATGGCAATGTTAAGGAACACCCTGATTACCAGAAGTCTAGCGGTGTAACGATGATGTTTAATGTACAAAAAATCCCATAGATTTTGGCCTGGTAGCTCTGATCAAATACCAAACAACCCCCCTTTCTTTGGCACTCTTTTTCCCATCCCCATAAGAATCTAGGATATATATATATACATACACACATGTGTATATACATGTATATGTTAATATATATATATATATACAGCGCTGCATGTTACATATATACATTTTGTAGCATGAGACAAGATATGACTGGGATCCAAGTCCGGGCCGAGATGCAAACTCTTCAAGGTCTCTTAGGCGCTTTGCTTGTGCCACACCCTCTGGAGTCAGTGGATGGTCTACCTGGAGCGGCTTTTCTGGGTGCATGGAACGCCATAGAAGATGCATCATTGAAATCATGGTGGAAGGGGTCAAACATATGAACCCTCCACAAAATTGGGCAAGTACAAGATGGTCTGAACTCCTTAAATCATCAACCAATCATAAGATCCGGAACGTGACCGCCTGAGAAAACATGGTCCAAAGATCCAATCGCTTGGCTGCCAGATTCCAGGTGGACTGTCCATGCCGCACCAAGTAGACCACCGGATCTATGGCTTTGTTCCCTCCATCCATGGCACGGGCAGGCAGGAGAGCACCTCAGATCAGCCCCGAGCAGGTCCTATGGTGATTTACAGTAGCAGTTTGTTCGGGATGACTATGGTAGTTTATACAGGATGGATGTGGTATTCAAAATATTCAAATATTCATAGATATGATTCTGACAGACTATAAGTGTAATTATATATGCACATCTACATACATACATTGCATTGCATTGCATTGCAGTACACTACACTACATCACATCACATCACATCACGTCACATCACATCACATCACATCGCATCGCATCACATTACACACACATGTATATATTTATACACAATAATCATCTAATTATATGATTATATATGATTATATACATTAATCCATACGTATCAATGCCTGCAACTGCGGGACATCGCCGCATAGGTCCCACGGGCTCGCTGCCCAACACCACTGCTGCCTGGGGAACACTGCTGGTGCCAAGCCAGGGATTTCATGGGAATGTTCGATGGGAGAATCAATGGCATCATACTGCAATGTACCATATATTCATGTATGATACAAATATATATATATATATAATATATATATATATACATGATTGTATGATTGTATGTGTATGTATGTTGTACAATATTGTAGAAATATATACATGTACTTCTGTACTGTACTAATATGAAGTACAGTATGGCTTATGTCAGCAAGAACACACACCTATTGAATCGCCAAAGCTGCAGCCAAGTCACCAGGGTGAGCGCCCATCGACGGAGCATCAAAGGGGAACTTTGAGATACTTTGAGGCTGTCAGTCTAAGCATGTCTAAGCCGTAAGGAATGGAACATGCCATTGGGATCCATTTGGTACAGACAATTTGGTATGGTATGGCGATATGGTATGGCTATGTGACCGTTGGGCCAAATTTGGTTTTGATCAGAAGAGCTCCTGGCAGTTTGGTGCTTGTACCCTGTGGCAATGCAACATGTCTAAGCCAAGCCCAAAGTAGCGGGAACGCTTGTTGCCATGCACTGAACTGGGTATGGCTCAAACACGGGCTAGCAATGGACCCACAAAAATGGTACCTTTTTCATATCAGTTCTAGAATTCTAAAGGTTTCTTGCTTATCTATTCAAGAACTTCATGCAAACACTAGTGAGATAAAACATTTCATGCAGTCTCCCCGTTCACTGCATGAAACAAGCCGGGTATCCGGAACCACTTTGCGGTGTCTTCAAACCCACACAGGACTAATGCCGGGATGTTCATCGAGTGTACCGGCGTAAAACTGGTGCAGGAATCCCAACATCGCAAGTACCGATATGTATCCATATAGGATTTGACCTTGGGCTTTCAACCACCAGTGCAAACAGGATTTACTTTCATCTTGCATGCTCCAACCAATGTCACGAACCAAATTGCACGCACACTACTGCTAGCCACCAGGACAGTCGCAGGACAAACTTCTTCCCACCTCGTCTTGGCACTGGTCTCGATAAACATCATCGATTGGGCGAAAGCAAATTCCTCCATGAGCAGGCCGTTGTGGGTGTGAAGATCATCGTCGGCTTGGATCAGGGATACAATTGGGGGATGGGCCATGGGGCCATTATATTGCAGCTCCAAGTTTCCAAGTCCGGGGAAACTTAGATTATCATCCCCAGTTCACAAGGAGTGGTGCTAGGTATTCCTTCTAGTCAGCAGTTGCTGATTTGTCACTGTATCCGGCGGATCGTTGCCGTCTTTCCATGTTATGAACAACATTCAGACGAGAATACACGACGGGATGTGGGGGAAATTATGCCCCAAAGACGGAATGTTGATAACCTATGAAGAATAAACATAAATTTCAGCAGCGTACCTGTGTGTCCCAGGGACGATCTTGACCTACAGTAAAAAAAGCAAATGCTCTGACATGTTCTGACTACCCAAAGAAAGACTTAAGAGAAGATCCGCTCTCAACAACCTTGCTGTTCTGATTTCATCATGGAAATTCCAGACAGTCCATCATGCTTGGAATGGAAGCGATCCCACATAGATAGACTAGATTAGAATAGCTAGATTGGACAAGGCTTTGAGAAAAGTGTTTGAGGGATTCCATTTTGTCTTGGGGGTGTTTCCTCTGAGGGGACAGGGGGGACACTTTGCCTGAAGCTTGAGAATTGTGCATCATCTGTGCCCAAAGATCCCACGAATGGCCTGGACAATATCTCTTCTGTACCTGAAGAATACTTGTTCAGGTCCAAAGTGTTCCGAATCCATCTGAATCATCCCAAACATTCCCAAACCAAACACATCATCCCAAATGGTTTGACCGTTTGACTTTCAAACATCTTCCACTTCAGAGCCCGGAAGCTCCTCGCCCTCAGTTCTTGACACCTGCTGATCTGGCAAATCCACCTGGGATGGTGATGCTGGATGATGCTGGTACATGATCTGGTAAAAGTTGTACGGTACAAGTATATAATCAGTATATAATCAGTATATAATCAGTATATAATCAGTATATAATCAGTATATACAAAAAGTTCATTCACAGTCAACAGTTGTCAATAGTTGGACTATTCACTGAAACATGCCTGTACCACAGCAAATCCCGGAGATGCCGAGTCGTGTCAGCTTCAATTTCAACTTCCATGGCAACTAGCCGGAGCTAAACGTCTTCTAGATCTTCTAGATTGAATTGCCTGACATCTGCAAACTGAGAAGTGACAAATTAAAGCACTGCTCTCACTTCTTGTTCATCAGTGCCTGTACACCTACCTTGCAGAAAGGACCATGTTCCAAATATGCTTGGACTAATCTAATCTATGCTAGACCCAAGAGCCCTTTGGCAGCCTTGTTTGACACAAGCATCAGGATAGCATCCTGATTGGTGGAATACCTGGCTGACGAAGCAGTGGCATCTGGACCAGAGAGCCTAAAAACCCTCAAAAAGCCAGTCTACACAAAGGTCTTCCTAACCAAACTGTGAACGGATGCGAATCGTATGCCTAGCCGCCTAGCCAGGACTGTGACCCATTGAAAATGGTACCAGGACACCAGGATGGCAACGACCTGCCCATCCTGACCTTCGAACTTCATCTTGCCAGAACTTGACATGGTCGAAAGTGCTCCTCTGGGTGCAGTCATAGCCTTGGCGATGGACCCTGGTGGAATTAGAATGGGGTTGTCCCCCGAGTGACAATCGGCTACTAAAATGGTACCCAAAAACATACATCAGCATACGGGTGAATAAGCATGCAGGATTGACATTAAGAAATCCAACACAGGTGCGTACAAATCCCGCAGCAGAGTTGTGTGCCACATGCCATGGAGGTTGGTGTCAGAACAATCTCAACACGTCGTCTCTATAGCCAAACTCGGCTAGAGGTTTTGAACCTGTGACTTTGAGAACGATCGAACATGCTGGGTCGGGCAATGGTATCCCATAAATGGGGGTTGTTTCCGGGGGCAGAACATCAAGATCAACTAGGTAGCTGCCGCTGCAGCGCGAAACGAATGTATATCTAACAGCCACGAGTGACAAGATTCATCAAAACATATTCTGCAACCAATTACATATGTCAATGTAAATCCCTTGGATTCTTTGCCAACCACCAACCTTTCCTTGGATGTTCGCCATGTTGGAAACTTGTTTCTTGTGATGCGCCGGCCCAAGGCTCAAGGTTCAGTCAAGCAACAAAGGATAATTCCTTGAGCACCACGGTAGTACCTCGCAACACTGCGTTACCCAGGTCATTGATGCCGTGACATTGACCAAAACAGCAGTGGCCACTTTCAGTGCAGATGGATACCACTTCTGGAAGTCACCAAATTCACCATGAATCGGGGAAAATAGATGAATATATAATGTATCAGAGATAATCATAAACTATATTCATAGTATGATATAAGTATATCATAGTATATCATAGTATATCTAATGTCATATCACTTCAAATAATATCTCCAAACCAGATTGGTTTGGCCATTCGGGATGATTTCCTCAACTCCGACGACCAGTGCGGCATCCCAACAAGCCCCTCACGACGAAGTCAGCGTTCGAAAACGTTCCTGTCCTGCTGTGTCCTGAGCCCGAGCGCGGTCACCTCAATGGATAAAATTGATGAAAGAGTCATGTTACATGGTTTATGAAGGCACCTCAAAATGTAGTGACTCCAGTGCTTTAAGTACCAAAGTTCGAAAACTCTATGACGTTTAGCTGTTAAACATTGAGCCATACCATGCCATACCCAGAGATGGCGGGTATACGGCGTTTGTTTACCTACCCCATGGGCTCTTGAAAGCTTGGACACAACGCATGGATGTCTTAAAAACCACCAAATGGTGAGCTAAGGCTGTGTCCCAGAGGGCAAGTTTCAGCTTTTTCCCTCTGACCTGCATGAACTTGGTCTTGAAGTCCACACCTTCCAACACTGCTTGCTGGGGACTAAAGTTGAAAGATCTTGAACGATTGAAATTGCGATTGCCTCCACCTCAACGAAGGTGGAACATGGTGGAATGTATCGAAATCGCCATCCAGACAGCTTGACAGAAATCGCCCATGAAGCCATGTCAGGTTGTGAAGTTGGTCTAGTTCCAGATCGCCCAGGAGCTGTGCCAAGGTTCGGACCAATGGTGGAGGCTTGTTTTTCATTGAACTCATCGTCACCTCAGCACCGCCATGGCCATGGCACCATGGCACGGATCGTTGGACAGCTGTGTCTACAAGGGCCCTGGACCTTGAACGGTCTTATGGCTGTGACCGAAGATTTTGTTTGAATCAAGGTGGGGAGCCATCTGACAAAATAGATGGAAAAAGGATGAACCAGGAGAGTGACCCAAAGATGCTTCAGTTGCACGAATAGACTCTGCAGGTCGATCTGGCATCGCAGTGGATGTTAGCCAACCTTTGTTTGAAATCACCAGAATTGTGTGCAGAGGTAGGGTACAATAAGACACTCTAAGCAGAACAGATTAAGGAAACGCGACAGGTGAGCCATGAGAAATACCCCGTTTTCCCATAAAATTGGTTCACCAATTCACCATGTAGGTTGATACCCCCCCAGTTCATAACCAATCAACAGCCCGGTAGATGACTGTGCTTCACACAGAAGCGCAAGAGAATTGAAGACTTCCCGACGCCAGAGTCGCCAATGATCAACCTGAGAGGAGGTTCATTGGATTGGTTCTCTTGGGAAAATCTACGTACAGGAAACCACACCTTTAACCATCACATATGGGTCTTCCTGTAAAAAAATCATTCATCACATTCTGGTACAGGTACAGAATCACCGAGACATACCGAGACTAATGCTGTTGGGATTGCAACATATCCAAACCCGCACCACGACAAGGAGGATGTGAGCAGATTTGAGAACCCAAAAATAATCTTTATCCTTTTGGGCGAGATTACAATACTTGATTCACATATCGAGCCCCAGTTCCTTTACTGTCCATGTTCCCAACTATCAGAAATAGACCGTGTCAACACAAAAACAACTCACCTCCGCTGTGAAAACAACTAAAAACAGATTAAAACAAGTACTGGCCTCACTGGTGATCTCACATGGTTGAGAAAAGTAGCCTACTCGGCCTACTCTGCAACCAATTTTCTGTTCGGGGTGTCTTCTCTCTACCATGTGAACTCACCAGCCACTGAAGTCAAAGCCATCATGGAACAACTTAAAGAGATGATCATGGGTAGCGTCCGCCATGGCCGTCCCCACGCGCGGCTCTGGGCGCTGATGGCCCCAGCTGGAGCATAAAAAAACACGTCAAGCTTTGGGCGACACGCCTTTTTCAAGGACGATGAAGCCAGCTTCATGACCATGGAGAATATCCTATCAAATCCTGGCTGAATATGGCTGAATGATGAAACACACTTGAGATGACCTGTTTTCTTTCAAGTGAGCTCCTGCCCCTGCAGGTAGGCATTCACTTATGCCGAGGCCAGGTAGGCATTCACCAAGAAAATCAGCTCACGACACTAACAACCTCAACCATACCACCAAAACACGAACACTCACTATATGATCATGCACATAAGAAGCAAAAATGGTAGCCATGCCACATGGGACTTGCAAAACTTTTTCTGCAGAATCATGACAAGCACCTGGCAGTCTGTCAGTCTGCACCCCCTTTGGCAGGAGGGCAGAACCAGTTGAGGGACCGACGCCCTTCAGGAAAAACATAGAGGAATCGGTTTGATATACCATTGATAGGCATTTAACTTACTTTATATTATGATTTATAATATATCCTTTCATAATCATTTACCTATTGTTTTTTCAAATAGAGGATACCCCTTGATTAATCAACCAACCGCTGGCAAAGGATATGTATGGAAATCAGAGCAGATGGATTTTTGCCGCCAATTTCTTTCAGCATCTTTCAGCTCTGAACGAATTGGCGCAATGCTGCAGCTATGGGCGCGGTCGCAATGTGTTCTCGCAACAGCCGACCCTTTGATCCTCATCCCACAAGCCTTGGCGAAGAATTGGATTGTTGACTTCGCTTAAGACTTCGCCATATGAACATATCTCAACAACATCTCAACACCTTTTTTGGGGCTGGGGCTCAACACTTGCACACCTTCCTTCAATGTCGGACATGAACCTGTTCTTGCTGGACTCTCAAGTCCTGAGGCAAATGAATAACATATTAAGAGACATTGACATAGCAACACTGCTGCCGGTGTAAACATCTGGTCTTGTGAAAGATCCTCCACATTTGGTGAATTTGATGGGCACTCTACTTGGGAGCTCCCCACCGTTGAGGGTGGGGCCCATTCTCTAGACATCTTTAGACTATACATCCTCTCCTAATTTGCTGGCTAAATCTTGGGATGGGATCCTCCTTTGGAAGATGGAGGTGATGTTTCAAACTTGATCACACCTGAAAATCCCTCGCTCTTGCAGGGCTCTATACACTAGCTGGCAACCTGCCAGTGCCCTACTCATCAGCCGCTGAAGATGAACATGGGATCATCTGGTGAGGATGGCAGGCAATCAGTTCGATGAATCTGAACTTCTTTGTAGATGCCAGAGCACTTCAATTTCCCAGCAAACCGGTTGACTTCTGGGTTGCAGCCATCCTTCAATGCTCGTCTCTTTAGTCAAACCCGTAAATCCCCATCTCGTTGCTTGAATTTTCATTGGTACCCAATGTTGACCCATACCAATTTTGATATGATCCGATCGGCCTTTTTGATGGTTGTTGAATCCACACTTTTGGTGGTTTCAGTCGATTTGTTGTCTGTCGATGGTTGAACTCCGACAGTAAACCCTAGTTTGGTTGCTTAAACCACCCCTTTGGCATCTCTTCCCAAGGACCATGAACGATTTCCAGCCGTGGCAGCCCGCCTTCTCATCGGCCTGTGGCCAAGCTGCTGATCGCCCATTTTTTTTGGGCTGACTTCGTGTGAGGTTTCCAAGTTGAACCATGTCCTCCAAACAATGGGAGTTTCGTGACATTTTCCTGGGAAGATTCTGTCTTCAGATGTTGGAGGTCCGGCCTCCGGAACTGATCCTTGCTAAAGGATGAGCAGCAAATCAACACCCCTGCCTGACTGATTTTGAATCTCTCCCCAGGGTCTTCGCGACCTGAACATCCCATCCACCACCATGGCTTTCCCTGTGATTTGGCAGGTTCTACTTCTCCATCTTCCTCCAAAACAAACACGGATTTTTAGGGATTTGTGTGGTTTCAGCCCATCCCAGAAGTTGTCATTGGGGATCCTCATCCAAACTATGGTTGAAACGTGTGTTGAAACATGTTGAAACTAACCAAGATTTGTAACCACAGAGAAGGTGATGAATACACAGATTCGTCCAAGCAGCTGCAAATAGTTCTGCAGCTCACCTGCTTCCTCCAAAGCCTGGAGTCAGGCTTGGATGATGGATGTGGCAAATGCCAAGATTGGTAAATGGGAAGTTATTTCAATCAGAACGAAAGGAACTGGCAGCACTAGATCCTTTCTCGGGAAAATAGGAATGGATCATGGGATAGCGGCTGTAGGGCAGTCTCATGAACAGGATCCTTCAATCAGGCAGTGCGACAAGGCCGTACACGCAGACACAGCCAGATAATGCCAGATACAAACACATCAGCTCGCACATGTGGGAAGGGAGATAAGATGTGATACGCAATGAGACTATCTCTACGATTCTCATCAAATTCTCATCAATTCTCTAAACTAACTCCCAAACAGTAGAAAAGTACGTAGGATTTTATTGTCCTGTATCTTTTCGCGAGTTGCTAATATGTCTATCCAACTGCTGCTTTGGAGAATTGTTTGTCCCAAACCCTGCCTCAATGGAGTTGTAGTTCCGACCAAGTTCGCTGTGGCTAAAAGTTCGATGAACCATACTGTGGCAAGTCCTTTCAGCATTTCCAACGAATCAACATGTGTCAAACATGGTTTTCGTTTGGATAGCTTTGAACCAATCTGAATCGACAGCTGTCATGTCAGCACGACACCAATTTTTCTTTCAAGGGAAAACCCGTGAAGAACACCAAATTGGTGGCACAACATTGGATTTGTCTGAAAATAGAGTACCCATAAATCCAATGGTCCAATGGTTCATGTGATCATTTTCTTTGGTAAAAATGGATAAAAATGGTAATTTTGGGGCCGTACCCCATTTCAGACAGACCCATTGATGACCTGCCCACAGTATCTGTTTGGAGCTGCCATCCCCCGGACCTGCAAAGGATGGCTGTTGGGGGCCTGATAGCGGCTCGTGTTCAGCCAGGTTTGGGATCTTCCGCAAATAAATCATGAAGGAACGCTGGGTGACGAAGATTGAATCAGCATTTCAGGCGACTCTCAGAATCCCTTTAATATCAAGTTTATCGTCTTACATGTAAGATCATGTAAGTACCCGTTGTCCTTTGACAGATCTGCAGAGTTAATGATATCTGGTGCCCAACTCTGGAAAATTTGTCCTCACCCTGCACACCCAGAAATACAAATGACATTTTTCAAACCACAAGCCAAAACCAATCATACCAAACATCACTTCCCATGAAACTTCCCTCGTTTTGTTGAACCTTTGAATCCATTCTGGCCCAAGAACTCAACCAGCTACACAAGCGTCCAGGCGCCCCGACTCATCCTTGCCAGAGACTTGGCGTCGTTTTTTCATCCGCCTGGCCCCCGATACATTCCACAGGGTACGGGTGAAAATTGGGGTACGAGTACCACTTTTGAATTCACAATTGGTAGATATAGGTTCACTTTTGATACTTTTGTGAATTTCAATTTGAACCCATCCATTTTTTAAGTTTGATCATTTTGAATGACAGGCACCTCCAGTGCACCTTGGGCACCAAGTGATGCACGGTGAGGTCTTGATCCAGGCCTGAAGACTCGGTGGCTGCGGGTCGCTGTGCATGAAATACTTAGCCCATCCAACTTTGGCAAACTCGATTCTGCCCCGATTCAATTGCTCCAGTGCTCGCATCTTCAATGCCTTCGTCAACTCGTTAGCCGCTAGCCCGAGGCTGTGCTACCCGAGGCTGTGCTACACCACCAATTTCTAAAACGGCGGCTATCTACATACTCTAACTATAATCTTCAGACAACCCTGACTTGGGGGACCCCCCAATTACCAGTAGGGCACGGCCGTGCTGGGGCGGAAGTTTCGAAAAAGAACAATGACAATAAGCAAGCAATCGCTTATAGGAGTGTCTGTGAGATGCAGGGGCAATGACAAATTGAGGTTGTGAGCAAACGGTTGTTGACAGGCCAATGAAAGGACATGGATAGGACAGGGGAAACACTGCCAAGAAGCCCTCCGACACAAACGTTGCTGCTAGACATGGGACATGGCGAGTGGTTCCCACTTCCCAGCCAGTCTGTGCAGGCGTTCTAATGCAGTCAAGGCAGACAAGTTGCAAAAACTAGAGCCAGTATCAATTGCTGTGGCCTGAAGAAAATGATTCACAGATGTGAACACGCAAAAGTTACAAGAGCATTCAAGTCATTCAAGCAATATTTACTATAAGTCTGTCAAGGCAAACAATATTCACTTGAAACATCCTGAAACGACGATATCTACAAACATTTGCGCACCCTTCGCAAATATGGTTTCTGAATAGGTGAGCAACCAAGCATGTTTATGTACTGGACTTATTAGCTCTGTCTCCGGCTTATTCTGCCCTCCGTGTCTCTCGGGAAGCTCTGATTTAGAGCCCGGTCGTGTTTCAGATTTTCCGATGTTCGAGCTCGCGCAACATTCTGGTGCACATTTAGTCGACAGCTTTACCAGATTCCCGCAACTGCGGGATCACAGACCCTCCCTGGGCGCCACCATACCTGTTAAAACACAGAGATTCACGCACTTCCTTTGTTTCACACGCAAATACACATGCTCCGGTGCTGTTACCGTGATCAAGTGCTTCCACTTGCCAACTACTGTTGCTACCTCTGTGGTTGACATGATGATGTGAGGACAAATGATTTGAAGACTGACCGTGGACATTCGCACAGAACTCGGAAGTTTACGAGCTAAACTTCCTTTGACAATTACCCAGGCCAAGCTTGCAATCTTAGCCTCTTGACTCTTGAGCACAGGGAGGGATACCCTCGAATTTCTCCTGAAGAATCAAAACATGGGGCATACCTTACACCTGCATCCACTGATGAATCAGGTTGATGATCATATTGCCAGTGAAAAGTGGCCATGTACAATGGGGAGTAGACCCTCACCAGCCATATTCGGCCCGGGCGCACCACAAAGCTCACAAAGACCCACCACGCTCTCATTGGCGTTCAAGTATCTTCCAGTATTCCTGCATGATTAAGAGAATTAAAGCTGCAGATGGAAAAACATATGGGAAATATCTTTGGGGGATAGCAAGATTCAGTTCCAAGACTCTCACTTTACACCTGAATGATTTTGGGTTTGAAACACGTTTTAGAACATGGCGGCAACCTTCCGACTTCTTGAAGGGCTAGTCTTGGTTATTTGTCTTGAGAATTCCAATGAGGGTGAAGTGGAGGGGCGAAAGGATTCAGACATGGATACCCAGAAAAAACAATCCCAAGTTGGGTTTCTTGATGTAAAACATTTCCATGAAGGGCAAATGACATCGGTTTAGTCTGGAAAAGCACACTAGGAATCAGTCCCAACAGCATTCCAAGACAAAGCAACCATCCTTCAGAGCTCACTTACTCCAAAACCATTTTATTGTCAATAACATACCATAACTATCTGCAAATATCTGCAGCTTGGGCCTTGCCATTCGTTGGGTTGCCATACGCTGAAGACTGACCACCACAGCAGTGCCTCTGATCACAAGGGCCCCACAGGCTTGACTTGAACAAGACACGTCGGTCAAAAATCATTCACCCTGGTCAGGTCCTGAAAAGTCTAACCGCGTCTAACCAGGCTCTTCTCTGTTCACAGACATTTGACTTGGTCCAAAATGGGAGAGACCCCAAATATCGGATTCTGCGGCATCCTAGTTACTGTTTCAATCAAATCCATGTCAAAACATATTCCACACGCCTGCAGGAGCCACCAAGGTGGTAGGCCTTCGCCGATGGATGACATCTCACCCCTAGAACTGCTTCGGCGAATGGCAATGGTTGGAGTCCAGTGCTGGAAATATTCCTCTTCTGCAGGAGAAACCGCTTGTAGAATGTCTGGAGGACACAAACTGCCTCTACCCTCTAGTCCTCAGTTTTGCAATATATCGAATCTCTCTCTCTCTCACTCTCTCCATGATGTATGGTCACGAGATGTTCATGACCATGTTTAGCCTCAAGCAAACATGCTGGCCCCAGATGGAAGAGCTGCATCTGCAAGAAATTCTTTTACAGCACCTCGGCGCTTCAAGATTTATTCGCTCACGCCCTGGATGTTGGTCCAACCCCACGTGCCCCCGAGTGTAAACCAGGAGGAGTGTTTGGACAAATCGCGCCCTTCGCCATGGGGTTTCTTTCCAAAGGCTCAGCATACCAACCGGCACCAACTGCATCGGCTGGATGTGACAGGGTCAGAAAGTGGCAGCTTCATTTTTTGATAATTTTTGGGAAATCTAGCCCTTCGTGAACAAAAGCCAGTGTCATCTCATCTTCATGTCGTCATGGGCGGAGCTTTTGGATTCGAGGGTTTCAGAATCTATGTTTCCCGATCCTTTCCTGCATGTTCCATATGTTCCTCTTCCGCACCGTAGCGATTTGGGCAAAATAGGGTCTCACCCAGCAGAATATATATTTCTTACTGTACATCTTCTTACGCAAAGAAGGACAAATATGGCTGCAGGGAAAACATATTTTAGTTCTTGAAACTGTCCAGCCTGGCATGGCCCCTACATTAGTGGAGGCTCTACATATGCATCCCTTTCACTCTCCTTCTGACTTCCATTCGGGTAAGGCTCATGGTGATGCTATGGATTGTGGTCCATGGATGTCACTTTAAATACAAATAATTACTTTAGCCTCTGCTCTGGTAAACTAACATAGCTATGGAAATCACCATATTGAGTAGGTAAAAAATAGAAGAATCTGTAAATGAGTCATTTTCCATAGCCATGCTAGTTATTGGAGGGTATCCTCCAAATTTGTACACCTTTCTCCGATATCCCATATCTTGAAGTTCGAAGTGACTCAAGTGAGAACAGCTGAAGAGCCCATGCGTTGCTGCAGTGGGCTTCACACCTCTCCTCCATTGCCACTTTCTGCAAGAAATGGACGATGGACATTGGCCATCATAACTTGGATCGTCAAACATCCAATCCACTGGGCTTAGCCCCGAGGCCGACTTGAGACACCAAATCAATGGCTGAAATGAACAACTGTAGGGAGTCATGGTTCTTGCATGTTCTCATCATGAAATTGTGAGGATTCCTCCAAACTAACACTCTGGGACTGAAGCTCCCGGCCTTTCTTCCTGTGCTTTGGCAGCATTTTCTGAAGGCTTTAGATCATGGATAAAGACAGGATAAGGACAACAGCTCAGAGGATTCGCTTGATTTCACTCATGGTACTGTTTAAACATGTTTACAGTAAGAATTACAAGAGTCTGCGCAGAGTACACCTCAGTGCCATTTCAACGCTCAAGTCGTACCATCTTGTACGCTGTCATGACCGATTTCGGAAGGGATGGGCTTAGCCGGCCTAACAGAAATAGTCTCGCTCAATGGCCTTTGTTGGATTTTCCAGCATCTATCAGCATCTATCAGCATCTATTACCTCCATGGATATACCGTATGCATCTGCCTGACACCTTCGTGAAATCCATGGGTCCCTGGATGTCCCTGGTAACTGACTGCCTGCAACCAGATCAGCTTCCAAAGCGACACCGTGACAGCCTGCAAAAAGACGCAAAAAGATTCTTTAGATGTCCTCACAAACTGAGGCACCAGCACCAAATAAGGATACCAAGTATTGTCTGGCATTCTGATTTGGTAAATACCACCACGTATATTCTGCGCTCAGGAAATTGTTGGCAGCCCTATGGGCGGTTTGCATGGGATGTGAGATATGTTCTTCAGAAGCAAAATCGCAACTGGTCGTTAGAAAACAACAGCACATGCAATGAACGTGCAGAAATTTGGCCCTCAAACTCTTCAACAATTTAAGCTTGTCGATGCCCGTTTGTAGTGGAGCATGTGCAATCTAATATCATGTATTCTACGAATCACAGCAGAGGATGCTTACAGGTAACCAAAAACAGCATGGAGTTGATTGGAGTTGCATAAATTATATCGTCTAAATCAAGGAATGCTAATATATGCTAATATTGCGTTTCACAAAATATCTACGTGTGCGCATGATATGCCTTGCATGGAACCCAACTGAACTGATTTGTTGTGGGTCTTTCCCAAGTCAATCATTGACTCCATGTTGACACGGCGGTTAGTTTTTTTTAACGTTCCTGGTACGTTGGTATTCATTGCTGGCTCTATCTTGTGGCTGAATAGTGGAACCCACTCTCCAATGATGACGTCCCTTATCATTAACAGTAGCACCTACGAGGGTTCTTGGCCAGGATTCATGAATATGATGCTTGCATATTCTTGTAAACTTCGATCATTCAATTTCATTCAAATTACCATCCTCATGCTGATCAAGAATGATCAAGATAGGATGGATATGATGTTCTCCAATTTTCTCCAAGTTCAATGAATCATCTGCCAACATTTACCTGCTCAGCATCCGCAGCATTTCCGTCAGCTGCGACAGGCCGCAATGGCTTCCAAGGTCTGGCCGTGGATGGCACCGTTGGAAGCCAAGAGTTCTCGAACGCCCACCGTCCGACCCAAGGAGAAGCACAAGGGTCGGCCCTCCGAATCGCTGACCTGACTGATGACCGAGGCGAAACCAGGCACCAAGCGTCCAGATCACTTCCATGAGGGAAGGTGGGTGATGTTGAGTCCGACCCAGGGTGTCCAGTTACTGTATCCTGCTTGAAGAATACAGAATCTTGTAAAGAATTCAAGACTGCGTCTGCAAACACCGGCAATATACAACATCATACAAACATATTTCAGTACGCTCACAAGACTAGTCCGTGTGTCCTGCCGAAACACAGCACCCCCCCAATTCAGTTGCCACGCGCCTGACCACCAGCTTCTTCCACGATGAGGGTACCAGGAGCCACCACTCCAAACTTGCATTGGCTGTCCATACCTGGCTTGTTTGTGCCAGAGATGGAGTGATCTGGACGGAAGGAGGTTTGTGAGCATTCAAAGATTTAATTTCAAATAGCGAATTTGACTCTATCTGAAACATGCCTGTTGCAAGACCATGTCTCTTCAAATTCTTCAATGAGTTTCTGATGAACTGTGCTGGCGTGGACCATTTCCTTCCAGACTTCAAAACCCAAACATGATTCCAGAATGCGAGTGGTGACCACCTAAGTTGTGATGTGAAGGACCCTTCAGTGTGGCTTGATCAGAAGTGCAGCCCAAACACGAAGTGGTGACTGCAACTTCAAGCGCTCAGCAATTTGTGAGTGAGCTCCGTGGCTGGAATGGGCTGATTCGTAAGACTCGACATACCTAGACATTGCACAGAGCAGGGGAACACCAGTGACCATCGGGTCATGTTGAAGGGTGAACTCATTTGAGAGATACCATGGCACACGTGTATTTGATGGCATCTGCTGAAAGAACATAAAGACTATAGAGGAAAACAGTACCAAGTTCCAAGGTTGCTGAAAGATTTACTTGCCCGTTGGTGCCTTATTTTCAAGTCAGCTCAAGTCCATCACCCCAACAGCTTGCTATGACCATCCTGGATGCTCATTCGGCCAATGGTGAATCTGCCAGGTCTCATTGAAAAAAACATGAACAGCACATCTTTCCACCTCCCGTTGGGATTCATATGGTACATAGGGTTCATCAGATCATGTTCATGAGTCTAATATAATATAACTGACCTTGACATCCCAAAAAATAACCCAACACTACATCGGGCAGGTGAACATCATCAAGAACACTCTGTTCCAAGCTCCTAGTCCATATTCATTTGGGCCACAACCAAAGTCCCGGGACGACACGTGGCAGCACAATAGAGGCTGATTGATGGTTTCAACCTGCTCCAATCATTCTTCTACAACCAATTGGGGGTAATCTTTGCCAAGAGGGAACGTAGATGAAAATAGTAGAGTGTATCAGCGTATCCACCATCCGGTCTTATTTGTTTTCTTTCCGATTCTATCCCCCAGATGTGGCGTTAAACCTCCAACATTCTTGCTCTTGTGAATGAGAGCAAGGTTGTATCACCACGCCACTACAACCTGCTTCAGTGAACTAAATGATGTTGTTTTCCAATATTGAGCAAAATGAATTCCCAATATTTTTCGCCTACAAGTACTTTTGGTTACCATACGAAGGCTGGCTTTTCTCGCAGACTGATGAAACCCGAGCTAAACCCTGATTGTCACATTGCTTGATGAAATCCCTATCTTTGCCTTCTGGTGGTGGTATGATGTTCAACCTCGAATACCCACCAATGATACCCCAGTTGTACCTGCAGCAAGATGTTACAAACCAGACACACATGTCTTATATGTGTCATAATTTCATAATTGTACAATAATGTACAATCATGTACAATAATATACATAGACAATCTATATGTATATTCCATCGCCATGGCACGTGTTCGCTGCTTCCTGGTCCACTCGGATGATCCGTTCTTCGCCACTTCGCAGGTCCAGCTGCGCCGCACCCAGGCCTTTGGCTGCGTGGAAGACGCAGCCGTGGCCGCCAGCGCTGGCAATGCCCGGCCCCTCTGCCTGTGTCGTGACCCCCCAACGGAAGGATACGGATGATTCAAAAGCCCTTCTTTGTGGGTGCTGGTGGTTAACAAACCACCAATAAATAAACCCAGACATAGTTGGGGTGTCAGCTTGCAGCTTTTGGGCGGGGTTGGCTGAACCCCCGTGATCTTGAGGCTTGAGGGTTGTTGAGATTTGCGTGCCCGCAATCAAGCCTGATATTCTTGTTTCTTTTTGAGGTGTTGGGCTTCTGAAGGTGAATCTCACTAGGTGACAAAAATCAACTGCGCTGCATGGTGCACTCACTTCCTAAAATCACCCCTCAATACTAGTGGCTCCCGACAATCCTGGCTTCAAATCCTGACTTCTGAAATAATTGCAGCACCCTCCAATTTCAGCAACTTCCCCCAGGTCAGCAAACTACCCACCAAAGGCGAAGGCACCGGCAGATTGGGACACCCGAGAGCTGACGCCATGATGGTGCCATCTTTCACCATGCAGAGGCAGATGGCATATTGCTCCTTCCGCAGGAAGCCTTTTGTGCCATCAATGGGATCCAAGACCCAGAAGCTGCCAAGTCCTAGTTCTGCCGAGGGGAATCCCAGAAAATTACCTGGACCTGGACAAGCTTTCAACCGCTGAGATGATATTTCTAGAGGGTCACAACACTGTATGAAGAGTTTTCTGTGTCTTCACATGTGAAAATCTGTGAGTAATCGGGGTTCCTGATTTTAGAACACAGTTTGTTCTTTGCCGGTTCAATTCTGAATTGCGCTCCTGCTCGTCCTCCTCCGCCACCATTCTCCTTCCTAACCCCTCATTTTCCATCCCCCTCCTTGACCTCCTCATCATCATCCTTATGGATATCATATGTTTTCATCTGCAAAAAAGTAAACTTGGATCATAGGGACTGCCCACGCTTGTTTCAGTGACCTTCGCGGGGCCCACTGATCTCACCCCGTCCTTTTTCTGCAGTAGCCTTAGCATCAAGTGCTGCCAAGCCTCATCCCACTTGCTTGCGCAATCTAAGATAAAGCTTCACCCGATACTAAGTGTAACATAGTGACAGTGTAACTATACTAAGCTGTACAAATGTGACAGAAACCAACCGAAAGCAAACCTGAAATATCGAGCAGACTTACTGAGTCTTCACAATGTTGGTGTTGAGAGCTTCTGAGATCAGATTTTCTACTCAAGCGAGTGCAGAGAACAACCATGCATCATGGCAAGAATCCTGACATACAAGTCATTACCCTCATTCACCCTCCAATCCCCCCAAAAATCTTTGGATTAATTTGGGTGAAACACTGCCCACCGGTCCATGTTCCTGTCCTCCTTAAAAACTTTTCCACGTGGCTATGGACCTTGCAGAAATTGCTTTGCAAAAAGCTGAGACACTTGGCACGATTTCACGAGCCGGGGATCACCCAGCTGACTTTGGCTCAACAACGGTGTAGCTCTGTATGGTCAATCCGGTCTGTCACTTTGATAGACGTTTTGAGGAAGGACCGCTCCGGTTATGCTTGCCAATGCCCAGGTAGCCCACGCGAAACCATAAACAGAGCAAACGCCAAGTTGCTGTCGCTTATACAATTCACCAATGGGTTTAGCCAGCAACACAACTTGATCTACTGTTTATTCATTTGGAATCAACAGACCCATCCGAACTTATCTCCACACCAACACGTTTCCACGACATTTCCCCTGCCTGCGCTGCAAGGCGTTCATCGTTTCGCAGGGCCTGAGCGTCCTCCTCGCCCAGCATGGGGAGGGGACACCGGGGCTCCAGCAGCAAAGTGATCAGCGCTTGACAGGCAAAATCCGCCACCGTGACCTCAGAGTCGCTGCTTCGCTGAATCTCAGCTGCAGTTGCCGCAATTCATATGATTGCTCTGATGATGGATGTATCCGGGCTTGAAAATTGTGTGGAGAGCTCCTGGCGATTAAACATCTCCGAAAAGATAAGATGGGGAATCATAGCGCCCCACAATGATCATCATGTCTTCCGTTGATCAGATAGTACTATCTGGGCGCAAGACACATTGATCATCTGAGGGCATTCTGAGGGCAGTGCTGGAGAGAGGTCATCCTTGGATAACACCTCGTCCTTTACAAGGCTCTGCTGCAAATCCGAGGTCAGCGCGCATGCCTCACCGGGTCGACCCTGCCAGGCTCGTCTATGAGATTCTACGAATCTATTGGGATCTACTGTAACCATCTGTACCCCCAAAAAGGCGGACATTGATGAACCCACAAAAAATCACAAACCAATGGGATCTAATGGGACTTTTGTTGTTGCATGCCAAGCCCGGAAATTATCCAGTTCTTCACTTTCGGCTGAAGAAGGACCGGCAGTGCCTTCACGACCACATCGCGAACCAGCAGCCGCAGATCCGGCAGTTCCATGGCGGCCATGGTGGCCAGAGCAGTGCTCGAAATCCTCTTGAAAACAGAACAACTATGAGAAACTGTACAGCGTTGATCTTGTTTGGTACTTGGAATATCTTGGAATGCCCTTTCCAACTTTTCAGCATACGTGTATCCATACACTGTTTCTTTCGGTTCAATCTTAAAGCACCAGTGCCCTTAGCGGCCACACAAACTTGAAGAGCCACTGCCACAGGTCAATCAGGCGTTGTCTGGAGTCAGCTGTCGTGGTTTCCCCCTTTAAGTCAAGTACTCAACAAGAATATACATAGCATCGCAGCAGTTGCGTGGCTTTATTTAATTTACGTGCATCACTAGTAACGTTGGAATTGCCAGTCCATGTAGACCCATACTACGATCAAACAAACATCAACAAGACAACATGAATCTGCACCAGAAATCAACAAATAATAGATGATAGTAATCTCAATAGCAATGATCAATCTCACTGCCAACATTTCCTTTATCTGCGTAACTTTTTCATCTTTTTGGAGGCCAGCAGGGGTCACGGTCAGCTGCGACAGGCCGCAATGGCTTCCAAGGTCTGGCCATGGATGGCACCGTTGGAAGCCAAGAGTTCTCGAACGCCCACCGTCCGACCCAAGGAGAAGCACAAGGGTCGGCCCTCCGAATCGCTGACCTGCCGCTCCAATCAGGGAGTGGCAAAGCCATGCAAAACCTGAGCCTATCTTAAGGGTTTGTAGTTGTTTGCATCCTGATTCCATACTTGTACGTTCGTCTTGCATGCTACTAGCTACTTCACGCCGTTTTAGCGCGACACAATAGCAATATCCAGAGCGAAAGCGACACCGGAAGGAATGCAGCATGGGCTAAAGCACTCAGGGGCACATGTATGCATCAGAGATATCTTGAAATAGCTATGGTTGCGTCATTGTTTCCGTTATTGCTCACCATGCAGATCCCTAACAATTTTGAAGTGTGTAGCTGAAGATGAGAGCAGGCTTCAGCTACAAGTAGCATTCTCTGGCGCTATTTACGTGATTGGCTCCGGTGTAGGACAAGAAAGTCAGGGACATGGCACATCTTCCAAAATCTGGAAATCAAACTCGCCGATTCTCAACTTACAGTTTTTGGGGTTTTGCACTAGTTCATGAGATCCTTGAGGCGGATTCGGAAAACGAAGCTGGCGCCTTCCAGTTTAGCCTATTGCTCCCATGACGATACGTGGTGGGAGAGCACGCAGGTATCATACGTACCCAAAGGTCGCAGAACATGGCCGAGACAAACCGTCAAAAACACTTTCCATAGCTCTCCATTGTCCAACCATTCACACAGATCATTTCAGTTCGATGAAAGAATCTTGGTTCCACCCTGCTCAGTGTCAAATTTTTGGCGGAAATTGCGACCCCAACTGGCTGTTGTGTGCGCCTGCAAAACAGCTTTTCGAGGAAGCTCACAAGTCTAGTCTGTGTGTCCTGCCGAAATACAGCACCCCCAATTCAGTTGCCACGCCTGACCACCAGCTTCTTCCACGATAAGGGTACCAGGAGCGATGTCCCAAATCTCACCACTCCAAACTTGCATTGGCTGTCCATACCTGGCTTGTTTGTGCCAGAGATGGAGTGATCTGGACGGAAGGAGGTTTGTGAGCATTCAAAGATTTACAATATTGAATTTGAATGAATTTGAAGCTATCTGAAAACCGAGCGTGTTGCAAGACTATGTCTCTTCAAATTCTTCAATGGACCATTTCCTTCGATTCCAGACTTCAAAACCCAAACATGATCCCAGAATGCGGGTGTGGACCACCCAAGTTGTGATGTGAAGGACCTTTCAAGGTGTGGCTTGATCAGAAGTGCAGCCCAGACACGAAGTGGTGGCTGCAACTTCAAACGCTCAGCGATTTGTGAGTGAGCTCCGTGGCTGGAATGGGCTGATTCGTAAGACTCGACATACCTAGACATCGCACTGAGCAGAAGACCATTGAAGACCGATGATCTCATGAAGAAACGCCAGAAAGTCAAGCAGCTCCAAACATGTTTCAATATTCTTGAAGGCCAACCTTTTCGAGACGATGTCACGTGTCTATATGCAATACAGAACATATACAAACAATTTGGGATAATCTCCCGTAAAATAAACAACACATGCCTTTGACAACCATGTCAATATCCCGGGTACTATGCCGGTATTGGTGGTTTCCAGATTTCCTTGCTTATTACTTCCAGCTGTAGCTCTTTCAATCCCCAACGTCTGGTGGCTGTACAAGATCCACACAGAAATGATTGTATCACATTCCCCATTCTAGACCCAATTTGTGTTGGCCAAGAATTTGATGTGACATATCCAATGTTTGCTTCTACATGGATCGATATTGGTATGTATGACAATTAAATTCACTCCTCGATTTTTAAAGATACACAAACAATTGATGAAGTCCCAAAGATATCCCATCTATTCACATTCAACAAACACAACATAAACAAAATATAACAAAATCATATGTTGGACATATTTTTCAGAATTTTTCATGATTGATTGCTGTAGATAGTAACAATATCATAAAATCATACATGGCCATGGCCCGCCATGGCACGTGTTCGCTGCTTCCTGGTCCACTCGGATGGTCCGTTCTTCGCCACTTCGCAGGTCCAGCTGCGCCGCACCCAGGCCTTTGGCCGCGTGGAAGACGCAGCCGTGGCCGCCAGTGCTGGCAATGCCCGGCCCCTCTGCCTGCGAGCAGCAATTCGACAAGGGCATGCAATGGTTGAGGCTGGTGAAGAAACTGTGAAGCACCAAGTGATTGAAACAAAAGATCAAAGCTTGCACCCACCCTTTTGAAAGGGCCGGGGCAAAAGGTGTTTAACAGTTCAAACAGCATATTCGATGAGTTTGAATGAGAACAATCCAGTTCAGCCGACTCCTTTTGCAACAAAATCAATTAATACAACTGTTTTGAAGGACACTACATTGTGTGCACCACTTGAATTTCTATCCACGCAGCTGGTGAAGGTGATATGATGAAAACTATGTAGAAACTTGATGCTGGTGTGGGGCAACGCGCAAATACTCCAGTGCCAATGCCAGAGCAGTCTAGATTTCGATATTTATGCATGCCTTTAGTGTTCACTAGATGTGAAATTGATTTAAAATCACATCTCAACACCGTCTCTGCCAGCAATCACCATACTTAAAACATCTTAACACTTTGACCTTTGAAATAGCTGGGACTTCAAATGCCACCAGTCATGACTCCCAGCCCCTCAGCTTCACCCCCGGGCACCGGCAGATTGGGACACCCGAGAGCTGACGCCATGATGCTGCCATCTTTCACCATGCAGAGGCAGATGGCATATTGCTCCTTGCGCAGGAAGCCTTTCGTGCCATCAATGGGATCCAAGACCCAGAAGCTGCCATGTCCTCAGAGATCAAAAGTGATCCGCCAGGGGAATCATGGGGAATCTGCAGTGGTAGCTCCAGCACAAAAACACGCAAAAATTACTTGGCTTCGAGTGATCCCCACCATGAGTGTGATACAGATTTTGACATTCTTTCTGGCAAAACTGTCTGGCAGGGAAGAGGAGGAGAGGACAACTCTGATGAAATCTAGAGACCTCCGGTCTCTAGATTTCATCAGAGTTGTCCTCTCCTCCTCTTCCTCTTGGNTCCTCTTGGCATTCTATCTGACATTTTCTCTGACATATGCTCTGACATTCTATCTGACATATGTTCTGACATTCTATCTGACATTCTTTCTGGCATTCTGGCATTCTATCTGGCATTCTTTCTGGCATTCTATCTGGCATTCTTTCTGGCATTCTATCTGGCATTCTTTCTGGCATTCTAGCTGACATTCTGGCATTTTATCTGGCAGTCTTTTTGGCATTCTATCTGACATTCTTTCTGGCATTCTATCTGACCTTGAGGTCCGGCAGTGCCCACTGCGATCTGGGGCTCGCGGTTGAGGTCCGGCAGTGCCCACTGGGATCTGGAGCTCGCGGTTGAGGTCCGGCAGTGCCCACTAGGATCTGGAGCTCGCAGTTGAGGTCCGGCAGTGCCCACTGGGATCTGGTGCTGGCAGATGAGGTCCGGCAGTGCCCACTGCGATCTGGAGCTGGCGAGGAGGCGGAGGCAGAGGCGGAAGCGGCGGAGGCGGCGGGCGACGGACTCTGATAAAATCTAACAACCCTCACCTGGCAGGTGGAGAACAAAACATAACGCAAGAAGTACATGGCACAAATGGCACACATCTGACATTATCTGACCAACACCACAATGCCATAATATATATATATATATGTATATATATATATATATGTAGATATGTATATAAATGTATGTATGTATGTATATATATATATATACATATATCTACATATATATATATATCCATAAGTACATATATATATATATATACACAGCATGATACCCATACACACATATATATATATATATAATTTATATCATATATATTTATCCAGCCAAACGCAAACCTGCAATATCAAACACACACATATACCTTACCATGACTTGACATTTTCTCAGTGAAGGGGCTTCTGATAGGAACCAACTGTTTTTTCTTAAGAAACACGTTAAAACCATTTCAGAAGACAGCCACTTGTCATCCTGCGAAAAGCGGTCTGATACCAAGAGGATTAGGCTATAGATCTGAACACTGCCTGCCAGTACTGGTCCATGTTCCTGTCCTCCTTCGTGTCGACAAAAACTTTTCCACGTGGCTATGGACCTTGCAGAAATTGCTTTGCAAAAAGCTGAGACACTTGGCACGATTTCACGAGCCGGGGATCACCCAGCTGACTCTGGCTCAACAACGGTGTAGCTCTGTATGGCCAATCCGGTCTGTCACTTTGATAGACGTCTTATCTCCACACCAACACGTTTCCACGACATCTCTCCTGCCTGGGCTGCAAGGCGTTCATCGTTTCGCAGGGCCTGAGCGTCCTCCTCGCCCAGCATGGGGAGGGGACACCGGGGCTCCAGCAGCAAAGTGATGAGCGCTTGACAGGCAAAATCCGCCACCGTGACCTCAGAGTCGCTGCTTCGCGGAAGCTCTATGGAAATCCCAGGGAAATGGATGGAAATTGAAATTGTGATAACTCGGATAAACAGCAAAGGAGGATCGAATCTATGTTCTACGTATTATTTTTGATGGTTTTTATCCATTGAATTGGCAATAAGGAGTGGAAGCAAAATTCCCATATTGGATCTCGATAATATTCATGACACAATACGATACAATACGACCAAGTTGAAGGGGAAAAGCTGCTCGGACTTGGGCATGTAAGTGTTTTTATACATTAAAACTGATCATGTGGCAAAGGGCGGCTATGTCGGCGCAAGACACATTGCGCATATGAGGGCAGTCTGAGGGCATTCTGAGGGCAGTGCTGGAGAGAGGTCATCCTTGGATAACACCTCGTCCTTTACAAGGCTCTGCTGCAAATCCGAGGTTAGCGCGCATGCCTCACCAGGCCCCGCCAGTAGGGCCACTCACGCAACACCAATCCGAGCTAGTCTATGAGATTCTATGAATCTATCGGGATCTACTGCAACCTGGCGGATGAATTGAATTGAGATGAATTGAGATGAATTGATTGACAGACTTCAAAGCAAATACCAGATGGGATCTTTTACATTTTTTTGCATCTATTTACAATATTTTCCAAGCCAATGCAAGCAAACTGGTTTCAAGTTTCTACCCGGGCAGAACCTTCACAACCACATCTCGAACCAGAAGCCGCAATTCTGCCAGTTCCATGGCAGCCATGGCATGGCAGTTCCGTGGTGTTGGAAATGTTTTTCAAACGAAATGATTGGGTGACTTGGACATTTCTAAAATTCGTACCCCAAAAAAAAAGGGTATCTAGGGAATATATACCTGGATATTCATAGATTTTGCTTCCAAGATGTTCCAACAACTGTTTCTTGACGTTTCTTGTGTGAATGTTTGAACATGTTTGAACTACTCATGGGGCTGGGATCTGTCCTTTGCAGAGGCCATGGCTGTTATACAAACAGCTGCAGTGGGTCAATGACTTGATCAACATATTTCTGCTCAAACGGGTCAACTATATGGAGGTTTCCGACTTGTCATGGGGGTATCCCAAAATCATCCAAATTCTTCATGATCAATGGGAAAACCTATGGTTTGGGGTACAAAAAAACAAAAAAAAAACACCAGGGAGCCGCCTCCATCGGCTCAAGGATCTCAAGGGCTGCTGGAGGCGACATGGCACCGGGTCGGCCCTGGTGATCCAGGGCCATCTCAACATCTCCCCGTGCGACGCGATGAAACACCGACGAGGTGAGATTTGACTAGCGACTGAAAGACTCTGTCGTGATCTTCCAAATTTCGATTTTTGAGCTTGTTGCGAAAAAGAAAAACAAAACACAAACGCCTGCCCACGGTCTACCAATCGAGTTCAACTGGAGCTCCACCCACTGCAGTTTGTCCTTTGGTTCAAGGCAAAAAGTTAGAACAGAAAGGTGTTGACAAGTCATCATCCAGGATTAAAAGTATAGCTGATTGAAGTTTCCCTTTTTCGGACAAGCCGGAGTCAAATGAAACTGATTTTGTTCTGAAGCATTTTCTGGGTTCAGAAAGCCTAAGTAGAAGCTGCGGAAAAACGTGTCCGGAGTTGTCACACAATCTGAAACTGCTGTCCAAAATTGGGTGCGCATGGCACAGGACCCCAAGATGCAATGCTTTATCATATTTTGTTTAATTGTACCGTAGCCGTAGTGCCTGTTTGAATATATTTCACGGGCATTCAGGTATCCCCCAGTTTGAGACAGCAACGAAGCTTCTCAGAATTCTTCTGCCAAAACCTATACACGCCCTTAGTGGACTGACATGACAAGCCAGAAGGGACTCTGACTAGCTTTTTTCCATATGCATCACCAGCATGTCAGTGACCCAATTCAGGGTGGCTGCTGGGCATAGTGAAACGACAGCTGACCAAATCTGGGGATGACTTCTGGCATTTTCTGGCACTGGCCTTCTTCCCAAAGGAAATCATCATCACAAAATATCTAAGGAATCTGCAGATTGGCTGAGGGTTCATTCCAAGAGCCAACTGCCCAGGTCGTGTGCTGTCTTGCAACCTTCCTACATTGAGGCCAATCTCCAAGTTGGAAGGTACTGTGGCTGTCCACTGAGGCTGAACCCCAAACCTTCGTTGGGAATCAGTAAGACTGTTAGTAAGACTTGAAATGGCACAACAAATAAGTGCCGATCTTGGACTGCCTGATCGAACTGGGTTTGAGTCAAAACGAAATGTAGTTTGAGCTTTGCTGGGTTCAAGGCATACCGCGTATGATGGGTATCTGGTAGGACAGAATATGAAAGCTGCCTAAGGCTCTAGGTGCACCAGTCCCAAGGTGCAACAAATATATGAACACTCAGATTGAATAGATTAATGTAGAATAGGAAGTCTGAACATGCCACTTTCTGAGGAATGTTTGGATCTAGGTCACAATTGGGTATCAGCATGTAGCAGCCGCCTCTCAATTCAATACTTCCTGATGCTATCCCACCAGCATGGAAACTTACTTTTTGAAGTTGTAACTTTATTCACGACAGGAAATAGACATCTTGACCTCAAATACATATCATATACTATATCCGCCGACCCCGGCCTTGGCCAAGGCAGGGGCGACGCCTGGGACCACCGGAGGTGTGGAACCTGCTGTGTCACGGCCATGGCCCACAAACCCATCCGCAGGCCTCCAAAGCAACTCTCGCAGCTCCACGCCCANGTGTGGAACCTGCTGTGTCACGGCCATGGCCCACAAACCCATCCGCAGGCCTCCAAAGCAACTCTCGCAGCTCCACGCCCAGGCCCTTTCCAAGGCTGTGTTTTTGACGGGGTACAAGCCTGCCACACGTGGCATTTCCAAAACACTCTGGGAGTTATTACACGCCAAGGCCAGAGCCATCTGATTTTTAAGGGCGTTCAAGCCTGCCTTCCGCAGGCCTTTCCAAGGCAACACTCCGGACTGTTATTACACGCCAAGGCCAGAGCCATCTGATTTGTAAGGGCGTTCAAGCCTGCCGGTTGCCGGTCCCAAACCCTTCCAACCCTTCCGCAGGCTTTTCCAAGGCGTTTTTCAAGGGCGTTCAAGCCTGCCGTTTGCCGGGCCCAAACCCTTCCAACCCTTCCACAGGCCTTTCCAAGGCAACACTCTGGGAGTTATTACACGGCAAGGCCAGAGCACACGCCAGGGCCACCTTAGTAGCTTCACTCCAGACAAGTCCGGGTATAGCAAATTGCTGTGCCGCATTGTGTACCAATGCTGTCCCTCGTGCTTGCAAAAAAATAAATAGCCCGGCATTGCCGGGCATAATGGCATAACACACTAATAATTTGCCCAATTCCCTTTGCCAAAAACAAATCTCCGCTACCAGCCAGCTGTGACTGACAGCCAAATCACACTAGCATCAGCACTGTAGCAAACTGATGATGGCATCATCTTCTTGCATGTCCTACTTGTGCCAGAAAACCAAACTGTTTGTTTGATTTTGGTTTTAGCTCCAAAATTCATTTTATGATTTACCAATTGTGATCACAGATCAGATCAAGTGCGAATATCGGTTTTGCAGTATTGCTAATTGCTACCACAATCCCAAGCATCATCATCATCATCATCGTAGGTCCGACGGTCCGGCTGGCCCAGCCGCATCTGAATTCATCTGGCATCTAAACTAAACCTGAGCTATCTATAGTATAGCGATCGCAATAACGGGTTACGACGGCTCGCCAGGTGTAAGTATCTATATTCATGAAAACTAACCAAGATATAAAAAAAAAAACATATATGTATACAAGTCGCAAAACCAAACCAAACAGAAACATCAACTTCAAACACGACATGACGAATGACGACATCAAAATGATTAAAAATTGCACACAGCTGGCAGCACTGAAAACGCAATGTGAAGATCAAAAGGGTTCAAATCAAAGCGGCTCCATCGATAATCATTTTTTACCCGATCGATTTCAAGCCTGCAAGCTTCTTACAGGCTAAATTCAAACCTGCTCCTCTCGTATTATACAGTCTTGCTGGACTGCTTTGAATCTGAACTGGGGCTGCAAAGTGCCGTGGTCGTGGCACAACTCAACAGCAAACAATTGCTTGTCCTTGTAGCCAGCTTAGCCAACAAGCTGCCATGGAGGCGAATCCGTATCATCTCCATCAACACTCGGACATGCCGGGGCAGCCGGGGCATTCGAAATGCTTCTCTTCCCATGCAAGAGCCCCTTCAAGGTGACATCACATTTGTCTGGGAGCTCGGAACCATCTGGGTGGAAAATTTTGATGGTCACATTAGTCCCAAGCTCGGGCTGCGTAAAGCGCAAATGGGCAACCCGCAATTGGTGAAGCACTAAATCACGAACGAATCGGACTGCCTTGCTGGTATCGACCATCAACTCAAAATCGGCCCCAAATGGAACCACTGTGAACAGGACACGGGCCTCATCATCCACATTCGGATTGAATTTCAAAATTTGGACCTCAGTATTCAAACTGCGAGTTGGCGCAAACACCAAAATCTCTGGGATGTACTTGTGCTGGAAGACCAAAACATCACACGCCGGAGGACCAGGCATCAAAAACTTTTCCTTCAGAATATATTGAGCACACTGGTAGCCATTGTCTCGAATCGTCAAAATAGTGTGCAAAGGCATTTCATTTTCAACTGCTTTGTTCATAGCAATTGATGTTGCACGGGAAGCTGCGTTCCAAGGAGTCTTCACGGATTGAAACAAATCATTTTCCAAAGAAAGCTGAACTATCATTGCACGGTCAGCTGCCCTGAACCTGGCAAATTGCCAATACGCCATCTCTTAATGAAAGCTGAAACGAGCTGGACGAAACCTGTTCACATCTAATTGAATTTCTTGGGCCGGGAATGGGAACAAACAAACATGTGAAATGAATGTAAACTCGAAAGGATAATGCCACCCATGGTGCGCAGTGTGCCAAACAAGATTTCTTGATTTTCTGCAAGCATCCAGCTTCTCAAAAAAAATTAGCACAGCAGCCAACACGAACACGATGCAACATCTTTGCCGGCACTGTGCGTTGCACTCTTGCAAACTAGGTTGCTGAGACCGTCTCGGCAAACCAAGACTGGCCCTATAGATATTATCGAAGACATGCTGCATGCTGAGAAAAAGAATACAGAGCAGTTAGCTGAAATGAAATCAATGAAATCTATGTAGCTGTGGGCTGTAGCTGATGACTTTTACCAAGCAACACTTTCCGCTGCCTTCGTCCGCTGGAGAAATGATCCCAGGAACAATCTTCCTTGGGCCTTCAAAAGTCAAGCCGCTCAGAAGTCACTCAGAAGCTATGCAGCGGCAGTGGCTGCGGGTGCAGCAGGTGCTGCCGGTGCTGCTTTTGCAGTTTCACCAGCATCTGGAGGATCAGAGCGAATCGAATAGAAATCCAAAACATGACTGAAGAACTTGCTGACCTTGTCAGTCCTGGAGAGCAAAGCTCGGCAACGGTCGGCGGCACCCGGATCATTTGCTTCGCTGACCAAACCACGCAGGACAAACCCAGAGCAATCTGCATCTAGGCCAATCTTCTCTGCGAAGACATACCCGCAGGGAATGTAGAGAATGTCACCAACCCCTTGGGTGCACTGAAAAAGCTTGCCACCATCATCCACCATCTTTTGCGCCATTTGCTCTGACAAATCCATGTAGAAACTCCACACCGCAGATGAATCCATCTGTGTCTTCAATGGGATGCCACACTCATTCATCAAGTTCAAGACATCTGAAACAGGGCTGCAGAGTACTGTGCGGGTGCCACGAAGAACCAAACGCAAGGATGCCAATTGCTCTTGCTCCGCACCGCTCATCACGCTTCCACCTGCCAGCACACGCAAACAATGTTTAAACAGTTGCAGCTGGACAGTCCACAAGAATTTGACCTGCAAGGGAATCACCGCTTTGCAATTATACTCCTACGACTTTTCTGTTTCGATTGTGATCACATCAGGTCGGAGCGACTCAAATTTCAAGTATCCTTTTTTGAATGCCCAAATGTTCCCAAATAAATCCAAATAATACCACATTTCATGGCCGCACCAGTACAAGAAAATCCAGGGCCTTGCACGCCAAAATGGTATGGCTCACAGAGTTCACATTGCCCTTCATGCGCAGGATTCAAGCCCTGCCGAAGAAAAAACTTCTTGAAAATTTCGAGGACTTCCGTGCCAGCATCACCTGAAATCTTGGCTGCAGCTCGTGACTTGGTGCGCTTGTCCACGGGTTTCTGCGCATTCGCCTGCTCATCCTCCGAGCATGGAGAACACACATACGGATTGAAGCCTATAGACACTTGCAACCATGAAACATGCATACATCAAATCATTCATCAATGAAAATTCTTGAGCATTGACAAAAACTGACAAAAGTGAAATGATTCGGTTCAGAATACCAAACCATTGCCACTCCTTCTTGACCTTTGAAGTGAAAGCCGCGGAGAAGTACTCAGTGGCTGCCAAAATGGTGGGGCTCTTGAAACACTCTCTGTCAGGTTCCGACAAAGTCACCATCACAGGTATGTCCAAAGCACCCTTGAAGATCGCAAAGGGATCCTCCACCACAGAAGAACCGCGATGGGTGGAAATCTCACTTGCCAAATCCATCCCACCATCCAAGAGAAATTTCGTATTGCCAGTCTTCGCTTTCTTGCTGCGCTCTGCACCTCCACTGGTTCCTGCACTTCTCTTGGCAGCTCTGGATTGGAATGCAGTGATTGCCTTTCGAAGTTCTCCCAAAGCTGTCTTGGTCGCAGCAGCAAGCTCGGAAATAGGCTTTCTCTCCGAAGCCTGCTTCTTCACAATCTCCTTCCTGAGAATAAGGCACATATCATTTAAAACAACAAACCCTTGAACTATTCACCCAAAGTGACAATTACATTCACCGCAGCGCACCCTGTCAAATTTTGTTGTAAGCATTTAATTGGTCAATGCTCCTGTTTCTGTTACTGACCCATCAAAATTGGGCTTGGAACCTGGTGCTTGGACTTGAAAGAGAAATCCTCAAAAGATAGCCAAGATGCAGCTGCGAAGCATTTGCAGCTTCATAGAAGCGGTTGGTGTTGTCGTGCAAAGCCCTCATAGTCTGCAGCTTTTCGAAGGAAGAACATGGTGGAGCATTTGTGATGTTGTTACCGTCATCGTCCGCCACTCCTGCTTTTTCCTGAATCTTGGCAATCTCTTCTTGGAGCCTCTGAATGCCATCGTCAGACTTGTCCAACACCATCGAGACCAAAGCACGACGCTGGCCCAGGATTGCAAGTTCGACACTTACTCCGGCATTGCATTCAGATGATTTCTTGGAAAGCTCCTCCTTGACCTTCTCGACGTCTTCCAAGCGAGTTTTGAGAAGGCATTCCAACTCAAGCAAGGAACTTTGCTCACCACGAACCTTTGCAGCAATCTGGGTTGCTTTGTCCCAACCACGGCCCACTTTCCGTTGCTTCTCAACCTCATCCCCCGGGGCATCATCAGCGCCCTCCTGGAGATCTTGTTCCATTGGCTCATCAGCATTGGCTGGAGCTGGAGTCTCAACCATCAGGTCAGCCATGTTAATGTCTTGCACTTTGCCATGGAAACCTTCTCCGGATGCACCTGCTGATCTCATAACAGCCATTGCGAGGGTATTGTTCCCTGGCTCCTCAGCATCGGCACAAATCAGAATTTCATCATGACCCAGGGTGAGTTCTTTCTTCTTCCTCATGAGCTCATCGGTTGTGAGGTTCTGTGACTTGACCTCCTTTTCGCGCCGCAGTTGCAACTTCTTGCTCTTCTCAAGTTCCTGAGACACTGGGTGATACTGGTGTCACAATTTTGCAATAAAGAAAACATTATCCTTGCTTGCTGAGTCACAAACAAAAAAAACTTGCGAGGTCATGACATGCTGAGCACATGCCGGGTATCGTTCTGCAAATGAACAGTATCTCGAGTGCTGCAAGCAATTCGCAGAAAGCCCTTCTTGGTGTCATACATCAAATCCTCTGGGGCTTCTCCGGCAGCAATCTGATCTTCCCATTGCTTCCACTGTGCACGTGCTGCCGTCTTCGAAAGGCGTCCGCCGGCATCAGTCCCAGAGTACATCATGTAGGCGTCCTCGGACATGAACTCAAGCTCGGAATCGAAAAGAACGCGGCTTTTTGCTGCCACTTCCTGAAGTGCTTGGAACATTGCACTGGGTGGCATCTTGGTTCTGGAACCAATATCTGATCCTACAAGGGTGCGATATCGGGCCAAAACCTCTTGAAGCCTGGCAGGATCACTGCGCAACTCTTTGACCCATTCCTTCTTGCCCTCTACAACTGCTGCACGGGTGATATTGTCCAAAGCATATTTGTCCCGATGACATAGGCTTTGCTTGTTGGCCATGTCACTAAGCTGGTACCACAAGTTGCAACCCTTGCAAAATTTCACATGTGTCTTGGATTGCTTTTTCTGTCCAAGTGATTGGCTCTTGCTCTTTGAACTTCTGACTGATTTCACAGAACCCTCAGCACCAGCTCCACCGCTTTGGTCCTCTGCAGGTGACTCTTTGTCTTTGCCTCTGGCTTTGCCGCGACCTTTTGCTCCCTTTCCTCTGCCACGCCCTTTTCCCTTTGGGCTCATGGGTGTAGCATGTGGACTTGGAACCTCTTGCACATCTGCCTCCAACTGGGGTGAGCTTGCAAGGCGTGCAAGCACAGGCGATTTCACCGGCGTCAAAACTGCTTCTGAAGGTGTCACCCCTGCGTCTGCAAATGAAATGCCCTTCATTCCCTCATCTTCAGGTTCCATTTCCTGACCACCGTGTGCTCCTTTCGCACTCTCGTCACCATCAGAAACTGTGGCTGGTTGGGTTTGCTCCTCTTGTACTGGACCAACGGCTTCCAACCACTCGTGGTGACCTTCGAACTGGGGAAGCAAATCTAGCTCGGACATTTAATCCAGAAATCAAGACTTGTGAAATCGGAAGCCGAGCAGACAGAGGCAAAATGGCTGCAACAAAATTATACATCACGCTCAAGACGACTGGGCATGCCAACATTCTTTGCTGCTCTCAATCAAGTGATATCAGAATTGTTCAACTTTAGCTGCATTTTTTGCATGCCAGAAGTCGGTCGCAAGATGTTTCTACTGCCAAGACCTGCCCACTCATCATGATGCTTCTGCAGAATTATCCTTAACAAATCAATAGATTCAACAACAGAACCAGCACAGAAATTCAAAGTCACACAGCCAATGCATGTGACTTGCTGGCGAAAGCGGTGCTACAATTTGAATTTTTTTTCTCGAAAAATTCTGACAACTTCACCTTGCATTTGCGCAACAAGTTTCTGTCAACTGGTTCTTCGCGCCTTTCAACCGTGTTTGTAACCTTTTCCTCAGGGAAAGCTCAAAGTATCTTGGCAAAAAAAACAACAAACCGTTGAATGTTTGTCAATCCGTGTCTTTGAATGGGTCTCAGGCATGCACCACAGTCACCCAGTATCGCTCAAGTCCATCTTGGCTCGGGGACGCGCGGGGTAGATCATTGATGTGCCCTGACAAACTGCCTTGGGAAGCAAAGCAAAGCAGCAAAGTTGATAAAAGATCCCAATGCGATGAAATCACATGACAGGACACTTGATTGAGATCTGCCTGTGTGCACAAGATGCTGACAAATTCATTGGAAGAAAATCACAGGAAAAACCAAGGTGCCAAACTTGTGTTTGATTTCGCTGGCAGTCAATGCTAGAGAGATGAAATTGTGTCCTTTCCAGCCAGCATGCGAAAACACTGAATCAATAAGCGTCCATGAAAATATTCACAAACTTGCTGATATGAAAGGAAAACCGTCTTGGACTGTCTTCTCAAATTTCATATGCAAAAACTGGGCTTACTTCCTTGCCTTGTTCATTACCATCCTCGGAGGACATGAGTAGGATGCCGTTCAGCGTTGCAGAAGCTTCTTGAGAGGTCAGGATGAAAGGGATTCTTTTGCATCATCTAGTCTGTGGAGCATCACATGCTGCAAATTTCAACTGTGTCTTCAAATGCGCAAATAAGTTTCAAAGTACATAAGTCTTGACATCGTTTTTACATTGCATGTTGGCACCGGTCCCAACACCCTGGAGATCGACACTGTATCGATTCTGAGATCTGTACAAGAAGCAAAATATTTAATTGACAGTTTTAGGTTTTTCACCCATCTTCGCAAGAACGATGTCTCTTCTCCGCTTGGCCTGCTCCAAACCAACATGTAGATGACAGAATGAAAAGGAAAATCTGCCCAACAACCATTGCAATCATACCGTTGCCAGCCATTCGCTGCAACTGGCAGTAATGCAACCCTGAATTTTCAACCGCTGCTCTGAAATCAGAATTACCGAAGATTGGAAGCAACTGCATGGCGAGCATCTCATGTGGATGTATGTGCCTGCTGCACTCCACATGATCCAGAAAATCAATGAAAAATCTGCTTGATGTCATCAAAGTCGGACAGTGCAACCAGTTTCTGATGGTGGGCTGAAAACGGATCGACTGACTCAGATTTGCAAACCATGCCTTGGGACGCTGGGAAGGTGGAATGCTGAGTATCTGGGATCGCATCTCCAGGAGAACTCTGCGCTCCGACTCAGTCATGACATCCTCACACGACAATATTCGTCCGTCTGTGGGCACCTTTCGTTTCTGTGCAAGGGCATGCTTGTAGCTCTCTATTGTCATGGGATCTTCCTGCAAAAACATTGTTGCATCCATGCAAGGCTGGCAGAAAAATAGGGCTTCCCATGTCTCATCACAGAAGTCTGCAATCTTGCTGTGATTTCTCAAAGTGAGCAAACCAAACCGGCGATCCCGACTCACTGGGAGACCAACATGCTCAGGACTTACCATCAATGACTCAGCCATGTACCTCTCCTGGACGGTCTCAAACATGGTTTCTTGATCAAAGCCTTTGACACATTCATGCACAATTGCATCAGGGAGTCGATAGGGCTGGTTGAGCAATCCGTAGACCCAACACATGTACGCCAACGTCACCTCCAGGTGCAACCATTGTTCAGAATTTCCATAGGATGTTGGCGTCCAAGGAATACAAGGAGAACCAGCAACTTCGATCCAAATCGAATCCTGCACAATGGGAAAAGGTTTGATTCCCAAAATGCCACCACAAAAACAATCTTCTAAAACTCATCAACCGCTCAGTTATCGTCTGAGAGAATGGTATCTTTTTTACCACAACATGGATATCACCAGCATCCACTGACTCTGTGTGTGATCTCCAAGTGTTAATTTTTACATTACTTTGTGGTACTTAAAGAAAAAATCCATTACTACAGCAGTACATTATGTAGTGGTCCTGACTCTGCAAAAGATCTTTGTCTGGAAAGCGCTTGCAATAAGAGCCGCAGCGAAAACACCAAGCATACTTCCGTGGCTGCTTGTCTGCGAAAAGGTCCTTGGCAAACCTGCAAATTCTCAAACCAGCGGCTGTCCAAGCAGCAGACTTGGGGCCGTGACCATCCTGATCCAATTTAAACTTCTCACGTTGAATGGCAGCCCTCAATGTGTCTACAACATCTGAATCAAAACAGTCAGTTGTACTTCCAAAGACATGCTGGATGTCTTGTTGCAAAAGAAGAGAGCGACAGTGCTTGTTGATATCAGCACAGCTGTACGAGCAAAGATCTTCAGGCGGCAACTGAAGATTTTTTTGAAAAGCATTCAGAGCTAGTTTGCCGCAAATCTCTGCAGTTCCAACTCCAGAGAACGAGCTGGTGACAATCAACTTCGGACACTTCACAGAACCAGTTGTCTTAGACAAAATGACCTCTCTGATGCTCTGCATTCCTCTGTCTGGCCAAGACATGCATTCTTCCCAGCTTGTTGGAGCGCGTACAGCAGGCATGGCAACAAGTGCAGCTGCAGAACAACAAACAAGTATGTTGTGGCATGTAAGATTATGTATTGTCTACGCATACCTATGTGGTGCTGTTCAATGCACTGTTGCAACCTGAAGTTACAAAGCTGCAATAAATAGATATCATCAAAATCAACAAAAAAATATTGTGTCCAGCTCTGACACCAGGTTTTCAACAAAAAATTAATTGTTTTTCAAAAAAACAACCAAAAAATCAAAAAAAACATGTTTTTTCAATGAAATTCATATATTTTCACATATTTTATCTAAAATGCAAAGGAAATCAAGCAATATTGCATAAGTAAAGGAACAATAGAGGAAAAGTAGAGAAAAAGTAGAGGAAAAGTAGAGGAAAAGTAGAGGAAAAGTAGAGGAAAAGTAGAGTAACAATAGAGGAAAGAGAAAACAATCAAAAAAAATAAAGAAAAATATGACAATCCATGAAATTTTGAGGAAAAGTCGAGGAAAAGTCGAGGAAAAGTCGAGGAAAAGTCGAGGAGAAGTCGAGGAGAAGTCGAGGAGAAGTCGAGGAGAAGTCGAGGAAGAGTAGAGGAAGAGTAGAGGAAGAGTAGAGGAACAGTAGAGAAAAATCATCAAAAATCTACCAAAAAAACACAAAATCAATAAAAACTATTGTTTTTTTTCTCAAAAACACATTTTTTTCTGATTTTCCTTTGTTTTTGCTTGTTTTGCTGTGTTTTTGATCATTTTTGATCAAAATCATTTATTTTTTTCCCAAAACGCTGACAAAACCTTGGGCGGTGCCTGGACAAACCTGATTCCAATGAAATCTGAAGCTGCATCTGGTGAGACATGCTGCAAGCATCCATAACAATGGCTAACAAACACTCGCACTTGTTTTTTCTTCGCATAGCCTCCTTAGGAGGATGAAGAACTTGAATCTGAATCCGAATTTGACTCGGATGAAGACTCGGCGGATGCTTTCTTGGCACTTGAAGAATTTGATGATGAGGAACTAGAGCTAGAACTGCGTTCCCCTTCACCTTCCCTCTGCGAATTCTGATTTGTTTTTTGTTTTGGCTGGGGTTGTGGCTTCGCTTTCGCACTTGATTTCGCAATGGATTTCTTCTTTGCTGATGCAGATGATTTAGCAGCAGGTTTCGTTTCGTCATCAAGCTCTTTGTCTGTTTTCACAACATCAGGTTTGTCAGCAGCAAGAATTATCTGGGATTCAAGAATTGCTTCATCTGGACACTGGCTCACATTCAAAGGCATTCCCATGTGCGTTCTCTGCCTTGAATATTTCTTAGCAGAGACGCACCAATGCTTCAACAGCTTCGTCACTTCCAACAAACGCTCAGCAGTGAATGGAGTCACATTCATTGATTTTTTGCATCCAGTTGCTTCGCTTCTTGCGTGAAAGGGGCAAGTTGCCTGCAAGGCCACTTGAGTGCCTGTTTTTTTGAAAGTAAACCGGAAAGCTCCCCAAACATAGTTAGTAGTATCAGGGCCTGAGGGAACTGGATGCGCAATGATGCTATTACCACTGTTCGGCCCACGGTGCTGTCCGACAGGAGCTTTGGACGAAGACGAAGAAGGCATAGACGGCTCTGCAACTGGCATGTCAACATCATGCTGTTCTGGACGACCCTCTGGCTGCGCATGCCCTGCATCTTGGGTACTGTTTTGAATACCTAGATCTGCAGTGTCTACATCTTCTGAAAAGAGTTGAACCAAACGCTCAATTGATAAATCGTCTTCAGCCTCAGAATCACTTTTACCAGTGCGTTGATCTTCCAACTGGAGAGGAGAAGGAACTGGTGCATCTTGGATGGACGCATGCAAGTCATCCACCAACTGAAGACATGGCCTAGCAAGCTCTTCAACAACTTCCTTTCCTTGCAACAAATCCACATAAACAGATCTTTTCTGGCAACACGGAATCTTGGTGATTCCGTACTGGTCACGCAATGATTCGGCTTGCAAAAGGCATTGCAAATTCTCCAAATGAACCTGCTTTCCACGTGTGCCCCAAATTTTGTCCTCACCAACAACGTAGGCCAAAGCCTCTTTTGGCTTCACAGCACGCCATGTAAAGCCAGCATCCTCCAGTCTGCACAACATGTCATGCACAGTTGGATCCATTCCAGTATGACTTTGGAGAGCACGGTGGACCGGAAGGCCCAAAGCATATCGCCTACACAACTGAACATGGCTCAGAGATGCTTCTGTCAGAATCAAGCCGCCACCTGAAGACCGCTCCACTAGCCCGAACCTAATCAAATCATCAAGGCATTCCTTGTCTTGCTCCGGCAAATCTGAAAATAAAAAATCTGCTGCCTGCACGCCCACAGACTTGAAACATTTCTTTTCCACTAGTTCAGTGATGAGTGTGGATGCACGAAAAGTTCTTTCATCCGTGCGAAAAAATCCATCATCCAACAAATACAGCCTTTGATTATCTGCAATCATAAGGTGAAGGTTCTCGCAGAGTTCACCGAAGGAAAAAAATTGCGTCAAATCATGCAATATTTTCACTTGGCATGCATTGCCTTCCTGGGGTGCACAAGCAAGCCACATCCTGGAACCAAGACCATTATCAGAACAGTTGGCAGCTCTTGCAGTTTTGTACACATGAACAGCTATGTCCTCAGAGTTCAAACGACCAGCTGCTGCAGCAGACACGGGAACAACTCTTCGGCTGGATGGCCTGCTGTAGATGACTTGGAAAAAAAATGTTACAGTGCCATCTGCTGGGTCTGCATCCCTGCTTTCTTCCAAGGAAGTTGATTGCAAATCACATGTTAACTCAAGCACCGGGAGATTACAGAAAGAATCATCCAGAATATCTGTGAGCAAATCTCCAAATCTTGATTTTGGAAGACGCAATCGAAACACATGATCTGGCGTGTGCTGTGACAAAGCAATCAAATGATCTTGCAAAGCTTGAACACGCAAATACGGATATGAACCAACCCGTGGCACTGGTGGCACATGCACAATTTCGCTGGAAGTGCTGCGATGCTTCTGTTTCTCAAACTTCTGAAAAGCCAATGCTAATTTGGCAGATGTGTCTTTCTCCTTGTCAAGAAACTGTTTGCTAGCTGTGGCTGCCTCGGCAACATCTTGAAACTGGGACTGAACATCAATCCGGTAGAGAACACGATTCAAGGCCTTCACAATCTTCCAATTGACACGCTTTTGACCGATCAGTGCACACAAACTCGGGTGGGCACCCAAGCCCAATTGAGTTGGAAGAGTCTTCAAAACACGCGCTGATTCAAACACATTTGCCACTTCTTGCAATACGGATGGTTCAATCGAAATGTCAGATGACAAGCGAAACAGCCTACGAGTCAAGGACACCATGGGACCTGCAGAATTGGGAGGCACTTTGCGTTTTACAACGCTGTGGCTAGCTTCAAAATATCTTTCCGTTATTTGAACAAAACGAAAACACGCCCCAAACTCAAGGAGCGCAGGCAAATCTTCGATGGCAACCCCATGCAGAAAGGATTCCATGTCCTTGCGAAGTGGAAACTGCTTTCCAAAAGCTTGATGCGTCAAAAAATGATGATGCTTTTGAAGATTATCGGGCTGCTTGTCGTATTCTGCAAGTGCTCTGGACAATTCCCTTCTTGCATTGGAATGGTCAGAGTGAGCTAGAAGTGCCAACAGCCATGGCATCCGCCGGCAGAAATCCAGCTTCAAACGCATTTCCAACTCAAGAACTTGCTTGCCTTTGCTGAAATCCGACTCAATGATTGACCATTGCTCATTAGATAAGTTGGTTCGATGAGACACCAGCAATGAAATTTGACCTTCAGAAAGGCTGTCATTCAATACCTGTCCGATGCCATCAGCAACCAGCTCTGGCAATTTTTTCCCTCTCATTGGGCAGGCAAACCCTTTTGATTTGTACAGTGATGGGATGGAGGTCTGCACATGCCTGTCTACAGCTTGACCACGTTTGCGTTTTCTGTTTCCAGTGCGAAAATATGGTCCATCTTGAAGCAAATCAAAATGGCACGGGCATGCCTCACACCAGTGACTGAGCCTCTCGATTGTTGTAGACAGCCGAATGACGACGTCAAAATACCTGGGAGCCAAAAAATTGTATGGAATCCCAATTCACCAGCGTCGTTTCCCACAAGTTTAAATACATCAACAAGTTTTCTTTGCAAGGTGTCCTGAAAACCACAAAAAAAAACAAAACAATCAAGTGGAATATATAAATCATGAATGCAAATAATTTGCTGTTCTATAATATCAAACTTGTATATTCTGACTGCTAGTCCCCCATAGGAATGATTGAAGCACGGCACGCAAAGAACATTGCATCTTGAAGGATGGCCGTCAATGTGGAAGGATCAAACTCAGAATCTGCTGAGGAAGAGTTCATCTTCTTGGCAGAATTGAATGCATCAGCACTCCAAAATGTTCTCAAATAAGGCAACAAATCGGCAAGGCGCAAACAGAACCGACTGACCTCGTTCCACCTCTTGACATACAAAGAGCCAAGTTTCCTTTGGAAAAACATGGCCGTGATATGTTCAGGGGCAGCGGGTTTTAAGCAATAATTGATGAACCTGAGTAGACGGCCATTTTTCCATAATTGCTCAATCACTTGAAGCTGATCAAACCACTTGTCGAAATACGATAACTGACTGGTCACATGTTGCAACCCATTGCTCATTACATGAAGCATCCCTGGAATCAGTAACGCCTTGGGCAAAAATGCTTGAGAATTCAACTCATCGGTCCGGGGCCCATGGGAATCTTCTGCAATCACTGCAATCTCTGGCTGATTGGATTCCGAAGGAAGGGAAACATCACTTTCCAACGACAAGCTGTCAGGAACACAATATTGAACATCCTCCATCAAATCGCCCAAGCGCAACCATGAAGGCAGGAGCTGATCCAATTTCTGCACACGAAATGAACTTATGTGCATCTCTGTCCCCATGTCGCTGCAGAAAGAAAAAACACTACCCAAATACTTCCTCAGAGCAACTTCTGATGAGCATCGCAACGCGTACTTGTGCAACATGCCTGCCACCTTATGCGCAGCTGAACTTGCACTGTTGCCAAGGGCAACTGGGATATCGTCCTCCTTGCGGAGGTTGCAACGCACAAAGTGGTGGTCAGCGATGCTTTGTTCACTCTGTTCTGTCCAGGCCCCTGACAATCTGTTTTCAGCATCTTGCATCATTCTGCATATTGCTTTCATCAACAGGACCAGCTTGTCTTTTCGGATGTAATCTGTGCTGCTCAAAAGAAAATCATGGCCTGCTTGAGGAGATGCGTCCGCACCAGCAAACCGGACAAATTCATCTTCAGAATTTCCCTGCAAACGTCTCCATAAAAGCAAAGCACTATCCAACACAAGCCGTGCTTGGTGTCGTGTTCCGGGTGTTGGGAACACATTTGGCTTATCCAACAGCTGTTCGCACACCTGACTTAAATGCGGAAATAAAAGTGCTGCTGCATCAAGCAATACCTTCTTCACATCAACACTTCCAGGAATCAGTCGTGTTAAAAGCAGCATCTTGATCATGAAAAGCGATGAATATGCTTGACGGTTGCGTTGAAACAATGTTGCATCTGCATCATCAACTCCAGGTGTTGGGAGACTGCAGGCAATGTTTTGAAGCCACCTAATTGAAGCCTCCAAGTGCATGCGTTCGCCCTCTACGTCCCGTGTCAAAGTCAACACAGATGGGGCCCACCTGCGAATATGCGTCACCAATGCCATGCAAGCAGGTGCACTCATCTGAGCACTTGACGGACAAGGAGGATCAGCGCCTATGTGTCCAATCTGCTCTTGGACTCTTTCGGGTAAAAGAGATGAGAAAGCACCCCATCGGCCCAAAAGGACAAGTTTTGACCATGCTCTGTGCAATACAAGATGGCATACCGACTCTTGGCTCCGGCAAAGCAAACAAGGACCCCAAGTCAGGCCCAGGCTGTGATGGAATAACGTGACGAACACAACAACTTCCCCGATCTTTGGTGTCCACCAGGATCTCACCTACGTCAAGAGCTAAAATCAATGGAACAAATGGTTCTGTTTCAGAAGCACTTCGATGATATGACTCGCGGTGTTGCCGCCATACACCATCAAAGCAGCGAGCGTGAGGCTGAAAAATTGCTTCCGAAACTGGCAATGGCTCCAGTAGAGGCCAAACTTGTTCGATACCTGAAGGTTACCCAAATAAAAACTGAGGAACTCATATCAAATCCATATTTTTCGAATTTTGCTCTTTGACTTTTTTGTGGATCTCCTCTTCTGCTTGGTGGTTAAACCTAAATTTCCAATACAAAACATCTGCCGAAATCAAAGGCAAGGAACCCAAAAACCACGCATCAGTGGGGTAATGCCAGAACTTCAGAAGAAGAGATTCCTCCACGCTGATTTCTGTCAATGGCCCTGTCCACACACCAGCAAAACTAGCTTTGCACAAAGCCAAAATACACCGTGTTGGCAAGCTTGGAAATGGGTGACCCTTCGATTCAAGATCTAACCGTTGAGACATCCATGGAGGAAGGCCAAGTTTGTGATGTCTGCTTCCAAGCTGGGAAATTTTCTGATGCTTGAAATCATTTGGAAAACTGCAAAGCCAAAAATATACCTCCTCCGACATGCGTCTCCGAAGCCGCGCAAATGATTTATTTCTAGGTCCAAAAAAATCTACTGCAACCTTGTGATGACAGTGTTTTTGCAAACAAGTACTTGATTTAATTTGTTTGCAAGTTGCAGTCTTGCTGGACAACATCCCAAATGTCATACTGTCATACAGTGGAGTGCTTGGAGCTGTGGTCGCTCAAAGTGGGTCTTGGCGCAAACTAATAATTCTTGAAACAAAAATTCAATGTGTGAAATTTGAAAGGATATTTTGAGCCATGGCTGGGAATTTCGCTCCAACTTCAAGTTCTGCCCCTGTCTCTTCTGGCTGCACTGAATTCGGAATCTGACAACTCTGTTCCCCACACTCACACTGGCAGAAGACGCTTCTTAGAGTTCATTGAAGTTCCACTGCAAAGGTCCATGTTCAAAATTCAAAGATGTATAATTACTTACCTCGTTGAAATAAAAACTTACAAATAATAACAAAATACAACCGCGAACAGCGAACAAGAGACAGCATAGGTCAGACTATCAGACTCTATCAGACTATGTCAAGGAAAATGTAAGCCAGATTCACCATTTTCACGCTGCAATCACCAACAAAGGCCCACGGCCCATGCACGCTAAGACGCACAGCACATGACGCACACGAACAATCACGGTTGCACTCAGTCACGCCGCTCGCACACCAAAACAAAGCCATGCGCTCAAACTCAGACCAACAAAGTGTGCGTTCCGACTAAATGATTAACACAAGGATCAACACGCTCACTCAGCCTTTACAAACAGGTAGGTAGGAACCAGAACCGCAAGTTACCTGAATTACTGGCGCTTTTGACTGGCAGATATGAACATATCACTTCACCTTCCAAATTGAATTGCATCTATTCCCGAAAAGTAAGGCACGTGTTTTTATTGCCAACAAAAAATAGCTGTAGCAAAATGCTGTTGGGAGTGTTTCACTCTGAATTTTAAAAATGTTGTGCCCAATGTGCACCTCTCACAAAATGGCAGAACCCAACATTCACAGAAGTCTTTATTGGAAAATGGCAAGCCAAGCCGGCCTCAGTTACAGAATGGTACCCATGTTGGGCCTACGCGGAGTTCCGGACGTATGGAACGAGTAACGAGTGTGGGTTTTGCCGTTCTTGGCCCAACATTATCAACATTGAGGTTCAACATGGCCCCAACATGGCCCAACATAAGCCCAACATGGCCCCTACATGGCCCAAAAACAGCGCACTCCTTTTGGCCTAGTGCCAAGGCCGAAAAGGAGTGCGCTGCTCTTGGCCCAACATAGGCTCAACATAGGCTCAACATAGGCTCAACATGGCCCCAACATGGCTCCAAAGAGCCCAACATGGGCCCAACATGGGCCCAACATGGTCCAACATAAGCCCAACATGGCCCCAACATTCCCAACATGGCCCTCAACATAGGCTCAAAACGGCCTAACATGCCCCCTAGAAAAACCACAGTGGGAGAGCCCCCAGTTCTAAACGCATCCATATAGGGGTTCCATGGAAGTCTCTTGGTGCGCAAGAAATATCCAGCCATAACCAGAGGCCCAAACCTTGGATGCAAAGCTTGCATTCTGGGTCTACCGGGCAATAACTAGAGGCCCAAACCTTGGATGCAAAGCTTGCATTCTGGGTCTACCTGGCTATAACTAGAGGCCCAAACCTTGGATGTAAAGCTTGCATTCTGGGTCTACCTGGCCATAACTAGAGGCCCAAACCTTGGATGCAAAGCTTGCATTCTGGGTCTACCTGGCCATAACTAGAGGCCCAAACCTTGGATGTAAAGCTTGCATTTCGGGGTCTATCTGGCTGTGACTGGAGGCCCAAACCTTGGATGCAAAGCTTGCATTCTGGGTCTACCTGGCTATAACTAGAGGCCCAAACCTTGGATGCAAAGCTTGCATTCTGGGTCTACCTGGCTATAACTAGAGGCCCAAACCTTGGATGCAAAGCTTGCATTCTGGGTGTACCTGGCCATAACTAGAGGCCCAAACCCTGGATGCAAAGCTTGCATTCTGGGTCTACCTGGCTATAACTAGAGGCCCAAACCTTGGATGCCGAGGGTTCATTTGTTGGTCCATTGGGCCATGATGGTTGGAGGTGGCTGGTGGCTAGAAATGGCTGGGAGGCTGGGAGGCTGCGCGGCTGGAGATTGGCGATGGATGATGGGTGGGCAGCGGCTGGAGATGGCTGTGGCTGGAGATGGCTGCGGGAAATGGGTGCGGTCCATTCAGATGGCTGGCAGCTGGCAGCTGGCAATGGCTGGAAATAGCTGGAGATGGCTGGAGATGGCTGCTGGAGATGGCTGGCTGGAGTTGGAGATGGCTGGAAAGGCTGGAAATGGTTGGAGTTGGTGATGGTCAGTGATGGCTGGAGATGGCTGGCGATGATGATGTGCCCCAAGCTGGACTCAGCTGGACAGCTGGGCTGGGCTGGCTGGACTCTCAGAAAGCTGCATTTCATCTAAAATATTAAATATTAATAAAAAACAAGTCTGTTATATGTTCCCATTCTGAACCTATTCTGAACCTATTCTGCAGACATGTAAAACTGGAAACGGCTGTCCGGAGTGAAGCTACTAGGCCACCTGTTTTTTAAGCGCGTTCGAGCCTGCCGTTTGCCGGGCCCAAACCCTTCCAACCCTTCCGCAGGCCTTTCCAAGGCAACACTCTGGGAGTCCCTTTCCAAGGCTGTGTTTTTGACGGGGTACAAGCCTGCCACACGTGGCATTTCCAAAACACTCTGGGAGTTATTACATGCCAAGGCCAGAGCCATCTGATTTTTAAGGGCGTTCAAGCCTGCCGTTTGCCGGGCCCAAACCCTTCCAACCCTTCCGCAGGCCTTTCCAAGGCAACACNGTTATTACACGCCAAGGCCAGAGCCATCTGATTTTTAAGGGCGTTCAAGCCTGCCGTTTGCCGGGCCCAAACCCTTCCAACCCTTCCGCAGGCCTTTCCGGGGCGACACTCTGGGAGTTATTACACGCCAAGGCCAAAGCCATCTGATTTTTAAGGGCGTTCAAGCCTGCCGTTTGCCGGGCCCAAACCCTTCCAACCGGCCTTTCCAAGGCAACACTCTGGGAGTCATTACACGCCAAGGCCAGAGCCATCTGATTTGTAAGGGCGTTCAAGCCTGCCGGTTGCCGGTCCCAAACCCTTCCAACCCTTCCGCAGGCTTTTNACTTTGGGAGTTATTACACGCCAAGGCCAGAGCCATCTGATTTTTAAGGGCGTTCAAGCCTGCCGTTTGCCGGGCCCAAACCCTTCCAACCCTTCCGCAAGCCTTTCCAAGGCAACACTCTGGGAGTTATTACACGGCAAGGCCAGAGCACACGCCAGGGCCACCTGTTTTTTAAGCGCGTTCGAGCCTGCCGTTTGCCCGCCCTCAAAAGCCTCAAACCCTTCAAACCCTTCCGCAGGCCTTTCCAAGGCAACCCTCCAAGCTACCCCTCAACAACTCTTGCNTAAGGGCGTTCAAGCCTGCCGTTTGCCCGCCCTCAAAAGCCTCAAACAAAGTGCGTGAATGTGGGGTCGGCGGCACCAGGGCGTTAGCCCTTTTATATATACTATATCCATAGACACTCCACTTCCATCCACTGCCCTCCACTAATTTCACTTGAAACACTTGGAAACCAATGCCTCTACCTGCGCTGGGTGACAGCTCATGCTACTGCACTGAAGAAGCCTCACAAAGCAGCGCGTGAGCGGCACGCTGAATTTGGATGATGAGACAAACATGTCATAAGGCCTGACTTAAATACACTTAGAATATCTTAGAATACACATACCAGCTTGTCTCAGGAAAAACACAGCGTGAACTGAGTAAAAACGAGCACCTGCGCGCTTGTTGAATCATACACTTACTTGGTGACTTTCACGGTTCAGTATGCTCTCCAAAGCTTCCCGAGGGGGCAAATCCTAGGATGTGACGGCTAGATCTTTGGCTCCAAGCGACGGTTTGCAATGCATCAAGGGATGGAACGGGCAACTTTCGGATTCTGAAAACGTTTCCAGCAAATGCTGGGAGTACTTGGCATGAGTAGAAAAAGGCTCCAGAATGGTGCTAGTCTGCCCTGAAAAAACCGTTTCATCTTGGCAACTATAACAGGATATAACAGGATCTAAATTCAAATAGCTGTATATAGATCAAAATTGGGTAACGCATGTATCCTGAAGAATTGAACGGTTTGCAATAAAAATAGACCTTTAAAATCTGCAGTTCCCTGCGAAATTCGCCATTTTGACCCCCACACTTCGCCCAGTCCTGGCCTGTTGCGGCTTGAGAAATGCTATTTCTCTTCGTCCGGCCCTGAAGTGGTGTGCCCATCAGAAAATGTGAACCACGACGACTGGGAGTCTACACTTTTGAATCGGATTTAGATAGCGATTCACAGATTCCATCCATTTCTTTTGTCATCTCTATTTCCAGACATATTTCCTTCCATGTTCATCTTTCCATCTTCTTCCGTTTTCTTCCATCTTCGGCCATTCTTTTCGACTTTTTGCAGTCCTTTTTCATGCTTTTTCTATTTTCTTCCATCTCATGCACATTTTTCCTGGGTACTCAACCCGTGTCTTGTGGCTATGAGCAGTCCTGTATGGCAAACATGATACAATAAATCAAGTTCCAAACTGAAAACAGAAGGAACTTCAACCGTTTCCATGACTTCTAGGTGCCTTACAACATCTTACAACATATTCATCCCTGGCTCCATGATTCTGCTGCTGTCATCGTCGAAATCCTCCATCCTTTACCCTTCCATGCGATCTAGGCTGGACGAGACCTGACGAGACATTTGGATCCCGGCGGACAGGGCCTACACTTCATATATGGTCAGAGTGCCTCTGCAATGCTAAGAAGGCGACCCCCGGCGATGTCAGGTCAATGTCTGGCCGAATCTTGCCCCAACCTTAGCTGCAACGTTGCAGGTCTCATGGTGACTCTGCATGAAAGGAAGCCTTTCAGAGATTTTCATAGAAACATCCCCACATGGAATGTGTTGTGGGGACGATGTAAGTTGTTCAAAGCTCCAAAGCCTGTGTCACAATTGCGACCGCGATGGAATGACAACAGGAAACCGAAAGCACGCTGCCAACCCTGAAAGGTTGGCAACAAATATTGTCGCTGCAAATCCGGCCATGCCACTTGTCACCCCTTCTCTCGCTCTCAAGAAATGTCATGAGAATTTTACTGGTTTGGTGTTTCTATGAGCAATCTGCCTGGGAAAAAGACGTGAGATCCAGTCCAATAGTACCACGACCTTGCCGCCACCCAGTTCAATATGGGAGCCCCTGACCGTCGCAGTTGGGACACCGTCCAGTGCCCTTCTTCAACTCAGCCATCATGTTCTGCTTGAATCCATAGCAACCATCACAACCTGCACCACGCGCACCAAGGTGGTTCCAGCAAACACCTGTTCCAACTGCCTTGATTTGCAGAAGTACTTACGGTCTGGTGTCTACCTCAGGGGGAAGAAATGCGTTCAATGTTCAGCAATAGCAATGCCAGAGATAGTCAAAGGCTCAAAGTGCTTGAAGGGATGATTCAAAATATTCAAAACATGATTGATAATTCGCAGGATAAGGCCTTGGAAGTTGGGGCATTCATCCTGTCACCCAAAACGAAGGTGCCAAAAAATGGACGCGTACAGTATAGGGTCAAAGTATGTCAAAGTCGCTAAAACCTTTCACCCCTTGACACATCTTGACATTCTTTGCTTCTGACCTTGCGCCCGCCGGCCATAGCCCTTGTTGTTGTAGCGGTCCACCATTGCCTCGGAGCATCGCGCTCTGCGCTCTCGGCAGCACCAACGGCCACGTGACTCAGGGAGACCATGACGATGGCACCAACGGCCATATTCCAACAACAAATTGTTGGGATATGTTGGGATGTCAAGGAGCTGAACAGATTGATGATTTTGAATCATGTATACTTCTTTGAATCAACCAGAAGTGTCCATCCCTAAAGTGGAGTTTACCGAGTTTACCATCGATATCCTGCAAGTTGCTGATCTGAATCACTAACTTGGCTATCGAGACATCGGGAATCTGTCTTTCAAGTGACCAAAAAATAGCATATCCGATTATCCCATCCCATGCTGGTTGGTTCGTAAAGATTCCTCTTGCGGGTTCTAATGTGTTCTAATACTCCCCAATAAGCCAAATGGTATAATCCCCTATATCAAGCCCTCAACAGAGGAATTATGAATGGCTCAAGTGGATCTGCACTCCCGCTTTACATTGCTGGGGGATGCAGGTTCAAATCCCAAAAATGAACCAGCCGTCCCATGGCACTGTATTTAACGATCCAAACTCCTCATGGCCATCAACTCTTCCACAAAGTGTTACACCTGTAGAAAAATGGGGGAAATTGGGTAGATAAAGTGATCAAATCACCCATTCCACCCCTTTTGGCTACCTGCCGACAGGTGGAGAACCCTGTAACTTCCAGGCTTCCAAACAGCCAGGAAGAGAGTGGAGTTGGTGCCGCTTCCCGAGCAGCCGATGCACTTTCCAGAAGCTGAGCGTGGCTATGGCGCTGTCGCAACAAAATGGGGATATGAATGCACATTTCTGTGGGCTACACCATTGAGAATGATCGACCCGAATAGGAAAACCATGGGCGACCCAATTTTTTGGGTAGCAGCATTTTGAGTTTCAAGATCTTTCAAGCGTGTCCCAAATGGAACCCATTCGGTACAAACCCCACTGCCCCACTGCTGCAGAGGGAAGAACCTTGCAACGATTTTGGGTCTTGCAGATGTTTTGGAACGGAGGGATGCGAAAACATAAAGCACACTTAAGTGCGGGCAAAGCTTGCTCATCTGGCATGATCTTCAGTCAAGTGCGGTGAATTTTGACCAGTCAGGTCCCTGGAGACTTTTTCATTTTTTTCGTGGGTTGAAACTATCTCCAAATGGTCGACTCAAAATCAGGCTCTTCACCTTTTTCTGTCTTCAGAAACAGAGCTGACTCCTGACTTTGCTCATGAAAGAGATTCATTCCTTTCACAACTACAGAGTAGCATATAGCAGCCTGATCCATGGTTGCACAATGTTGTAATCAATGCCCATGCTGGATCCGTTCAGCACAAGCGGCAAGAGCAAACGATGCAGGGCTTCGGTTGACGTGCTTGGATCTCTTTCTCCTTCAACAGAAATCTCAATTCCAAAAAATGTACAGTACGTGGACTAGAAACATGGGTAATTACTTGTAATCATTTACAATTTTTGGCCAGCTTGCCACCTTACCAACGAAGACTCCACAAGCAAAGACTCTGAAACCCTTCAGTGTCTGCAAAGAATGACACTGCGATCATAAATTGCCGTCCATTGCCCACAGGAAACACAAGCAACGATTGTATTGACAAATAGCATGCAACAGTGTACCCGTCCTCCTGCTCTTTCCGCATCCTGACCCAGAATGTGAGGAATGTGCTGAAGGAAGGGTGCAAAGAGCCCCAGTTCAAATAGGCATCTCTTGTTGCAGCTGCACAGCAGCTGCTCATGAGCAAACGCAGATTTAGGAAACTCACTCTGCTTTGGCCATCTTTGCGATGTTGGAATGAGTGCGGTCTTCAGATCTCATCATATGTATGTAATGTGATGCAATGCAATGGAATGCTATGTTCTGTACTGTTCTGTCATGCTATGTGTACGTGTGTACGTACATGTATATGATATGTATATACATACATGTATATATATATATACAATTATACAATGAGTGACATGAACACATATATATATATAATTATATATATACACATATTTGTGCAGTATATGTCCAGTATGCACACATACCAGTAGCTAGTATACATGTACACTCCCAACACAACCCTCTTAGACGATTCTACAGCCCTTCACCTTAAACCTGCTGGATTCTTCAACTGGACCTTTTCGAAATCGAACACCACGGACCAAGAGATTTTCTGCCATGGTACGGGTTAAACAATCCAAACCTAAGGAATCTGTCATTTTGACTTATCTTGTCTCATCCAGAACTACATGCAGTATTTCACTCGATCCCAGTATCGGCACATTGCTGGTTGTTTTTTCTTGCCTACCTGAAACACATGAAAGTTGGGATCATCATGATAAATTACAGATATATATGTATAGATATCTCACACAATCTCTCAAATCACCACTCCTTCAGTGGCGTAGCGCCATTCTACCCAATATTTTTAGGGTGATGAAATCCCCATTTGCCCGGTATTCCGGTGGCCTTTCCCTCTCCTGTTCGATCTGTTTCAGCTCTTCGAATCGAATCTGTTCCATGCCTAGGAGCGCGGCGACGCTCAAAGAGGCTGCTGGGGGTGATGTCCCTGATGACCGCAACTGGGACAACTGGCGAACGGGTCAAAACGGGTCAAAACGTGTCAAGACACCATTTAAGAAATCCTGAGAAATGACACTTTACAATACTTTATGATTTGCTTATCACAACTGGTTTCGTGTTTAATAAATCAAAACTCCCTTTGTTGACCAAGCAGATCTCCTGGATATGCTATATGAGAAAATTACTCAGAGAAACCACCCTACCAAAAGGATGACCACCATCGTGGTCCATTGTATTCATGACATGACCATTATGGCATATTCTGGCCATGTTTTGATGACGATTTTGGCCGATTTCAAAAGGTTTTTGCATGAAAACTGGCACAAAAAAAATCTGGAAATCCGAACGTTGTCTCTCTCGCTCTTCTTCGCGGCGGCGTTCTTCCTACGGCTGAGACACCATCCGCGAATGAAAGGTTGGCCATCTTGGCATAGCAATGGAAACTATGTTTGAATCCACCCATCTAAGATGCTAAATGGTATCTGTCCTGTCCTCACTTCATAGAACACAGTGAAGGCAATTATATTTCATCACCAGTAAGCTCGACCTGAACATGTGATATATTTCATAGCCAGCAGTCATACTTCACATAGGTAGAAGCGATAGTATGTCATCAGCAGTAAAAGCAATACTAAACTCATGGAATATTACCCTGGTCACATTTTTTTGTCATTTTCTTTCATTTAAAATCATGTTAAAAGCGAAAAAAGGGGAATAGATTGACCGACCTGCCCCCTCCAAAATCAAGTAGATTATTATTGTTTTTTGACGTTTCCATTTCGAAAAGACATGGAAGTTATCATTGCTTTAATCTGCTCAAACAAAATTATTGCTGACCAGAATGCAACCAAGTCAGTTTGGGATGGACGTGCATTGATCCAGAGCTATCCACAAACGCGATGTATGCTGACATGGTATACCGTGTTCATCACTTTTCTCGGTGCCATCAGTATTATTGAACGAGACCTACAATTTTCTCAAGGATCCTTAATCTGAGACGACTGAGATGGTAGATCTGCTCACAGAAGTCCTCTTCTTGTTGCCGCCGCTTTCGTGCTTTGATTTCGAGCTTTCTCTGACGCCTATCGTGTCACACTGCGGGCTCTTGGAAAAGAAGCATCATTGCTTCTTCACGTTTCTGGAAAGGGCATCAATATTATCGGCTACTGAAAATACTGAAAACGGAAAGCACAGCAAAACTGCAGAAAATTTAAATGGGTGATGTGCAAGGGCATGGATAATCATGGACACATAATGCAAATATTAGTATCATAAATTTTGAGCTATCAAAGGTGTCAATGGTCAAGCAGTCAAATGTTCCAATGCGGATGACGAGCTGGACTGCTGCTGTCTGAGATCATTGTACCACCTAATTTCCACCTGCATATAGTGATGTTCCATAGCATTTCTTTTAGCTTGGTGTGCTGCAAGCTCTTTTTTTACTGTGAAAACCAACAACTTGTGTAACTCAACAGTATCACATGAAGACTTTCCGCTGCAGTAGGAAAGAACCCATCATGTAAACAAATATTTTATTGTAGTATTAAGGGGATAACGATTGACGCCCAACTTGGGTCGACAAAAGTTCTGTCTTCCTTCCTGTCCGATCTGATTCTATGGAAGTACCAAACAAGAGCACGTGTGTTCATTATTCTTCCCTGCTAAGCAATTCATTTCTTTTGCTGGGGGTCTAGTTTTAGCCACCTCAGAACCAGGACAAGTGAGGTGCGTGAGTTTGTGGGTCATTTTTTGAACCCCTTCTGGGTCATTTTTTTGAACCCTTTTGTTTGACACCCAAATGAGCCATGAAAAATACCATAAAATACCCCTGTCCCATCGCATTCCACTGGTTGGTTAGTTGAATGTTAGTTGATAGTCCTACTACGGGTTATAATTGCTATAGTATGCTATGACAATCCTCAATAAACCGGACAGGTTTACAACCACAGTTGGCTTGAGTTCCCAACCTCTTCTCTTCAGCCTCTTGCTGCTCTCGTAGTCTCCTTGGCTCTTGACATCAACATGGTTTTTTTTGCAGGCGGATCAGGGACGACCGGACACGATCTGGCTATGGTTCAAAACCCCGGTACCCTGGTGAACCCCAAAATGGCTGGTAAATTTGGAAATGGATGTTCATCCCCCCAACATGTGGTATGATAATAGGTTTCAACCCATAGCCATTCGCGTCTAGCTCACCAAGTTATCTCTACTCCTGACACTTCTAGCTAGAGCAAGTCACATGCAAGTCACTTGAGAAGCAAGAGGCTCAAATCTTATGTCACACCCCACACAAGATGACCTTGGGTTGAATTTGCATGCCCACCCTTGCATCCCTGACTGACACCAACACAGAAATCAGTTGGAGGTGCAGATGAGGCCAGAGATCATTTTGCTGGCCATATACAGTCAGGCACTTGAGGGCAGCCATTTATCAGGTTGCAGAGGCGCCCCATGAAACTGAGCCATTGCCCCCAAAGATGGTAGTCAAGAATAGGTACCCCACTTCGTGCCATGGTTGATCGTCATTTTCCCATCAGAATTGTACAATTTATGACCACATCTCCCATATTTAGGACAAACCCATCTTACAAACCCCAAATAACCCTCTTTTTTAATGCCCCTTGGTTGGTGAAATCCCATTTGCATCCGCGGAGATCCCCAAATCACATCATCCAAGGGATCTTTTCTTCTTCCACAGCTCTTCGTGCAAACTCGTCTTCTGCGCGTTTTTGTCGCCACCTAGCAGGGCATTCCCCATGCGACCACCTCACTGTGCCAGACTGGGTGACCCAACTAAGGTTTATAGACCAATGGACAGGGAGATCGACACCATTTCAAAGTCCAAATGCAGTAAATATGTTGGACATATATAGGTGCCATTGTGGAATCATCACAACAAGCACGCTTCAAGACTGGGAAAGGGTCTTATAATGTCTGATATATTTGAAGACTGTGTGTCTTTGGTTCGTAATTATAAGTCTTACCTTAAAAAATAGGCTGCAGTCCCAGCCCCATCAGCTCCAGCCTGCCATTGCCTCCTATGAGGTCAATCCGGTCCAGGTGTGAGAAGTCCTGCGCAAACACACGCAGCAGTTGGAAGAATCAAGGGGCGTGATCCCTACCAAATCATACCACATACATGGAACCATATGGAATCACAACAACACTAGTTTACAAAGCAACACAGAGTTTGTAGTTTTGTTCAGAGTAAGACTGAATCTGTACAATCTGGAGTGTATATCGACATATGCAGAATGACTTGCATGTGCGAATTTTCATCTAATAACCGTATTGTTCACAAGTCTATGCTTCTACAGCTACCTAACCAATGACGGATAAAGTCCAAGTGGTATGAGAGTTGCCGCCAAGTAGCTGGTTCGCTACTCTTTCGTTCCAGCACAATGCGCTTGCGTCTGGTCGCAGGCAAGGGGTGTTTGGAGGATTGCTTCGCAACAGGCAGCACGCAATGTGTATTTCATGTCATTCATGGCATATTCGTGATATTTCAAACGTCATTTCTGGCCGGGGGGTGTGTCTTATGCACATCGCTCTACAGTTTTGCTAGATTTGGGGGTGACAAATCCTTACAAAATCTCACAGGTGCCCATGGGGACCTATATTTGATTGGCTGCTTAGTTGCAGTGGAAGCTCCAGTCTGGTTCAGAAGCGATGTCTGTGCATTTTCATCTGTAAGTCCACCGTGCGATTACAATGACCTCCAACCATGTGGAATTTGAATGGTTGTTTCGTACAAGTCTCTGGGGGCACAAATACAAAACATGCTCCAGAATTACCACATGGACTGAGCGCCAGAAATTTCCAATCATATTACAAGCGTGTAGAAGATGCATCTAGCTTGGCCACCCACTCCACCAACGAGTTCTATGTTTTTGTTTGAGGTGCCTGTTCTGGAAAGTAAAGCTGAGAGATGCTTGCAACAGGTTGTCAAAGGCTCTCTTGCAATAATATAAAAGGGCGGTAAATCTCTGACAGCAACTGGTCATAGCAGTTTTCACACCTACAGTGAGTGACATTCTATACTCGATTCTATAAATATCTACACACACACACACATCATTGCCCAGTTTGATGTCCCCAGCTCTATCCCAACCCCAAAATTCTGAGGCCGCAACCCTAAGCTGTACTGCCGCAAATCTCAGCAAACATGTCTTCTGAGCTTGGGAATTTTGCTGGAAACAGGAGGTGAACATAGCACTGATATTCACTGTTGGGACTTCAAATGAGGCCCAAACTATGCGCAGCAACGATGCAAGGGCTACTCCTGCGATGCAAACAGGCATCATGCAGGTCCCGAAATATCCCATACTTCTTAAGAAGTTGAGATGCGATCTCTTCGGTTTCTTTGTTGGCAAAATGTTGATGTTCAAGTGGCAACTTCTGGAGCCAGCAAAATGAGACACTCTGCCATCTGCATTTGGCAATTGAAACTCTCCAGATTTAGTTATATATATATATATACATAATTATATATATATATATAACTGACAAAAACATCAACCAGAATTCAATGAGATGTCATGCCTTACCCTATCCTACCATCCAAAACCCATCTCTCCTGGAATGCATTGGGTACTCCAACCCCAACGGCATGGCCGTTAGACACACCGCCACCAACGACTTGTCGGGTGACAGGGCGAGCTGGGCGAGCCAATGGCTGTGGGTGCACCAGACTTAAAGTTGTTCATAGACGACCTGGCTACAAACAAAGGTTCCAATTTTGCATCCAGCACATGATCCATCATGATTTATCATAATCCAGTGATCCAGGAAGTATAAGTTATCCAACCTGGATCAAAAATGGATCATCTTGCTGCCCCTTGAATAATCCTGCACCATCCTGCACCTTTTTCAGGATGTGTTGGGTGGCCGACTCCCCAGACCATAAAACGTGAGCCCCATGGCGACAGCCAGGATGGCCGGCACCATGGCTGGCCGAAAGCTGGCGGCTGAAAAGTTCAACAAGGACAGTGCCAGGTCTTGCAATGGCAGTTGAAGCGCCGCCAGCAAGAAGTAAGTGGTAGCTGAAGCCACCTGCATAAAAAATGGGGACCCCATGCCACAAAAAAAAGGAGCCTCGGATGAATGGTATAGTCAGGGCGAAAGCACTTCATTATTGTTGGCATTCCGATGTGTCAGCTGTAACCACTTAGTGCATGTGAGGGTAGGAAAACATCGGCCTCCAGTTTCGAACATAGAAGCAGAACCCAGAAGCAAGCAAACAATATATTACACAGATCTGTGAGCATATGATACGTCAATGACCTCGACGTTTCTCAAGTCAACCATCAAGAATTGCAATTTCTGAAGGATTTGTAGCGACGGACAAATACTTAGAACGTTCGTTTTGGAATTCCAAAACGGGTTCTAAGTCTGTTTCTGGATCCTTACTTAGAAGAGTACCGTTATGGTCCATTGCGGTCTCCATCAGCCCGCCTGCAAGACTTGAAACTCCGTCAAGGTGTACAGCATCCCTGGCACCGCAAAAAGGAGCACCGATCTCCAGGCCCCAGCACATGCTCCTTGGCCTTCAGTCAAACAGGTGAACCCGCCAGCATAGTCCTGCAGCACAACAGCAACTTTGCCTTTCCAAAAGAAAGAGACAGTCAGTGCTGCCAGGAAGTTGCATGGCAAGCCTAAGAGTTGCGTATACAAAGTTGCTCTCAATGGCCAAGTGATGCCCTTGTGACAACAGGCCCAACTCTCTGCTGCGACGTTAGCTGCAGCTTGCGGGATGCGGGAGAGAAGGAAGATGGCCACCCATGCCAGGCTGACATGTTGCAGTCCAGAAGCCCATAAGCTTGGCAGAAACCCTGCCATGACCTTGGTGTGCCAACCATGCGGAAGAAACCCGTCTATCCCTACCAAACGATGAAACCAAAGAAAACAAAGGAACACCCTCCCTTGCACACAGGGCAACCATGGAAAACCCCAACAATTCATCACTGTAATGGCTGGAGCAGATCAAACCTGTGCTGAAAGGCCATCTCCACTTCTGAGCCTTGTCTGTTGGCAAACGTATATACAGTATATACACATGTGTACGTAGATGGACATGTATGATTCTGTATGATTTAAATGCGTATTTGTGCCTTTTACATGTGTGTTTGTACGTGTATATATACATATGATATACATATATGATATATATATATATACATATTGGTGTATATGTGTATATATATATATATACATACACGGTATATACACAGTATATACATCGTATGTATGTATATATATATATATATACATGGTATATATATATAGTGTATATATATATGGTGTATATATATGGTGTTTATATATATATATATTATATAAATACACAAACACGGTATATACACGGTATATACATCGTATATATATATATATGTGGTATATGTATATATGGTATATATATATATAATTTTGTCTTGGTAAACATCCAGCAACTTTTTCAGCCATGGTGACCCCAGCAACGACCATCATAGCTCCAATCAACTGGACCTTGGTGTATCTTGTCCGCAACAACTGCCAGGACAGGACCAGGGAAAGGGGCACCACGGCTTGCTGAAGGATAGGCGGCAAGTCATCATTTCCCACCTGGTGGTGAAGCTCTTTGTCAAGGTTCCATAAATGGGGGTACCCAAAAATGGAAGGGGTATAAAGGGAAAATCACATTAAAATGGATGATTTGGGGGTACCCCTATTTTAGGATCCCTCCAGATGGTTTCGTGAGTGACGGCCTGTGAAACAGAATTCACCTGGAATCTTCGGAAAGCCCTTGGCGGGAACAGAATGCTTAGATGAAATATTCGCAAATCACCTAAGCTCAACCTGACCGTTACTCTTTTGATCCCGGTACATCCGGGCTTGTAGCTCCCTGCAGGTATTAAAAGAAATGACACACAATGTTTCAGCCAGGGTGCTCTGGGAATGCTCAAAATCTCCAGCGAATTTTGTAACGCAAGCAATGCACTAAGCCAAGCCCAAGACTGCCATGGGACGACTGTGGCTGTGGTTTCCACATCTTTCGGCAACCATGCGAGCCAGAGTCCCGCCAGCAGCGCTCCAATGGCTGTATTCAGCTGTGCTGAGAAAAAGGGATACCTTGGATGTGGTGGAAGTAACAAAAAGCTTGCTGCGAGGAAGGGTGATGGAAGATGATGGAAGAACCCACATCTATGGTTCATTTCTCACACATTTTCAAGCCAAGGAGCCGGTGCAAATGATGCAACTCAGAGTAGTAAAGGCAGGTGCTTAGAATAGATACGCAGCAATTCACAGCACAAACAAGGATGCTGCTCTGGCTTGCCGAACGCAAGGAAGAAGTGCATGGCTCACAACTCATGTCAAGAGAGGATCCTCTTCCATAGTGCGATTTTGGGTATGGATCAAAGTGGGATATCCCATGGTCTCTTTCAAGTTGGATGACAAAATTAATTCAGCAGTGCCTCAAAGCAAACTATCAAATCCCCTCTTGATATAGGAAGCAGAAGGTTGCTTTTGTTTACTTTCTGAATGGTATTGCCAGTCATTCATTCCGTGCTAGCAGCTGCTAGCAATGCACCCATGATTCATCAATGCCTTCGTTCACCAACCAGCTCGGAGATTGGAGCCAACTGAATGATGAACCAGCACTGTGTGGCATTGTAAGTTTAACATGTGGTGACGACTTTGGGGGAAACATTCACGATTGTTGTGTGAATCTCCCGATCATGCCGATCATGCCTTCCTACGTCTAGTGAAGCGAAGCTTGAAATCGGCGGCGAGTCCGGGGAGCCAATGTTATGAATATCACTTTGGCAGGGTAGGTGGAGAACTCCAACAACATCTACGGTTTGTTCCTGACAATAGCCTATGCTCAGTCACTACAGTATATTTTCATCATAGGACTGATGTCTATCCGTTTCCGCTTGCGACGGAATCAGGCCTTGCAAACATTGCCGTGTACATGTCATTCAAAAAGTATTCGGGCCGCAGGGCCATCTATTCATCAGGTTTACACCTCTGTGTATGCCCTACCTAAGTGTTCAGAAAGAAAAGGTGGATGGAACATGCTGGGCAATGAAATGCATACCTTGGGTCCCTTCTCTAGTACTGGGTATCTCTAATTTGGAACAATTGCAGCGACGGAAAGGCCTTCCTTTTTATCTGACAAATGGTCTGAGTTCATTGGCAAAGGACTCATTCAGCTCTTTTGGCGTTCCCTAGCAAGAATTCAATAACTCAAAAAAACAATCAACAACAAACAAACTGACAAACCGAAAAACTGCAAACGGAATTGGCCTTTCTTGCCATGACATATCATCTGTGTTCGTCTGATTCACTCGGTATTTTGATTCGAAAGCATGAACCAAAAGGACCGATAGTGGATTGGAGCCACTTCTTTGTACAGCTTTTGCCAAGGACACTCGAAGCTCAGCTTCACGAATTTTACTGAGTATAGCATGGAATGACACAGAAGATCTGTCGATGCGTTGGGAGAGTTAGAGGACACTTGACTTCACGTCTTTGGAAACAAATCTATGTTTGAGAACAAGGTGCTGTTAAGCAAATGACCCACAACTGGCCCATAACATCTTCATCATTCTTCATCCATCCTTGGCAGAATCCATTGTCATGGTATTGAGATCACAGTTCCAGTCCTTCCGCCGTTTCTTTAGAAGGCCTTATTTGCATTTTTTTGTTTCGTAGCTGTGGCTTGTTCACGTCCCTGACGGGGCGGGTCTGGCTTGGTCAAGCTATTTGGCAGCCTTCACCTTGCTCCTCCTTCTTGTCCTGTGGCCGCTGACATACACCTTGGAAGTTTGTCCACAGCATGTAGTATACATACACTTAAAAATGTAAAGATCAAGAGTTGGAAGATAGCTCTTCGATTTGATTGGCAAACATATGGGAATCTAAGGGATACCAAGGGTATAGTCCTGGTCTATGTTCTGGCAATGCGCAGAACATTAACGGCAAAAGCCAGAAGGGCAAACAAAAAGCGGCACAAAGCACTGCACCTTCTTATCTTTCTTATCCTTTTTCTTCTTGGGCTTCTGCTCCTCTCGTCCATGGGCCATGGAGCTGTTCATGGCAACCAGTCCACATAAACATATATAGTTCTCTTGGGTCACCAGCACTCCAGCCCTTCACAATTGCAAAGGAAAACCATGACATCTATTGACATCTAACATTCAGACCTTCGGAGGATTTCACAACTCTGCTTGGGGTCCTCCGTCACTGGCTCTTTTTGCAAGGCTTCAGATGACCTGGGCTGAAAAAGCAGTCCCTGGATCCACCCACCTGGTACCATGCCAGGTGATCCAGCTGTATTGGACAACACAAAGCTTTGGAGAAATGCCACAACTTTGGTGAAACAAAACACGCATCAAACATCCTCAAACCATCAGGCACACGTGCCAGCAGAAGGCATATGAAGGTCTGAGAGCAGCAGCTTGTTAGGTTTGTGAATTCCAGGTCTCTGAATTTCACTGGGTTCTTCATCTGGTGAAAAAGACTGGATCTCAATGGAAAGCATTTGCACATTTCCCTTAGCCCTTGCATAATTCTTACATCGATTTGCAGATCAAACATATGTTTACCTTCAATTGGGTGGTTGAACGCACACACACCTGCGGGTCCTTAGGCCCGCATGATACCCAACATGGACCTGCTGAAACATGCTGAAACCCTTGACCAGTCACCCATCTGCGGCAATTGGAGGGTGCAACCCCGGTCCATTGCCTGTCCCATAGCAGTTTGCAGCATGGTTGTGATGTCTATTTTCGACACCATTTGATATTGAACTGACTTCCACATTCCCTTCAATTTTGCTTGTGCAGGATCTTCACCGCTGTTTTCCGGGTGTGGCCCCAAAAAACTGAGTGAAAGTATGAAAACAGCTTCACAACTGAAGAACAGTGGTTGACACAGGTCAACCGCCCCTCCCATGAGAGTGCGCTGGCTTCATCTTTAGAAAACTTTGAGCACCAGTCAGACACATGTAGATAGGTGGGATTCTGTGGGTATATAGGTTGACTTTGACAAAGTGGACTCAAGTGTTATCACTGACCCACTCCATCCATCTCCATCCATCACCCTAGGCCTTGCTGAAGTTCCTGGTCGGCTTGCGGGTCCACCTTGCATGGTCAGGAAGATGACTAGACTTTGCACATCAGGCCCTCAAATACATCACCAATTGTCAATTTTGGGAGCCACATGACTGACAGAAATTGCCTCCCTGCATAGCTGTGAAATGTCCAACATTCCGGATCACAAACGATACCCATTGATCTGGAAAATAACATGCACTTGTTATCATTTATTTATTGCATTCTTTATTAGATCATCTTTATTCTTCTTTTAGCCTAGAGGATCACCACTTTGTATTTCGACCAATTACTAGTAGAACTCAATGTGGTTTGCCCCACATCTTCAGCACATCCAACCATCAGGACCTCCTTTTGTACCGGCTTTGTTGATTTTGGCGATCCCTTCGGAAGAAGTGCCTGGTGGGTCATCGAACAGTGGAACTTGGGATATCTTGGGTGGTCGCACCTGTTCAACGGACCTAAATGTCAAGCCTCAGCAAGAAAAAGTTGACTGGTCTCATCAGTGATTCTTGATATGTGAGGGGTATATCCTTCCTACAGAAATAGACAGAGATCAAGGCGTGTCCATTACCCATTCTGAGCGCATGTTCCCTTTGTCAACGGGAAGTGTGGCAACCCAGGCCAGGACTCATACAGTTGCAGCTGGATTCCTTGAGGCTGGCAACCAACAGTTTTACCAAGGTTTCTAAAGACTTGCAGTCCCAATTTGAGTTCTCAGTAGAAAAGGCCGCGCGATTTCATTGGATTTACATGTTTGCAACTCTTCCCAGTCTCTTTGCCTCAAGTGGCATCGAAACGGGAGGACGCCCGCTGAGATGTGCCTCAGCGAACTCATGGTAATGCGTGGAGACAGAATCTAGAGAGCAAACCCTGCATTGGTTAACATGCACAATGTCACACCTTTCTCGGACATCACAATCTTATACAATCTTCCTATAATGTCATCACGATTATACAAGGTCTGTCATCAACTTGGAGGACATCAGTTCATAAAGCTCACCAATCCACCAAAGTTTGATCCAAGGGGCGGAAAACTGCCTCAAGCGACCTGGCACATTGATCCGGCAAAATGTGGCCAGCATAAAGACCACCTACGTAAGAGCAAGGAGGTGGAACTGTACAGTGGGGAGGAGTCGAAATGGCCCAAAGGGCCAGAGCTATGGATATAATTTATTGGTGATACTGATGATATAAAGAATGTACCCCTTGTAGTCCATAACCACCTCATTTTTTATGATTCACTTCATTTTCCCCGCGCTCCAAGCCACAAGCAAAACAGCTGGTGCCTGGAAACTCCTGTGGCTTTGCGGCGGCGCGCCTTCGCAGGGGGTGGGAGTGCAAACTTGGTGATGGAATCTCCCCCGTTTCAAGATGATGCTTTCCATGTTTCCACTGCAAAATATTGAACATATATGAATATATATTTTTTCCCATAAAAGTGGGCTTTCCATTACCAGCTTGGATTCCTAGAGTGTACCCGGTTGAACCACAAGATTCTTTGGAGTGGCTTGTGAAACTTGGTGGGCTGCTGACTATGGCTTTGACCATGTGGCTGGTTACACTCTTCAGGCTGCTGCGACAATATCTATGAGCGAGGTTGTGATGTCAAATCTTTTTGAACATGATTGAGAGCTGGCCACATACAATCACAAGTGGCTTCAATGAACACCCCCTGCACACTTTGAGTGCCGTCCGTCCCAACAGGAATGCTTCCGGCAAGCTGTTATCACCGCCAGGAACGACACGGCAACCAACGACTTGAGAAGGGAGACGCGAAAGGTAGGTGGCCAAGATTGCGAGTAAACAGGTTAGGTGGCATGTCAGACTAACTAATGACGACGAGGATGACGAGGATGATGAGGATGATGATGATGATGATGATGATGATGATGATGATGATGGAGTGGCACTTTTCGGGATCAAGCATTTTGGTTAGACACAGAGGCAATTCAGCAGTGGTTTGGTTTGGGCTGTGAGCAAATTGGACACCCACGTAGGGAATTTACTATGATCAGGGGAACGTTGTGGAGATATCTAATGTGCCAACCAGGCATCAAGGATTGGATCAAAATAAGGCATATCCAAGAATTAATGATTGTATTAGAAAGGGATGGGAGATAGTGTCGTGTACCCGCCTGTACACGAGCTTCTGATGTGCATCATCAAAATCGGACCAAGGATCCGCTCAAGGTGTTTGTTTCGCCGTAACCTTTTCTCCGTGAAGTAAATCTCAAGGTAGCCACCCAGGCTCACCCCAGGGCTACTTTTCGTGAACACTTGACACCAAAGCTCCTGCACTAAGAATCTTCACAAATTACTAAATTACGTCTATCGTCTGTCAAGTGGAAGGTTGATTCTTGCCAGTATGAAACCACCCCATCCACAAACGGGTTCCATCCCTACTGGGGATCATTTTCTATCCACTTTCCCACCCATGAATGGCAACTCAGGCACGGTTCAAAAACCTGTATCATCCCTTTATACTGGTTGGTTGATAGGGATTCCCCTTCCTTGAGATAGTGATAATCCCCAATTGATATTGCTTAGTATAATATATATATATAGTATAATATAGTATAATCCATTATAATCCCATATAATCGACAGAATATCCCAAAATCATTAGGGGAAATCCGATGAACTAACCGGGGTTTTTGAACATTGCTCCAGGGCATCAAAATCTCCACCTCAACTCGCCCACGGAATGCAACTCCTGCTGCCATTTTTGGAGATTTTTGGGAGCATCAGGGTCCATTTCAACTGAGGGCATCATTTGCAAGACATAGCTGTGGGTGGAAGAAATCCTGCACCACCTTGGACGGGTGAAACCCTGTAAATCATGGGATATAAACCAAATATCCACTGGTGCAGGATTTCTTTCATCCACAGTAGCAACAGGTTCCAATCCTGTCTGAATGAAACTTCTAGACTTTTGGGAATGACAAATTCGCAGATAGATTCATGAACTGAAAAAAGGACCTGTTTCATTGTTCAAAGATGTTAAGGTACTACTCTGAGGCTTCAGATGGTCCTGCACCCTGAGAAATATGAAGGCATTCAGTACCAAAGCAAACATGTCTGAGCAGGTCTGACAAGCATGTCGACCCAGCTCTGGGGAGCGCTTCTTTGCCAATTTCGAAGGAACCATTAGGAAACCCTCGTGTGTTTGAACCTCATCTGATTCACTTGGTCCAGGGGGCCAAAACGCTAGTTGTTGATATACAAATCACGAAGTCACTGGCCCTACACCATTTTTTTCCCGATAGATGCCCCCAGTTTTGCTGTTTACACCAGCAACAGTTCATTGTTGACATATTCGTTTTTAAGTATACTCACCCAAATAGCTGGTTTATGGATGAAACTCATCCCCCCAACATATGGTAATAATAGGTTTTGAGCCATCCCCATATATTGGTTATTCACATTCCTGTTGAATTGCCAATTTTTTGGCTCATCTTATTTGACGTCGCCTCCCAGAGTCGCTCGTCCACATCATCCCAGGCCATGCCCGCTGCCAGCATCTCCTCAGGGCGAATGGGACCTGTTTATTGGAGCTTTCGCATGGTTTATGGATGGTTTATGGCATGGATTTCACCACCTTACTGGCCTTGCTCTTGAATCTTATCACATTTAAGTCATTTAGCACCAAGAATTGGTCATGTCTGGGGCATTTGGTGGGTCAGATGTCCGGAGAGATTCATAGCAACGTGCCCAACAAGAACAGAGGCACCTGAACATCCTGAACAAATCAAATATGAATCCACTCTGCCAGTCCAAGCCTGTAAAGTTCAAAACCCTGTGAGGATAAAGTCATATGCCATCATGTAGAATCTTCTCTAGCACCGAAGAAAATCAGATCTTGCGGACTGGATCAGCCTAAGCTTCCCTGCTGGCTCCAGAATTGGTCGTAATGCAGCCGCGCTTGGCGAAGGTCTCAAAGGGATCACCATGTGCTCGCGAAAAAGCGATGTTATTCGGTGGGACGGCAAGCACTCATATGTAGATAGCTACATAAGTAATCACGCAAGCAGACAAACACAACCAACATATATGACAATTATATATTACATGATATATGTACATAATATATATATATATATGTATGATTGTGTATGCATACGCACACAATATGTCAACAATGTGAAAAACACATGGGGCCCCATGGGACCCCCTACTGGCGTCGGCCGTGCCTTGGGATGTCAGCATCATCGCTCTCCTGCCAAAAAGAAACCTTGGTTTGATATAGATAAGTATTAGATCAATTTAGATCATATATCCCCCATGCTTAGACCAAAGCATGCTTTAGGGGGCATTTGATACACAGATGGTCGTTTAGAACATCCATGTTAGGGGCATTTGCTTTTATCATTTTCCACGTAGTCGGGGTTTATAAAATCATTGTGCAGGTAAGGGGCATTTATGAAATCATAAACCAGTCTGTTTATAAAATCATATAAAATCCACCCAAAAAAACCAGGACAGGTCAAATGGGGTATTGGGCCAGGATGTTGGCAGGATATATTTCTTTTAAAGTGAAATGCACTTTCCATATCTTTAGGAACTACATATGAGCCACTATTGCGGGTTTATAAAATGCACTTTCCACATCTTTCCAGGACGCAATCAAAGCGCATTTTTAATCCTACGGGCTTTTTTATATGCAACAATTTGGTGGCGTTTTTCCTGTGGTCTTTTTATCTGCAAAGTTTTGGTGGCACTTTTTTCCCTTATGGTTTGTTTGTCTTTTAAATTTACGTTGCTTTTTTCCCTGAGGTTTATAATATTAGGCTCTATTGGAGGCATTTCTATGCAACATTTGGGTCGTTTTTCGAATATGTGGTATTTTTAAGATATGTTTGGGGTGTGTTTGGGATGTATTTTGTCTATGTTCTGGAGATGTTTTGGATGTTTTTGGATGTGTTGACAGGTAACAAGTAAATATGAAGAACACAACTATATATATATATATTCATTCTTTTAAAACCCACATTAAAAACAAAACAAATAATATAATACATTAAAACAACATAAACCCACCATTTCTCATTTCCTCCTAGTGTCCTTGTTGTGCTCCCCCCTTGTTTAGGGGGCATTTTATAATGGACCAAGCGTGGGGGATGATCATATTAGATAATCTTGGATCATATTAGACCACACTAGATTCACTAGATTCACTAGATCATACTACATCATCTCGGATCACATTGGATCTATGTCTAAATTTTGGTGTGTACTGTAGAGCCAATTTCATACGACAGGAATGGTTTTTCTCCTCCTTTCGCAGCAAGTGCTTCGCGTGAGGCAACATAGACTTTGGGGCTCGAGGTGGTTCTGCTGCTGGCTGTTGGGGACTTCCCATGAACCTTGGCAAATGTGGCTTGGAAAACCCACGGAATTGGCGAATCTCAACGGGTAAGTCGGTCTGGAAAAAGCTGGCCAAAGTCTGGGAAAATCAATCGGCCTAAAATCCTTGTTTCTTTTTCTGAGTAAACTGCCACCTACCACCTACCATTAGAACTTCAAAACCACATAAACCCAGTCAGGAAGTGGTTGGAAGTCAGAATGCGGAAGGAGTGCACCTGAAGTATGAGAACCACAACCACAGTTCCAACATGTTCCAACCAAGATACCAGTTCATCCAAGTTTGCTCTGGTCGAAGCGGCAGCTCCTGCCAAGCAACACCCCACATTTTGTGTCGAGATGGCGAAAAAGACCGCCTGTCTGCATCAAAAGCATTCAAAAGCACCAGTTTCAAAGCAGCAACTTTCCAAGTTCTCCCAAGTTCATGAAGCTCTTCCAAACCACTGGCATCCACTTTCAAATTGGCAGAGGTTGATCAAGGCGCGATTGATCGCGATTGCGAGGGTTACAGGAAGCGAGACAGGAAGCGGCTCCTTTGATGGAGGGAAGTCACCGACTCGGCCTGGATCCTGGCCCACCTGGCCCAATTCTATTGTGATTGGTTGATGTTTGACTCATTTGACCTGCTCAGCTTCCAAAATCCCTGCCTTTGGCGGAGGGCTCAAAGTAGAAACAGTCGCGTGGTCCCTGGCGTGTGGCGTCGCGTGAAAGATCAGCAGGGCAAACGAAAGACACCGAACAAAATGAAGTCACTCAAATCTATAAGTCTATAAGATGCTATGAGATGCTATAAGATGCTATGTGCCTTCAGAGGTGACTTCTGGCAGATTCATGGACCTAAAGCTCCTGGTTTTTCCACTGGTGGACAAGTCGCTAAAGACAGGACACCTCCAAACCTCAATGTCTAAGCTGGGTTACAATTGGCAGGGACCTTGACCAGCTGTTTAAATTGAAGCAGTCTGCAGGGCCTGCAGCGGCCCAAAAAAAGTGTAGCATATAATTCATAACATGTGCAACATGCACATGTAAAGAAATGATAAGAAATGTTCAAAAACCATTTCGTCTCGATTACACGATCCTACAACATTTCCCCATCATTGTTTTGTTCTTTTGTCGGCATCCAAAATCTTCTCAGATTGTCAATCGCATGCTGCCAAAGCATCAATGCGTGATAAAACCACATCGAAATCACAACACAGATCCACAACCCTTACCATCTCCCCAATGAAGATAGACCCTGAAAATAGCCAGTTTCTATTGGAAAGGAATCTTCCAACCCCCAACTCATGGCAGGGTCTATCTTAGTTAGGAGTAATAGTGCCAGTTTCACATGGGCTTTGCCATGTTCAGCATCGTCTCGCGGATGTCCCTCTCCTGAGTTGGGCAGGGGGAGTCCTCATAGCTTTTCATGGACCTGGAAGAAGTAGCTCAAGAAGGCGATATCAGCTCATGGACAGCAGTGACCTTCTATATAAATAGAATAGTCTATATTGTTGGAACCCACGACCTATATATAATCATAGACATCTTAAACTTATACTCATACCTTTGTCTTTTGCAAAACCCATGAGTTTTCGCAAAACATGGACCATGGCCTCATGGATTTGGCGGTTTCCTCGTTTTGTACCTGTTGGAACCTGTTCTTGTTGACAGGGACCCAAGCATGTGCTCAGCTTGTTTACCTCGTGATTTTCTGTTTTGCTATGTTCAGTGGTCCCTATCCTATTCGTCAAAATATGCCAAGACAATGCCTATCTCAATCACTTGAGCAGCGTTTTTCTACGGATTGGGTTTCCTAAAATGGGGGTACCCAAAAATGGATGGTTTATAATGGAAAATCCTATTAAAATGGATGATTTAGGGGTACCCCCATTCTAGGAAACCTCCATATTGGGTAGTATAATCCCATGTAACCCCAACTAATCATCAACCAACAGGGGGTTTTGCCCATCTCCATCAGCCGACAATCTCTTCCTGTGTTCGCCAGCCATAGAACGGATCCGCAGCCCACATCCTGCTGCTGTACCGTGGGCCCCGAATCACTTACGACCAACAGAAAAAGCTATGGAAATCGGGTGGAAAACTGAGGGTTCTGATTTGAGAACAAAGAATATCTGGAAAGTTGCGAGCTGAAATTGCAATTCTACTGATTTGAGAAAACCATAGAAACCCGTGTTTGGAAATAGTTGGAATATGTTGGAATCTTCCCAACTTTTGCCACAAAACGGCGCTAGGCTGCACAAAGCAGGATTCTCTAACTTGTGTAGCTGCGTCAAGATGTGTGAAGAATCTTCCTACTTTGGGAGGTTGGGACATAGTTGCCACGGCGCCCTTCCCACATGACAGGATCTTTGCAACTCCTGCGATCGAAGTCAGGTAGTTCGCTTGGATGCTCGTTCATGACCTGTCAGTAGCAAATTTGGCAATGTGATGGAATGGGTCAATTGTGAGGATCTTGGGCTGCAGGGGCAATGACCCACCAAAACTTGCACTTCCAGATCAAGACTGGGGTTCCACGTACAGGTCTTGTATCAAGGCATGAAAGCCTCTTGAAAGAATTGATGCCTACTGGCCTACTTTATCCACGGACTGTGCTCCTGAATTGACTTGGGTGATCTTGGGTGGGTTCAAGTGTAGCTGAAGCGTCACCAACCAGTTGGCGCCATCAATTCCATCCCCAGATACCACCAAGGTCAGGCCGTGATGTGCCGGGTGCGGTCGTCACATCCCTCTGTGCCTCTGAAGAAACATAACCAAAACATTCCACACCATCCAACTCTGCCTGCCATTGGTGCTGCAGGTGCTGCCCTTGAGTACACCTATACCATATATATCGGTATAGATATGTACATGGATCTCTCTCTACCTCTCTCTACATATCTATATAGTAGTAAGATGTAACAATAATATTATATGTATATAAATTGTATATTGCATCTGATTGCATCTGTGTCCATATCAATACCTATAAACTAACTGTGTATCGAGGAAACACATACAAATATACACCAATGTATTCATATATAGTAGAAACTCATTCTGCGCAATGAAAACATGAAACTATCTGTACATGCTGCAATAATCTCCAATTATGTATATATGTATATATACATGACATCATATCATATCATATCATGATGTAATAGTGTGGATAAATGGAGATGGGGAAGCATGCAGCAAGCAAGTCTTCTGCACCACGCCCCACAACTGGCTTGACAGGTTGAAGGACTTGAGATAGTTCGCAATGGAAAAAGATGCATTAATATGCACTACCAGTTTCATATTTTCATAGGGCACCTGCGAATAGCTGGCATCTGCGAATTAGTGTTCACTACTGGGCCGATTCTGCAGAGGTTTTCCAGCTTTGATCCCCAATACAAATGGGATGTTGCTGTACCGAATGTCTTTGGTACTGCTGTACCGATCAAAAAACCCTCACCCTGCAGCCTCCATCTGCAACTGCTGCTCCAATTCCTCCTCTGGGCTTCTAGCCGCAGCTGGGGGCCCTGACGCAGGTTCGGCAGTGGTTGTGACATGGCCAGAATGGTGGAACCTCCATCATTCCTGCGGGTTGCTATTGTACTAAATCATACTATCATCGCTTCAATATCATGGACAGTGTCAACTCGGAATGATGATAAATGAAGTCATGCTGCGAGTGTCTGGCAGTTGGGTAGGTGGACGGCCTGACAACATAACCAACATACTTTGGTTTGTGGTGATACTTGAGGAAAATCTGAAAATATGCACAACAATATCCCATGGTTTGTCATCATTTTCACCACTAAAGTGGCAATTTTGGGTACAGTATCTCGTATCCCTCATAAATATTGCAGCTCTTCTGTTCCCTTTTGTCATCTTCACCAGGACTATCCCAGAATCACACATGACATTCCGATGTACACTTAGGAAAATCAGAAATGACTCTCAAAAATCATCTAATAATATCAACTAAATCAAGCTATATAAACACGTTGTCTGAGGAATCTCACTTGGACGCTGCCCATGTGGATGAAGCTGGCGATTCAAATGCCTCATGCGAAGAGGCTCTAGAGAATCATTGCAAACACACTAATTTTGGTACCCCAAAACCAGTGGTTTCCCAATTGAACCATACAAAATTCGGATGATCTGGGGTCTCCCATTTTTAGAATGAACCCCAAGGAGTATACACATCGCGCACATTGACATACACGACAAGCAACTCGAAGTAGACCCAAGACTATAAAGCACTGTGGTGTCAAAGTGATGTCAAAGTGTTGGACTTGAGGAAAGGGCATGGACATGTACGCATCAACAGAACTGCTAATTCGTAGACAAAGACTATTCTCTGTGTGTATCTCCAAATAATTTAGATCATCAAGCATAGAGCTTATGTATGCCTAGAAAAAACAACACCCTCGGGTACCAAGGCTGTCGTTGTGCCAAACAGAATCTCCAAAGGGTCTAAGATGGCAAAGGAAATCAATCTCAATAGTCCTCAAAGATTGATTGGAAGATAACTCTAATCAATGATTGATGCCACCAAGCGCAGTTCTCTAGCAAGCTGAAACGCCTTGCGGCCTGGTTGCCAGTTCATAGTCTTTGCACCCGCATAGGCTCCCCATTGATCGCTGGGTACTTCGATTGGCGTCCTCAGGACCAGCAAGGTCTAACTTGACCCAAATCCTCACAGAATCATGACTCATCTGCAGTCCGTCATATTCCGTCCCTTCCTCAGGACTCTCCCCTCTCCAGCATTTTGATTTTGAAATCTGGGGTTCCCTTGAAACCACTCCTACCATCCCAACATGTCCTGTCCTCGGCACAGTTTGTGGTGGCCCCGGTGGCCCAAAGGGCCGCACCGTTCCTGGTGGGGGTGCTGGGGGCCCTCGGCCGATGGTTGCGGGTGGTGCCGGTGGCGGCATAGTGCTTGGGGGCCTTGGGGCGCCTGGGCGACCCGGTGGGCCGATGGACCGCGGAGGGTACCTCAGATGAAGCTGATCCCAAACTTGGAAAAACTTGGGAAAACCATGGGAAAACTAAGTCTGCTTGATGATGCCTACTAGTGCAACATGTCAAAATGGAAGCTGCGAAGCTACATGAGATAGTGCCTGAGGCAGGCAGAAATGCTCCAAGGCACGGTGGAATTGCCATCTCTGCATCGCACAGGCAGCTAATGCATGGCTATTTCATCATCTGCATAATTCTCTTTGCGAGAAGTGGAAGAACTTTGCTGTTCTGATACCATACACCCCCCACAAATAAGAAAGGTTTCAAAGATATGTCTTGGAGTCTTGCACATGACGATATAACCTTTGCTGAAACCCATCTGGCCTCCAGGAAGTTGTGATAAGCTGACTAGCAACAAAATTGCTCAATGCTGACTTGCAATTGCTGGAAACTTAACAACGCGACATCCTTTCAGCGGACGGCTCAGTTTAGGTCCTTCATGATCCTAAGTGTTTTTGGCAGCGCCAACGCGTGCTTCCTTTTGGCAGCAGCAGCACGCAGGGCGGGGTGAAAATTGATCCTAAGTGTCCCATGCCTTGTGAATGTCACTGAATATTGCACAACACGATGCAATAATTCATCACTTCTAAACCCCAAAGATTAGATGATGCTCAGAACCCTGGCCGAATGTGATGTCAGATGCAACCTTTAATTATCCAGTTTTGGGGTTCTTCATGCCGAGTCTTGCACCTTGCTCCCTGCTGTCATCTTTGGCACCAGCTTAGCACCACATCTTCGACATCGCCGGGCCAATGGCTGGTTCGACATCCTACCCCGCAAGATGAGAATCACAAGTGTTTCAACCCAAAGGATAATTGAAACTTTCAGTCTCATTGATGTGAAATGTGGACGTCCCAAAAGGGATCTACAGTAAATCCCACATGCCAAATGATCCACATAAATTGTGATAGGAATATATATAGGAATCCAGACACGAATACACCGTACTGGGTAGACAAAATTTACAGTCCTGAGCCATGCCAGAGTCAACCCTAAGCGGATAAGTAGAACCTGCCCCGGGAGGGTGAAGCTGTAAAGTCTGACATGGCCATCGGCCCGGCATCAGAATATGTAAGCCCTTTGCAGTGGCGGGCCGCCAAGTAGCCACAGCGTCTTTCTCTGTGGTTTCTGGCTTCGTCTACATGGGACATCAGCGTGGCATCAGGTTCAGCACATCAGTAATAGTCAGTAATATCTTAAGAAAGGGCAGCAAAGAAATGTTTGTACCAACTTCAGCCGACAACCCATTCGGGTGAAACACACGTCGCAAGAGCCTGAAAGGCCTACAATTCTGTCGGGCAAAAAAGAACTTCACGTTTTCGATGGCTAGATTCTGATGGTCAAAGTCAGATCTCCATTTTGATGGGTGAAGAGGTATTTCATCCAAAGTAATGCCTTTGATCCCCTTCCAAGTGCCAACGATTACTGGAGCAGCTGTGGCAGCGGCTGCGCCAAGTCAGGCTTCTTCTGCCTCATTTGTTCTTCCAGTGGCTGATGCCCTGCACAACGGCTGCGGTGAAGTTGAGATTCAAATTGTCTTAAGTCATTCATACACAATGAACCAACCAGTAATGAATGGGATTCCAACCTTTCAGTGGTGATACTTGCAGTTCTACCCCTATCTTCCGCCTTTCAACAATCGTACAATCCCCAATAATCAAATGTGGGCTTTGGCGACCATCTGGCATTTGCATGCTTCTAGATTCTATATGATAGTCCATCTGTGTTCAGTCTACGAACCGACATGTTGACGTCTGTGGGAGAAAGATGGTATCAAATGTCGGGTTCCTCTACATTAAGCTTCCAAGTTAAAAGCATATCACAGAAGCTCTCATGGATCCATCCCAACTCCATCTGCAGCTTGCCTTCTGGAGGATGGATACAGACCGATATTCGGGCGAAAACGAAGAAACACCCACGTCTGGACTGTCTGGACCCTTCTATGATTGAAGCACCATCCCATTTTGTGATACAGCATGGTACAACTAACATGTTTTTTACATTTTTTTCATCAGATCTCGCATCCCGGTTAAATCGAAAGTCGGCGTCCTGGGTGCCACTTCTTCGACCTGGCGAGCCAGGGTTCCCCGATCCCAAAGACCAGTCATGACTCCATCTCTGGTTGAAGAAGGTTTGAAGAATGTTGAAGAATTCTGGATATTTGGAAAAAACAATGAGCCATACCCATATCAATCCATATCAAAGATGGTGTGACATATTGTCAACTGTCCTGCCATCAACTCGCGCAACACTAGTTGTAAGGTGAAGCTGTTTCGTAGCCCCACGGGCACTTGCCATGGCCCCATTTTCGATGACCGACTAAGGGCCTTCCCGAATTGGAGCTCCTTGGGGATTGAGTGGCAAGGCTATGATCAAGACACGCAGATACGCTGGTTACAAGTATGTTTTGTTTTGGTCAACCAACATTTTTTAAATATTTTTTAAATATCTTTGTTGGGTGTTAGAGAAACAACAAATCAATGAAAAAGGGGAGATCCTTTCCTTTGATAAGGGGGGGGTAATCCACTCCTGTGAGAGTGTGATCCATGCCTGTCTATCCTTCTATCTTCTCTGCTGAACTGTAGCATTACCAGGCCCATCTCGAAACTTGTTGGTTCTGAAATACCCCGCAGATGTTGGTCATGTGTAGGAACGATCCATCTTGTCCGGAATCTCATTTTTTGCATTTTCATGTCAGCTTGGCTGATTTTTTTATCCTGAAATACACTGAACTCAAAATTTCAGGAATCGAATCACAGCTTCACGTTCCACGTTGGATCCTTCGTTGAAAACTCACTGAAAGGGACCACACAGGACCAGTGACCCCATCTGGAATGGAACCAAGGTGACAACACAGCTCTTATGATTAAGCACAAAAAATGCCCCAACTTGTCCAATTGACCGACATCCTTGAGCCATAGCATGCCCTTGTTGCAGGCATCATGACGGATGACCATCTCCCAAACGACCCAAGTGCTGCGTCCCCGGCTTCATCAATAGCTCCTTCAATGGCAAAGCGATTCCTGCCATTGGTCAGGGTCGAAGTCGTGCAGCGCCATTGCTGGGTTGGATCAAAATTCCAGGATTCCTGCAGAACCTAAGTTTTGGGCCGCTTCCTCTGGGTTCTTGACTCACTTTGAACTTGAAGCTTCTCAATTCCAAGAATCGTGTGCATCGGGTCTTTTTTGATTGGAGAACCTATATATGAATACTCCCTTCAATACATCTACCACTTTGCAACACCTTGGCACAACACGGCTTGTTGTAGGAAAGTCTCTTGCTGGTTGATACTTTCAACCCCCCAAAGTGTGGATCATCATCACTGAAAACTAGCAAATACCTAAATATTTGAAACCAAGAACTACTTCATCAGTCCTTCAATCCTGCTTTCGTCCATCTGAGGTGGTGAAAACCATCAATTTTGAAATGTGTGTATGTATATATATATATATGGTACCCCCCCCCCCGAGATCTACCTCAAAACATTTTATAATACTGCCTTTATATGTATATATGAGTTTCGAATATATTGGTGGGATAAATGGGGGCTGCCAGTCACCTTATATACATATATATTTGTATAATTGTAAGCTGTATGTTTAAGATGCCTTCTGGGTAGTAGCCGATGAAAAGTAATATTATGTATGGCTATGTGATGATAGTCAACTGGACTTGTCAAAAAACAATATGGAAGGAATAAAACCAAAAACCAAAAAACCAAACAGAATCCCTGACTGAAGTCAAAAGTTTTGTTTTTTTGGTTTTCCTTGAGTTTTTTTTTGTTTTCTTGATTTTTGCAGGTAAAAATATGGAAGGAACACAAAGCAAAAACAAAAAAAACAAAAAAAACTAACAGAATCTCTGACTGAAGTCAAAAGTTTTTTTTTTGGTTTTCCTGGAGTTCTTTTTTCTTGATTTTTGCAGGTAAAAGTTGGTTTTTCATCAAACACCAACATTTTCTTTGAGTTTTTTGTTTTTTCCATTGTTTGTCTTGACACACCAAAAAAACTCAAGGGATTTTTTTGGTTTTTCATCCAAACACCAAAAAAACTCAAGGAATTTTTTGGTTTGTGGCTGAAAAACCAAAAAAACTCAAGGACGATTTTCGTTTTTGATGAAAAATCAACTTTTACCTGCAAAAATCAAGAAACCAAAAAAAACAAAAAAACTCAAGGAAAGCCAAAAACACAAAACTTTTGACTTCAGTCAGGGATTCTGTTTGGTTTTCTTGTTTTTTTGTTTTTTGGTTTTTGGTGTCTTTTCTTTCTTGTCTGGCCTTTGATTTTCAGCATGTGTATTGTTTACCATCTGGCATGGTTCAAAATGGTATATGAAAGGAGTATAAAATGGTAAATATTATGCACATTAAAGGTATACTAAAGACATATTGTGATATATTCGATGGTATATTGAAGGGCGTATCAAATGGTATATTGAAGGTATATGAAATGGCATATAGAGGTATATTACAGGTATTTTAAACGGTATATTAAAAGAATTAAAAGGTATTTGGATATAGTATATTGAAGGTATACTACAACTATATTCAGGATATACTCATATTATATTAAATTGTATATTAAAGGTATACTAAAGGTGTATTGACTGGTATATTAAATGGTATTTAAGGTGTATTTAAGGTGTATTAGAAGTATCAAATGGTAGTTAACATGTATATTCAAAGCTATATTAAAGGTGTAATATTAATATTTTATAACATATATTCTTCAGGGGGGTGTATTGGATGGTATATTGAAGGTATATGCAATGGTATATTGGAGGTATATTGCAGATATTTTAAACGGTATAAATTCTTTTAACGGTATATTGAAAATATATTGCACTTATATTCAAGATATACTCATGTTATATTAAGTTATATACTTTTGAAGGTATAGGAAATGGTTCTAAAAGGCACTAAAGGTATATCAAAGGTGAGTTGAAGATACAATACAGGTATATTCAAGGTATGCTCATGTTATATTAAATGGTATGGACAAGGACTATTAAATTGTATATTAAAGTGTGTATTCAAGGTATATTCAATTTATACTAAAGGTGTAAATGGTATATGAAATGGTCCATATGAAATGGTATATTAATGGTATCTTAAATGGAATATTGATGCTATATGAAATGAAAGACTAGAGGTATGTCAATTGTTGTATTAAAGGCATATAAAATGGTACATGAAAGGTATATTAAAGGTATACTGAAAGGTATATTAAATGGTATGTAAAATAGTATATTAAAGGTGTATTGAAAGTGTATGAGATGTATCAAATGGTAGTTACAACTTTTATTCAAGGTATATTCAAGGTATACTATATTAAAGATATATTAAAGGTACATTGAAGGTATATTAAATGGTACACAATCCTGAAAATTTGCATTTCCCCACAGCGCCGTGGCCATTTTTGAAATGTCTGGACTATATCCATTTGTCAATATCACAATACAATATCCAGAAACATTGCAAATACCAGCAAAAACAGCATTGTATCTACACATATCATAAACATCGTCACAGTAAAGCATGCAAAATCTGAAAATCACTTCAAAATATAAAGCCATTTATGTTGCTAGAAAATTAGGGAAAAACAAAAACACTGTAAATACCAGCCACAATACAAAAATGGTAGATCTTAGGGGGGGCTAGCATATATATATATATACACAATGTAAATGTCGATGCTTCTATACGTTCTATAGCCTATAAATCCTATCAATTCATCAAACATCTATAGATTCACCATATGTTCACAAAATGTTTGCTGATCGTTAGCATACTTCCAGCTCCCACCAATCACCTCCAGGCTCCCTTGTACAACAACCAGGTGGACATAGATGGAAAGCCTGGACTGTGCCACGGCTGCACAAAAACTGTGAACCAAAGATGACTTTGGCATCCAAAAATTTAGGGGAAAACCATGGAAAACATGGAACACCCCCAAATCCAGTGGCTTATATGGATTCATCTGAATTCTATTTTGCTTTCCCATATTTTCGAAAATGTTTTGGGGTATCCCCTCCATTCTTGGACAAAACCATATGGGAGAAGTGGATGCAGAAGGGAGATCAATGGTCAAGAATAGTGACATCATGTGACATCATCTTGACCCAAGCATCCATGCTCCAGCCCTTGATTTTCTAGGGAGTATGTAAATAAGTAACTTCGTAGGATCTTTGCGACGTTTGGTCCACGTAAATATGACAGGCAATCCACCTTTCACAATACGGTACACGGTATCTTCTTTCAATTCTCCCTTCTTGGTACAAACAAGATAAAGAAACAGATAAAAGTCATATCTGCGAAAGTCACACCCAGTAAGGTCCTTTGCATTCTCTATATCGCATCGCATGGGGAATGGGCACTGCACTGGATCCTGGCCATCGCACACAACTGTGGCAACCTCACCTTGAAAGGCCGCGCAGTGCTGTACTGAGCACTGATCATTGTCCTAGGCACAGATCAGGATGAAATATCAAGACAGGCAAAACATCAGGTAACTCAATTGGCAAAAGGTCATGTCCCTTCGAAACCCCCATCCTCAACTTGTCACAAGTCCCAGATTCAAACGTCTCCCATCTGCGGCTGAATCTGAGCCCCTCACAAGCCGGTTTGTCTCCGCCTTCTTCTCCACCAAATATCGCACGACATCATGTCTGCCACCATCCACCTGGGATCCACAGCACCCCTGAAGTATGGAGGATCTTTGGAGATCTTTGGAGGATCTTTGGAGGATGACAGCTGTGACAGCTGTAATCACATCATCTTCCGTGATCTTTCGAAAACTGCACTGGGACCCCGTGCTGCTCGAAAGAGTGGCGTCTGGCCAAACTTGTCCTCCACATTGATGGGAGCTCCCCTTGGAACACAGCCGCAATGGATGAGTACAAAAAAACTGTTGCAATACTGTTCTTACACTCGCGGATTTCTATAGGTACAGTAGCAAGTCAAAGCAAATCTGAAACTATGGAGTCATGTTGCATGGCTCCGCGTGCTAAGGCTAAGAATCTTGGGGATCTCTCTTCATGTCTGAACAAAGACAGGTTACAGTCCTGTGTTTGTAGACTCAAGAAGGGAAGCTGAGCATCGCAACATAATTGATCGATGTTGATCATATGAATCCTTTGGGGTATTTACCAGTAGTACCGCACAAGGCGGTGGCGGAAGTTTCAAAGATAGGAAACCTATAGGAGAAGTTGGTTGTTGTGAATCAGGGATGGCAGAGCGAACCCACTGATGGACCGACAAGTGGTTGGAGGCAGCGCAGTGTAGTTGTAATGTTGTTGTAGTTGTGGTTGTAGCGGTTATTGCAGTTGTAGCTGTAGTCGTAGTAGTTGTAGTTGTAGATGTAGTTGCGGTTGTAGATGTCGTTGTCGATGTAGTTGTAGATGTAGTTGTGGTTGTAGTTGTAGATGTAGTTGTGGTTGTAGATGTAGTCGTAGATGTAGTTGTGGTTGTAGTTGTAGATGTAGTTGTGGTTGTGGTTGTAGTTGTGGATGTAGTTGTGGTTGTTGTAGTGTAGTTGTAGTGTAGTTGTCACGCAGTTGAAGTTGCAGTTGTTGTTGTAGTTGTTGTAGTTGTAGTTGCTGTAGTTGTAGTTGTAGTGGTAGTTGTAGTTGTAGTGGTATTCGTAGTTGCAGTGGTAGTGGAAGTTGTAGTTGCAGTTGTAGTTGTGATGTAGTTGTTGTTGTAGTTGTAGTGAGATTGGGAGTGGGAGCAGGAGTGGTAGTTGTTGTGGTAGTGGCAGTTGTAGTTGTAGTGGTAGTTGTATTGGTAGTTGTAGTTGTGGTGGTAGTGTAGTTGTAGTTGTAGTGGTAGTGGTAGTGGCAGTTGTAGTGTATGTACTTGTCGTTGTGGTTGGTGGTTGTTGTAGCTGAAGTTGGACCGGTAGTGGTAGTGTAGTTGTACTTGTATTTGTAGTGGTAGTTGTAGTGGTAATGTAGTTGTAGTTGTAGTTGTAGTGGTAGTTGTAGTGGTAATGTAGTGGTAATGTCGTTGTAGTTGTGGTTGTGGTTGTAATTGTATTCGTGCTTGTACTTGTAGTTGTGGTGTAGTCACATCCAAACTTCAAAAATTGACCCGAAACCATCAGTTTTTAACACTTTTGACTTCCAAATGTGCTTCGCGCCACAACGGCGTGCACTTTTTTGACATCTCAACTTCCAAAAGTGGTCCGAGCATGTGGTGCTTTTATCATTTTGACTTCCAAATGTGCTTCGCGCCACAGCGGCGTGCACTTTTTCGACGTCTCAACTTCCAAAAGTGCTCCGAGAATGGTGTGCTTTGACACTTTTTACTTCCAAATGTACTTCGCGCCACAACGGCGTGCACTTTTTCGACGTCTCAACTTCCAAAAGTGCTCCGAGAATGGTGTGCTTTGACACTTTTCACTTTGAAATGTGCTTCGCGCCACAGCGCCGTGCGCTTTTCCCTTCCAAAAGTGGTCCGAACATGTGGTGTTTTTAGCACTTTGACTTGCAAACGTGCTTCGCGCCACAGCGGTGTACAATTTTTGATCTCTCATCTCCCCAGATGGCTCCGCACCCGCCGCTTTAGCGAGCCTACTTTTCGACCCTCCGGAGCCACAAAACATTGGAAAAACACANAATTTTTGATCTCTCATCTCCCCAGATGGCTCCGCACCCGCCGCTTTAGCGAGCCTACTTTTCGACCCTCCGGAGCCACAAAACATTGGAAAAACACAGTGACACAGTGTTTCGCCACTTTCCTACCTTTTCGCGCACCTTCATCTTCTCTCTTCTGACTTTCTCCTCTCTGATCTTCTCTCTTCTGACTTTCTTCCTGGCTGTGCTTTTCCATCTGTCCATATTGTCGGAAGTTTGACTNATCTTCTCTCTTCTGACTTTCTCCTCTCTGATCTTCTCTCTTCTGACTTTCTTCCTGGCTGTGCTTTTCCATCTGTCCATATTGTCGGAAGTTTGACTTGACTTCTAAACATCCTTCGACAAGAGCATACAGATTGACATAATAGATTATGAATATCATTACATGTTCATCACTTGGGGGAGGATGCCACGTCTGCATGGGTCATGCCATCCTACGACCCTCCCCCCCGGTGAAGAACGGGTTCCCTCCAAAAATCGCGACCATTTAAGATGTCTTTGGCATGGAACATGCACTGTGTAGTATGGAAGTGCGGTGCCATTTGGTGCCAAGCCCCAGGCTTTTCAACGAAATACTCCACAAGGTTCAGATGTCCATAGTAGGCTGCCTGATAGGACCATGGGACCATGCTGCAGAATCATTTGTAAACACTTTCACCAAGGCCTGAAAAACATGGTCACAAAAATGTCTTGGACTCTGCTCATCGAATAAAACCCATCAAGATCCACAAACAATATCTTGGAACAGCAGCAACCATCTTATGAGAAATCTACAACTGCGCTACTCGATGAGCAGCAACGCGAAGGGCCTCGTGCAAAGGTGTTCTGTCTTGATAGTCCTGAAGCACACACACACACACCAAACTCACCCCCGCACAAGCACATAGAAATTGTTGACAGGTGAAGCATCCTTGAAGTCGATGGCAGCTCCTTTCTCCACCAAAGCCTTCACAATCACCTGGCAACAAACACTGCTCACAACACTTGTCTTGAAAGGTTTACCATGATGGCTACCATCTAGTTTCATCAATCATATTTGTCAAGTTGGTTCTATCCCCATCATATCCCAATTCGACCGCATGGTATCCAAATGTATACTCGCTGGTGATTGAACATAGCTGTCGACGATCAGCGTTTTTTATCGGTAAATCATCGAACTAAATGGGCTATTCTCCATAGCTATTAGGCTGTGAATCATCGAACTAAATGGGCTGTTTTCCATAGCTATCTTCTTCACCACATGTGATAAACAGAACGTGCCCTGGAAAACATCTGCCATTTGCTGATCGCCTCATGATTTCGCCACGTGGCTTCCCACAAGGCTGACCTAGGCACCAGATGGCCAGCACCGCCACACGGAACCGTGGCGTCATGACATGGGTCAAAATTGGGGTACACAATTTCTCCTGAACGTCAGTATTAAGCCATCCACTTTCTCCAATCATTTTTGACCTGTATCAAGCCAATATCATATTCATTTATTGAAATGCAATGTGCTTGGAAGCGTCAGGACGTTTTCAACGCAAAAAGAAATTGGGAAGTCACTGAGTCACAAAAGCTTAGATTCTGAAGGCTGATTTCTCAGCAATTTCTTGCACAGATGCGATGCACACTGGGTGTTCCAAACCGATAGAAGGGTCGTTCGTTGTAGTCCAAATCAATGTGCATCTTCACCGCCTGAGATACGTTTATCAGCGATTGGTCCACATCCCCAGCAATTCGGTTACCGCTGACAAGTTGTGCTGTCCCATGACTGCACCAAATCATTCTTACTGAGCAGTTTTCGCACATATATATTTATAGGATTACATAGCCATTATAGCTATTCTTGTCTTACAACACCATTTCTTTTGACAAAAACCATGTTTTAAGATGTTCTAAGTCATTTTGCTTTCTCAAATCCCCACACTGGTTTGCCCAGAACTTTGGCCTACCATGGTCCACTCCAAAATTACAATGTCAATGTACTTCAATGGGGAAAAATTCAAGAAAATGGTGAAAGCATGAGATGGGAAGAGGGTTCACAATTCTCATACAATTCTCAGACCATCCCATCTACCCTCTGGTAATCAAACAGTTTGCGATGGAAAATCCACCAGGTTGTTCGATGATTTTCCCAGCGAACTCAACATCCATTTAAGGGGTACTTCCATAGCTTTAACATGCTTCAACCACCATTTTTCAACCTCCATGGTCAGCCCCATCCGGGCCCTGTGTTTCACCTCTGACAGAAGTTGCTTCATGCCGGCATCGCCCTCCCATCGACCCTTCCGGGCGAAGGTGATCATCGTCCTAGCACCAGCCGCAGCAGCCAGCCGAGCCCAAACTTGGGGATTTCACCAGCAGAACATTTGGGATGTAACATACAATATAGATACATACACATAATTTTAAGTCACATAATTATATAATATTATATAGATGTTCATCCTTATTCTACCTTTGGAACGCGATTACAATGTAATTGATCCAATCAGCAGATCAAAAGAATAGACTTCCAGAAACTGGGGGCAAAAAGGAAAAAATGAGGATTTTCTCAGCCAACCCAATGAAAAATGAATGATGGTCAATCTTGATCATCCCAGAGAGGACGTCACCCTTGACATGAGAAATATTAGTGTCAACCACTGAAGCCGCTGAGGCCTGTCCTGCTGACTTCCTTGGTGCCACCAGCAGCCATGGTTGATCGTTGCTTCTGAAATCTTCACGGACGAAAGGGGAAATTGAACCACATCTTTCCAGCTGGTGACTCAGGGATCATCCATAAAAATCCCAATCCATGCAGGATACTCATGGACTGCGGATGCCATTCTGCATGGTCAGATCCCGTGAATGGTGACTGTGCCATGCCCCACACCAGTTGTATGTGCTGAATGGCCGCGGAAAAGGCTTCTCAGGTTTTAGCACCTTGGACCCAACCTTGCAAAGACTGCTCGAGAATTGTGGAGAATGGTGGAATTCTTCGGCCAGCCCTTCTGGATGATGATATAAAATGATATAAGGAGAAGTCAAAGGATTTCTGGAACGAAGATGGACAAGACGTGACAAGACGGCCACATCCATGGACCTCTCTTCTTTCTTGCCGTTCTTTATCTCTTGACAACCTTCAAATCGCCCAAACTCTGTCACTTTTTTCGGCGGGCGCGTGCGCACTCTCACATCATCTAACTTGCCCGCGGAAGATCAGTATTGCTGTGTGGAGCAATGCTTCAGCAAAGGCTGTAGGCATTCAAGCTCTTTCCTGAACTCTCGGACATCATGGTGACATCAAGTGGGAAGGAGTCGTTTGACTGGTGGTCACCAATTGGATGCAACATGATACAACATGATACAACCTCTGGTGTAATTCGCTTGTTCTTGTTAAAAATCAGTTCTTCATCCAACCATGAAGCTCGGCTTAAATCGGCCTTGTCAACAGCAATTTTGGCCACAAATCAGAAAAAACCAAGATCAGCAACCTTAGCAGTTTGTGCGTAGAACTCTTGTACCCAAGAGTAGTTTGTGGCTAGGGAGTAGGAATGGAGGATGTGAAAGTGATGACTGGATTACTTCATGCCCTTAATGCACCTTTTTGGACCCCTGCGCCATGTACAACATGTAGAAATACTTGTTTGCCCACACTTCAGCCATGGACCACTCTGTTGTAGCTTCTTCCAGCAAAATAAGCGGCAAATCTGCCATTGTTTATTTTGGTAGACATGCCTTGTGATTTCCAGATTTTCTGGAATGAGGCATAATATGATATCATATGACTTATGACTATGTAGCTCAAATTTACTTTGTCCAAGCAGTTGGAATGACAAAGAGAAGATAAATGTGGGTTTGTCTGAAAATAGGGTTTCTGTACCCCTAGATCCATCAATGATCAAATCCTCTGCTTCATTATTTATCCTAATTTTCTCCATTCAGCTTTTTTTTTGGGGTGTCCTGTCTCCAATGGTCATCAAATCCATCGGGTAAATCTGCAGCTGGAGATCTGTAGCAACTCCAGGCGGGATAAGATCACACCCGGAGGCACCATCTCGGCACCACTGCTGAGGTTACACCAAACCTCAGCTGGTTTCAATGGGTTGGGTTTGATCGGGACCATGCACACCATGGGTTTTTTTTGCGCCTTCAAATATGGAGGTTTCCTGCAAGTATTCCCATCATCCACTTCTGGGATGAGCTGAGGTTGAGCCACGAGCTGGATGCTGAACTGCTGCAGGGCAGAACGTATGCCACAGATTGCTACAGAAGTTATTCCCTTGCCTCTATGGCGTCATGGTCTTTCTTACCAGTGACCATGTCGAGGGATGGAGTTCGAGTAGCTACTTCGCCTACTTAGTACATTTGTAATTTTCAACCCCATCGCCACGACAGTTGTCCACGGATGAATCATCCGCAATGGCGGCGGAAGACATATCAGTGGGTCGAGTGCGAGAATGTATTGCTTCCACCACTCCGCGAAGATTTCTCAAAATTGTCCATCCCTTTGCTTTTGGGAACCCAAGGGCCAATTAGGGCCAAAGAATTTGTGAAATGTCACTGCAACCTCTGGGCATCGTGCGCAAAGCAGCATTTGAGCCTCCTGTTTTCCAGTCCTAGGGTCACCAGGTGAGCGCCCTCATGGGCATCCCACAGGATAGCAGGTGGACCCCAGTAGAAGCGTAGAACCGGAAACCCATGGAGAATAGCGCGGAAAACCATTTGGCACCTAACCTTGCGAATACTTCGCCAGCAGTTTCAAACCAAAGCTAGTCCCTGGAATATATGGGACCTTCGTGAAACAAAGCAGGGATCACTGAAACCTTTCGAAACCATCATTTGCCTATGGTCTATGTGGAGCCAGCTATGCAAGCGACGTTGTAATGACATGTAATTACAACAAAAAGTTAGTCAACTTTTGGTAAAAAACAAAACTGAGTGCTGATCAACAATGATCAATCATGATCAATCATGATCAATAATGATCAATAATCATGATCAATAATGATCAATACTGATTAATCATGATTAATACTAATACTGATTAGACATTTTTAAATCATGATTATTTCAACACACCTGCTCTTTTTATTCTGGGCATTTTCTGACAGAGGAAACCGCTCCGTGAGGGCCTGGCATATTTCCCCATGGAATTAACTGCATCAAATGTCTTTATGATGAACATGTCAAAATTATTCAAAATGACCAAAGAAATCCTGGCAACGTCCAAACTGCAAACATCAATTCGATCATCAGGAACTTTATCATTTAGGGTCATCGGCAGCCAAACAATGACTGCAAATGTGGAATCCTGCTAAAATACTTGAGCATGTTGCATCAGGATCTCCTAGCCCAGAGATTTTGGCCATTTCTAGTATTCGCCATCCAAACTTTGCGTTTTTATTTGACCCTCACATGCTTAGCTTTTTATTCACAGCCCTTGCCATCAGTGCATGGCAAGGCACAGGAACGCTCGGCAAGCGACCAACGCGTTCTCACAGAAGAAGACTGATCCCTGGCACAGATCTTCCCTGTTGGAAGTTGGAGGAGCTATCCAAACACAATGTCCACATCAAATTTCTGGAAATACATGCTATGATTAGTATGATGGTAATATTACGGGCAAACCCCCACAGTTTGCCCGCGACTTCGACGACGTTTCGGAACGTCAAAAAACACTGTGTTTTGTGGGACGAAATGCACATGTCAATGATCAGTCGTATCATCTTGCCACGCACAGCTAGGGGACCTGTGCGGTGAATGTTACATCATCATCATCATCATCATCATCATCATCATCATCATCATCATCATCATCATCAGGATCATCATGGTCATCAACATCATGTTGAAGATTCCCTTGAATGTAAAGTTTAACAGGGGTGGGATTTTAATGATACCCTGGAAACATGTTGAAGATTCCCTTGAATGTAAAGTTTAACGGGGGTTGGATTTTAATGATACCCCAGAAACATGTTGAAGATTCCCTTGAATGTAAAGTTTAACGGGGTTGGATTTTCATGATACCCCAGAAACATGTTGAAGATTCCCTTGAATGTAAAGTTTAACGGGGGTGGGATTTTAATGATGCCCTAGAAACATGTTGAAGATTCCCTTGAATGTAAAGTTTAACAGGGGTGGGATTTTAATGATACCCTAGAAACATGTTAAAGATTCCCTCGAATAGTATTATAATATACATCAAGAATATATTCGTCCGAACCCTGAAGATGTGGTGTGGGCGAACTGTGGGGTTTGCGCGTAATATTAGTATTAGAAGGTAATCAATGGTACTCCTTCCACAACAAACATAAGAAACCATAAACTCACCTTCAGCTTGCAATGCACTGTGATCTTCGGCCCCGGAGCATTTTGTGACCACCTCTTTTGAGGGCTGAGTTGCCTAAACAAGCCCAAACCATCAGATGACTTGAGGCCCAGGGGTAAGGGACGAAAGCTAGCTCGGCAGGGAGCTGGACTTGAAAATAAAGCAGGCAAGTACAGTGGCGCATTTTTTGATATAG
>BGPT01000355.1:90950-104681 GCA_003297045.1 Symbiodinium sp. clade C Y103 | reverse complement strand
TATAACTCGTGAGGTTTCACTGGATTGGAGATTCCAGCCCCCCCAATACCTTGCTAAAGCAAGAGGGACTTCAGCTAGCAAAAGCTAGCTTTCGTGATCAGGTCAGTTTGAATACGCGATTCATTTCAAAATAGTATGCCGCATGATTTTGACAAGCTCCATATATTGCATTTGAACTGTCCGAAGGCCACCTCGTGACTCAGTAGTAGTATGCCCCCAAAAATACCTTCAAGATTCTCCAACATTTTCTTTCAAAAGGAACAACAAAAAAAATATCAAAAACTGGGCAATCCCTGGATCACCTCGAGCCTCGAACTCGGGTTTCAACTCTGGCGCCACATAAACCTCCGCACATTTGAACTCATGGGCAGCCTCAGCGTCCAGGGCGACATCCATGGGATTCCTGCCATGGGAGGAGCACATGGCCCAACCCCAAGTCCCAGGGTGTCAGTAATGATAAACAGCTAATATCAAATATAAATATATATATCTATATGATAAGCAGGGAATATGCAACAATAGGAAATAATACAAGTTTGGACTAGAGGTGTTGTGGTCTCTTTTGCCAGCGCAGCAGTGTCATGCTCCTTCCTCACTTGTCCGGTTGAATACCAAACATTGCAGCGAACCCTTCTCAAAGTGAAGCAACCGCAGCGTGTGTGTGTGTGTGTGTGACAATTGGAATGTCGGCTAACATCCTAACCTTGACAATGGTACCTCATGGTACCTCTGTGGAAGCCTGGTTTTACACTTAAACCATGGCAGGCCCGCATTGTCCAATTATTTTCAATCACATATATCACATATGTAATAGTTCATATAGTATTGTAATGTCCGATAGGAAATCATGACATTACTGTATATGATATTGTCATATATTATCACATAGTTTCATAATGTTTCATATACATTCCCCAGTTGATGGAGTGTCAAAGCCCTGTAGAAGCTTGGCCACGCAACTCAAAGAACACACATCAAATCTCAGCTGCCAACGCTGGACAGAAGAGCCACCGCAGAATGGTCAACCTCCAGCGTTGCCCGGATGCCGTTGGGATCATGTTGGATCTGGGGATTTCCTCCACGAAGTCTCTTGCCCGCAGCCTTGATCGAATCCTTTGTTAATGAACATGTTATAAATGGTTTGGTGCTTCATCGGAGTTGTGAATATCGGATTCTGAGTACCATACGTGACGGAATGTGTGTACAATACCTGGTGATGTTTGTGTTTACATTGCATAACTCTACATATCATTGTACAACATAGGATATGCGTATCGATCTGTATCGGTACGAGGATGTGTATATATATATATGGCACTAATATATTATACGTAATATATACCAATTTTGTCCACCATATACTTGTGCGTATGGATATACGTACATCGCAACACATGTCAAAATGGTTTTTGACTACCACCTGGCCAACCACGCGACTGGGGCATGGTGCAAAAGCAAACCGAATTGTGCGTGCACTACAAATCTTAGTGGCTCCTCTAGTGATCTTGGTAAACAAAATAAACATAATTGAATCTCTCCTCAACTTTGGCAGCAGAGTAACATTCCTCAACAAAAAAAGGCCATCACCACACTGATTTTCTTGAACAAACAGCTGAAACAGCTCAGGCAATCTGTCGTTTTTCCCAGCACCTCTTTGGGATGTGCAGCTGCAATGACACCGCCGTTCTCATGGATCAAAAAGATATTCCTCAGATGGCTTGGTAGTGGCAGATTCCGTGGCCATTGCTGGGGTTGCTGATTGCACCTTTCATCCCCTGAGATGGCCAAGCCGATTGGAGATCGCTGCTGGTAGGCACTCTAGAAGTGCTAGAAGTATTTCGAGTCAGGGCAGTCAATGCTGGAAAACCACCCACTTGCCCATGATTTACCCCTTAAACACGGCCATTTTCCATGGCTGAGGGTAGATACATTCAGCATCCTTGGCCCAGTGTAACACGCGAAATCCGCACCAGCGCCAGTTTCTGCCCAGGGGCGACATGTTATCCTGCAACACTGGTGGGCTCATCTGGTTGTTTGGAACTGCCCACCAGTTGTGGGTGTTGTGGGTCGAGACATCAGGATTCTTAGGGTTTAAAGATCTTAATCTGTTGTTGGATGTCCAAATGACAAAACAGGCATAGCTTTGCTGGAACGACAATAGCCGTCTTATCCTCTAGAGTTCTTCATGCAGTATGAAATTTGATGCATCGTCAATATCAAGCACTCTGAATTGTGCAACAGCTACAGACTGGAAGAAAACAACTGCAACATGTGTCCATGACTTAGATATTGCAAATGGATGCAAAGGGAAACATCCCAAACATGCAAAAGCCATGTGGGTACTGGGCCTCGCTGGGGCCATATATTACAGGGGGTGCCCCAGCAGTGCGGCGAGTGGCTGTGACAGCATTGCGAAGAACCGATTCGATCTCCTTCAGTCGAAACAGCGTTGCATGATGCATGGAACTGCAGACGTCTGTCTTAGATGCTGAAGAAAACGAAAGATCTTGCAACTTCACGTATGCAAAGGCAGGCAGGCAAGAACTTAATCTGATGATCTGATGTGCTGATGTATGTCAAAAACAAAATGAGCAAAGAAAAACAATCAAACATCCTTCGAAGGTACAGTCTTTGAGAGCTTTCAAGTGTGTCTGAGTGTCTGAGTGTCAAGCAATGTGCAAATCAAACGCAGCTGTCATGACAGCAGCAAGTAAACCCCTGGGGCACTTATATAGTATAGGACCACGTGTAGCAAGGACCCCCGCAGCCCCCACGGATTCGGTTCTGTCCTTCACTCGAAACATTGACATTTTGCTCCCGATCGCGGGCACTTGAGACTTTGTGGCTCAGCAGCACAAAAAGAGGACACGGCTCGTAAAATAGACTTTAGATGACTTTGGTGGGCGACCAAATTATCAATATTATATATATATATATATGCATGTATGGTTGGATATAGCTTCATTTGTCACAATATCATTCATAATTAATATCATTATAGCACAATGTCACTGTATCATATGGAACATAGGTATATAATACACACGGGACGTAGGGAAATTCACTTGACGACACAAGAAAATCCAAATGAATTAACAAACTCAGAGATTGTGGAAGTTGACGGCTGCACAATCGAGAGTAAAACTGCTTGCAGGACGGGTTGCATGGACTCAACCAACACCTACTTAACACCCTTTCATGAAAAAAACTCCTCTCAAGGGCTGACCCTGCACATCCACGCACACTTCCGCTACCTGAAAAAAATTGAGGATGTCAATGAAAATTCCTTTATTGCGGTTTCAATGGCAGATCCCACTTCCATGGTTGTTTAATTTAAAGGAGTGCTTGATAGAAACGGAACCCGTGTATTCCAATGCGCCTGAGCTGCATGGCTGTACCTCTATTTGCTCAGCCCTTCGGCCAAAGTCAGCAAATGGCTGGCAGATTTTTTTCAAAGCTTTCATGCGCAACTTGAATTTGCAAAGTTTTTTGGTCTTTGAGCTCTACTCCTGTCACAATGGCGCACTGTGCAAAACACCCAGGAGCTACAAGCTTTGGACACTTCCAAACTGCCGGAACTGTTTGACAGGTTGAGTTCAGCGACAAGTCAAACCACACTTGATTGCTTTCCTGGCAACGCGTTGTCAACAATAATAAATGGATTACCAAGATATCACAAAAGAAGAAATGCAAACATGGGACGAAAGAACAAACAACGGTGCGCCACATTTTGGAGGGGTGTGGAGTACGGACGCAACATGTTGCGGTTCATTTCCTTTCCAGAGGATGCCCATAAAAGTAGATGGATTTCTCAAAAATGGGACGAGATCTTAGGGTGAGCTACCGAACGAAGTACTGAATTGCAAGGAAAATCATAGACGATTTTCAGCGGCAATCAGTGATATCCCAAATATATGTAGGTCCTAAATACAAGAGTGATCAAGAGTGAACGTAAGAACATGAACTATTGCTTGTAAATGCAGGTTGTTGTTTCTATCCTCTCAATTGATAGCTGGCACAACTTATCTTTTACTTTACTTCTCATTTGTGAGCGCGATCCTCTACCGTTTTGCAAAGCAGGAAGACGGTGGATGCAAGAGCGAAGCATTCCCACATTCTCTACTTCCGTGTCATCCGCTCAGAGTGTGAAAGCAACAGGTGCAAGACTCAGCTCTAGAATTTTCTAGATTTATTTCTCCATCTTTGTCTTTGTAGTCTTTATGTCGGACCTCACATTGCCTATCGAGAGGGATTGCTCTCCAATGATTCTTGTCCTTTTGATTCCATGCTTCGAAAACACAGAATGCTGTTCTCGAAAACTGCTTGGCGACTCCGCAGCTGTTTGTTGCTAGTTGACATCTTGCATGTTAAAAAACATCCTTTATCATTCTGTCATCATGAATCATCTATCTAGTTCCATATCGATATTCTTTATACATGGCTCTATAATGTACAGATGTAGATCCACATATAATATAATATAATATAATATAATATAATATAATATAATATAATATAATATAATATAATATAATATAATATAATATAATATAATATAATATAATATAATATAATATAATATAATATATATATATATATATAATGTATATATATATATATGTATATATGTATATATGTATATATATATATATATATTATAAATGATTTTTCAGCCAAGCTGATTGGCTCCATGGAATCTACCAAGGGATCAGCGGAAGTGTCCGGTCTTCTCTGCCGAAACTCCTGGAGTCTCAGCGCCAAAAACCCACGGCACTCGGCACGTCACTCGCTTGCGCGATGCCTTTGGGCCTTCGGGAGATTTCTGCGGGGGACCGGGTTAAAGGGACCTTCAACAAGCCATCATATATGCCATAAATCTTCCCCATTTCTGGTGAAAGATGGGATTCTCTGGGATTTTTGTCAGGTCCTCGCTTTACCACATCTTGCTTGGCATGTCTGAATTTCAGTGGAATAAGAGGATCATGGAAGGACACCGCCTCGCAACTTACCCATCAACTCTTCGATGTCTGAAAAGACCAACGGCTCAACATTGTTTTGATCCAACATGATCCAACCCAAGTTTAAATTCTGTCATGAGATGGACTTCCCTAGATCCACCACTTGAATCCACTTGATCCCCCGCTCGCCTCAGCCCGTGCGGATGATGCCGGCAGCCACGAGCTTCGAGACGGCCTCCTGCAACTTGGGGTCCTGCGGAATCACAGCAGATGGGTTCCATCGTCCATTTCCCATGTGAAACAGATACAGCCCTACAGTAAGATGGGGATGGGATTACTAGAAGGATGGGATTATGGATTATGGATTACTACATATTAAATATTATTACATCATATTACTACCTACAGATCCCAGAGTAAGATCTATCAGGAATCAACATACACAACACTAAAGTGGAATTGAATTGGCATCACTTGAGACAAACATCGTGGACATGAACCCGACGTGGCCACTGATGTGACCCATCGGCCCATGAAGCGGTCCGACATCATTTGCTTCTGTGCTTCTCGAGGATTGTTTTGCATCTCTTTCAAAAACATGTTGATTTGAGGATCCTTAGTGCACATCCCCCTGCTGGCTGACTGGCTGGTGTGGTGTACTGTAGGACCGGCTTATGGAATAGCAAAACCGACAATTCTATCCCAAATAAGATCCAATTCTTGCTCTGCTTTGGGTATCAGCCAAATATGATATATATATACTTATATATAATATACATATATAATTCATCCCTTCCCCCTATTACTAAAACTTCATCCAATAGAAATAGGACTTAATCAATTTTGAAATCAAAATTCGATTTTTTTGACGAAGGTTTTATTTGATTATTAGGGGAAAGCTTCGAAATCCAATTTTTGGCACTATTTTCAATGGATCTTTTAATCAATTTTGACATCGTTTTTTAAAATAAAATTTTAGTTTTGATTATTAGGGGCACCCTAATGCAAGAAACCCTAATCATTAAAATAGATCACCGTGTTTGGTATTTGGGGGGGGCTATTATTAGGGGGTCGAGATTATGTAACCACTGCAGCTTGACATTTCCTCCTCCCAACTAAGCAGCAGTTGGCATGTCTAGCAGCAGGTATCATGTTCATGCAAATTGTCATTGCAAGAAGAGAGGACTACGCGTGCGTCAAGCTGGACAAGAGCCAGATTGAGGTCGGGCAAACGGATCTAGTATGACTTAATGATGGAGGCATCCCACATGCGCTGAGCACAGCCTGTTGGGGCTGTATCAACTTGCTCCAGGGACGGGATCTTACTTGCAGCATGCAACCTTTTTGCCCCAAACATTCCTTCATCCTTTCATACTTTCTTGTACAAGCTGAATTACAAAAGCACCAATCTTTTTAATAATTACGCAAAACCTTGGCCAATCTTAGGTGACAATCCCTAATCCCAGCTGTGTACTGATGGATGGTCATCTACCCTAATTTCACAGTCAGTTGATTTTGTCACCAGCTCAAAAGAAAAAAACATTGGAGAATACCAAGTTCTACACATGTAATGTACTGCAGATTTTATTATCAAACGCTCTGCATCCGTATTTTAGCCAAGTAACATGCAAAATTTGCTGAATCTCCGGATCTGCCATTGCATGTCTTACCTGCTCCTCGTCCACCTGGCCGGAAGCTGGGACAAGTGCTGGGGTTCTCTCTCTCTCTCTAGATCTATACATGTCAGTATGTAGATGAAAGTATATGATGTATACATAGATATATATATATATATAATATAATATAATATAACATAATATAATATAATATAATATAATATAATATAATATAATATAATATATACATACATGTATCAAATGTAATATATTATATATATATATGAAAACCGGTTTGTATGTGTATATATATATATATGATTATATATGTATGGTCTGTACGGTCTGAATAATAATATAGATATACATGTATATATGTGGGGATTGCGGGCAGTTTTAGGGCCAGTTCATTTTTGTATACGGCACACATTTATACTTCTTCACACTCTTCCAACCCCTGGACTCTGGGTCCCTCAGAAGTTGCTCAATCTGCAGCCTTTTCGGGATGCTGGTGCTTTAAATGAAACAGTCTCAGGGTTTGCACTGCGACATCGGGACGAGCTGTGACTGCAGTTCTCAGCCGAGCCAGGTTCTGATGGGTTCCCACGAAGCTATTTCTGCATTCCGCATTCGCTGCAGTCCAAAGAAATTCGCGAGGAGCCTGCTGTGATCTGCCCGGGCTTTCAAAATTACTCGCAGAGCTTCGTCCGTGTTTAAAACTTGCAGAACCATCTCTGGCTCAAGCCTCTCTGTTCCACCAAGGTGTTTCATTACCCCCGTGACCTATGTTATGTCCTTCCAGTGATGGAGATGGTAACTTTAAATTATAGCTAGCTGGATCTAGCTGGCAGATTTTGTTGAAGCCCTTAGTGACATCCCAGCGAGGTGGCGGCAAATATATCGGATTATACAGTTTTGAAATGTTTTGAATGAGATTTACCACACCGAGTACAAACATGATTCCACTTTGCAGGTCCCATTGTTCATGATGGTTTCAATGAATTTGGACATATATTACTTCTGTATATTACATTATTCCACTATTGGTTATACAATGTTATATAGTTCTACAAAAAACGTGCACGGATTTCTTGAAAGATCTTTGAAGTTTGAGGACCTGGTTAGACTCATAGCCCGAGACTCTGAGACTCAGAGCCAGTGACGTTTTCCCAAAAACTGGGGAGTTTCAACGCTTGGCTCATCGAATTCGCTCTGGAGGGTCCTGGGTGCCGAAGGGATCGGGATCCGAACGGCCAGGACCAGGATGGGGTAGGAATCCAATAGAATACCCACAGAAATGTTCCAGAGATATAGCAGAGTAGCAGAATTAATATAACATACAACATCTGAATAAACGCAAGGTAGTGTATGATACAGAATGATACTATTAGTAAATGACAAATATACGAAATACACGTACGACATGCATAATTGCTTCCGTGTGTACATACGTAACCATTCGTATTTGATCGTGCGTATGCATAATCTGCAAGAATGAAGGTTTCTCACCACGATGTCCTCTGTCACTCTGATTTTTTGGGATCAAGGTTCGCAAGGTTAAGGCTCTGACGGTCACTCCAGCTTGTACCAAGGATTTGCTGATGTTTCTCAAGTACCTGGGGAGAAATGCTCAGTCAAGTAACAGCAAACAGAGCTAGTTATGCTAGTTGCAAGATGTTGCAAGCGTTTTTCCGGGGGCTTGGATTGAAATTTCAGACCCCAAAACTCGCGGGTGGTCTACAGCCTGCCAGCTACAAGCGCACTGCAGATCCGCCTCCAATGGCTTGGGTCCTGGTGCTCGAAACAAACCTCGGAGCAGTTGCTCACCATTGGCAAGGGGTTGGAAACGGCTGGAAACGGCTTCGGGTTCAGGGGAAGCTGATGCGAAGTTGACCTTAACTCATTTACTCAAGTGAGTTCCTTGTCTTTCTTTGAATCTCGAAGTCAGAAGATAGGAGACAATGAAGACTGTATCAGTAGCATACATACGGTGGAGGACTATGGAAAAAAATGACAAGAGCGTCGTAGACTCTAATTCTCAGGAAAAGTAAATTACTTGCCATGGGCAAAATAAGCAATTTTGTCAAAGTACGATTTCTATGTCATTATTTCCGTTGTGTATTCCTGTATTGCTTTTTGAAGCTGGGTACAGGGGAATGGGGATACGGGCATGGCCGGATCAGGACGATCCCCTGCAGGCAGTGTAGAAGCAGTGCCGCCATATAGGTTGAATTGTTAATGGAAGTTGGTCGGATTGAGAAACCTAGGTTTAGAGATGTTTAAAGTCTATTTGCCAGCCACAGTTCTTAGCCATGGAGTCATGGTTAAGAAACATTTAGATTCAATAACCCAAAAACACGTATCTATTACACAAGCCTCAGCCGGGATACCAGATCAACTTCGAGGGAAGATTGATGTGGGAATTATGTTCATAGCAGGCACCGGTGCATCTGTGTCAACGATGTGGAAGTCCAAATGCATCCGTTTGCGTCCATTTTGTCGTATTTTTTCGGTACTGTACATTCTGGACCCCTGTGAACCCCCACAATCAGCAAACAAGTAAGCAAGTGCCAGCCAACGTTTGGCCTACTAGTCTACATCCCCTGCATGTAAGATCATGTATATAACAAGTCTTAAATTGCATCGGGACATGTGACATGAGTATCTAGCAATGCTCTGCAAGCAGCAGGATGGCCAGTCCGTCAATAACTGCAAAGTGCAAAGGGCCATGCTTTTCAAGAATCGAAGCTTCGGTATGACCCAAAACTTAAAAGCAGGATACCAATCTGCCGAAACAACCTGTCATTTTGCACGAATATTTGAGTGTGCCAAAAAGCAAGTCGGCACGAATAGACTGACTTGCTAACTCAGGACAAACGAGCGAACAACACCCGTATCATTTGCGTATCAATCTATAATAACGACAATCATAAACACTCAATACTCTGCATAGATATAGGCATATATAGGCCTCCTAGTGTTCATAGCATCAAGACGGATCACACCACTGCTGCAACCTTTTGCGCACAGATGCACAATCTTAACAGAGATGGTCCCATTGCGTTAACATCCATCAATAGACGGCCCGATGCAGTGTACAGCTGTTCAGCGATCTGCAGGCCCGTTTTTGAAACAGTCCCATGCTCTGTGGCAGACATAGCAGATCTGGTCAGTTACAATCGGTAGGGTTGGCTGGAATTGGATATCTTTCGGTTCATTAACCTTTGGGCATAGCCTGAGCCATGTACTCCTCATTGTCTTTTGGTTTAACATCAAGGGAGCTGACGGTTATTCCAAAGCTGTGTGGTCGAGATCGACCAAATCTGCTTGCCGAACTTGGCATGAATTTGAGCGCACCAATGAGAGCGCTCCACGCTCTGTTTCTGAGTCCGCCTGGAAAGGGCTCTGATTGCTCACTCACTTGCGGTGGTGTATGGCTGGTTCTTGGGAATTCTAGGACTGGGCCAGTGTCATTCGAGTCATCCCACCCATTACAAACAAGCAAGAGTCTGGGTTCCCATATTTGGCACCAATATGCAATACCTCTTATAATACAATACAATATGTATATATAACTATATAATATATAGGCTCATCCATTTGTAACTGGCCCCTTTCCAATATGCAAGTGACCCTTGACAGCTCTTGCGCAGAAGACCCTTTCTTTTTGCTCAAGATAGCATCAAGATCGTCGATGACTTCGCAACCCTGCCGGGGGTCTCAGCCTTTCCAGCTGTGGTCACTTCTTTAAACCTTTAATGGCCCAGTGGATCCCAGTGGGTAGTGGAGGATAGTCATTTCTTTAGTGGGTAGTTAATTGTTGGGGAAGTTTGAAACCCAAAGCTTTTNAAACCTTTAATGGCCCAGTGGATCCCAGTGGGTAGTGGAGGATAGTCATTTCTTTAGTGGGTAGTTAATTGTTGGGGAAGTTTGAAACCCAAAGCTTTTCAAGCTGATTGACCCCATTGCATCTAGGCTGGCTCACATCTCCCCAAACTCAATCAAATACTTCGTGATAGTCGGATGATCACGCGGACCATGCTCGATAATCCACCTAAGATGGCTTCCGGCAAAGGTTCCAGTAACAGGATGGCTTCCAGCAAAGGTTCCGGTCACAGGAAGGTTCCAACCAATCAGTAAAACCTCAAAAGTAAAGGTTCAATGTTTGTGCCCAGACACTTGCGCCGGGCTTCAATACCAGCAGCTTTGGCACCTGGTCCTGACAAACCATCATTCTTTGCCGCCAACCATCCCGCACAGTATACCTTGGAGTACAGAGAGAAACAATTAAAGAAAAGAAAGCTTTGGGACAGGAGTTTGAACACACATAAGTCACCTAAGCATCCATCCAACTTGAAACAAAATCTGTAGGAAGCTGAGATACACAGTGCAACTTACGTTTGACCCAATCATCTCGCTTGTTACTCGGTTTGCGGGAGGCACCACGGGTGTTTGGCTTTGATTTGGCTTCCGCCTTGGGTTTGCAAGCTGCTTTGGGAGACTTCTTTGTGCTGTTGCTCTTTCGACTGTTCTTTGTTGGATCCTTTGTGCCTTTCTTGCTGGTCTTTGCATCCTTGCGTGCAGCTTTCTTTGGCTCAGCCGCTGGTTTTGATTTGCTCTGTGGCTTCGGCTTTGCAGCAATTGCCTTGGGCACCCTGGGGCGTTTTTTTGGACAAGGTTGCACGAGGTCCTCATTGGGAGGCATGTCATCCCCAGGTCCCTCACTCATTTTGTCATCACCAAGTCCCTCAGGCGATCGTTTGTCATCACCAAGTCCCTCAGGCGATGCCTCAACGGTCACAAAACCATCAGCATCAGGATCGCCCTTACCCTCAGACTCACAGGCATCATCCCAGAAATCGGAAGGTGGCGCAAGCTTTTCCTGGGTAGTGAGAAACGATTTAATTTAAAGACTGAAATGGTGCTGAATGTCAAGGTATACTGTAAGACCTTTCAATATTTTTCAATGAAATCTTAAACCCAGACCAGTCCTTGAAAAGTTCACATGGCTCAAGATCACTTGAAAAGTCTTGTGCATCAAGTCGACGAAGCTTTCGGGGTCCAGTAGTGTCCTAATGGCTGCCATCTAGTTAAGCCGCAGGAGGAGCATAGACATATAACCAACATGTAAATCAGTAGGCATGACAGAAGATACACATGAACACATATAATTGTTCATAGGATCAATCTCTGTCGCAGCAGGGGAGGTTGAGGATTCAAGCCCTTCTTGGTTGTCTGGATATGGCCAAGACTTGACACCAGGTGAAAGCTGCGTCACAAACACATCCAGATCCTTGTCATCTCCTGTTTCTGTGTAGGGGCAATCATTCCCGTCCTCACCTGTCACACCTTTGTGGTAATCGTCGAACCAGTCCGGAATGACGTATTCTTGGGTTGGATAATCCGCTTGGTCTTCCGACCTCAGAATGTCCGAAAGCAACACAATGTATTAAATTAAACCCATTGACATTCACAGGTTCAAAGGAGTGTGAGCCAGCTAACATTAACTTAGAAATCAATACCTCAGATCCAATACTTTGAATCCTAGACACATAGCACCACAGCTACCATCATCATGGTGTTCACCACCGGGAGGTCCATGAGAGTCACGTAGGTCTGAAGCCAACCTAGGCTTGGGGCAGGGGTATTTACCAAACAAACCTATTTTCTAAGATAGTGAGTTGCCAAATCTAACATGGGTCCCAGAGGTACCAAACATATTTCCAAAGATGATGAGTTTCCAAATCTCAAATGTCCCCCCAAATGCAGAGGCAAGAGGCTCAGTAGCGCCATCATCAGGAACAAATGCGCAGCCACCCCCTTCGATTTCCATCTGAAAGGGCTTCATCTCCTGCAAGACTGGGTAGTAGGTCTTGGGAAGTAAGAGGTGATAACCATGGGATACCATTGGAAAGTAATGGCTGGGTAGGAACCCTTGAGAAGGAATCACTGCATAGTAACCATGGGAAGCGCCTGCATAGAATTTTCAAATCAATACCCATTGTATGAAACTGGCACTTCAAAAAAAATCACTGTCCTTCTGTTTGCTTTTTCTTTTGCTCGCAGGGCGCTTCTTGGTGGTAGCTGAACCCTTCCTGGCAGATGGCCTTTTCTTGGGGGCCCCCTCTGTATCAAACTCCAAATCTGATCCAACCCGTCAAGGTCATCGCTTTCATCATCATCATCACCATGGTCTGGACCCAAGGGGACATGATCTGCATCCTCAGTGTTCTTACGTTTCTTACTATCTTTCTTGGTCTCCTTCGGTTTCTTGTCGCTCTTTTTTTTGTGGTCATCATTGCCATCCTTGGAAGATTCTTCTGCTGAAGACCCATATCTCGGTGGCAAAGCATCGTGACAAGACGATTGAAGTGGTCGAGGTGGTTGCCCTGAACCTAAGTAGAAAAAAACATCATATCATTTTCAAATGGTTGTTCTGTTGATTTTTGATTGTCAATTGTTGTATGATTTAATGGGTAATAGGCATTCCAATTGTTGTCAAGTTGCCAGTCCCCACAGATGCGGCCTTAGCCTGAGGCATCATTGGCACCGATGATCCGGACTGCGTTGGCACCGCTGAAGAGGACGGCGCAGAAGACCGGGACACTCGTAGAACTTGACCCAGGTCAAAGGCCTCACTTGGATCACTAGATAGTACCTGGATAACTTGGAAGGGTTGGATTGGATAGTTGAAGATAACTGTGGCTAATTAGAGATTCTATGGGAAAGAAAGACAGCTTTGTTTGTTGATGCTATGTGCTACTTGGGTGGTGATCTAGGTATAAGTAAGATTATTGATCTGTTGGACCATCTTTTTTTGGGTGAAACGTTGAAATACTTTGTATTGACACTCCAATACTTGACAAGTCTAAAATTGCAATCAAAGGGCTGGAGGGCGGAAGGAAAGATCTTGTCCAACAATTTCGACGCTCTCTTCAGAATCGCTTCCCCGTCCCTTTTTCCCCATGGTGGGAACAGAATCGCTTCCCCGTCCCTTTTTCCCCATGGTGGGACACTGAACCCTGGAACTTACTTGAGCCCGTTCTCAACATAGTGGATGACCAAAGGTTGTCATTAGAACCTTGAAGTGTCTTGAAGCAACTGCCCAAACCAGAGTAAGAACAAAGTTATGACAAAAGTTGGTGGCATTTTCACTC
>BGPT01000355.1:0-90945 GCA_003297045.1 Symbiodinium sp. clade C Y103 | reverse complement strand
TTCTTTCTTTTTGATTACATGTTCATTGAAACAATATGTTCAAGATTCTTGTGTGGATCCCGGTCAAACCCAAGTGTGATTTCTCGAAATCACTACGTAAATACCCCCAACTTTTGTCAGGAGCTGGAAGCTACATCAGCCGCAAAATGCTCTCATTCACATCAAGGACTCCGGCCGTCACTGCAATGGGACGGATGGGGACCACAGTCTTGACGCCTCCGTCACCACTTGATTCCAGCCTGGGGTCAGGTAGAACAAAACCCTGTTTGGAATTTTGAATGTCAATAACTCAGGACCATGTTGTTGGTAGATTGTTATGGTGCAACTGCTACTGTGTGGTTTGGGGAATATAATGAAAATGCTTGAGCACCATCCACCACTCTCTGCATTATTTTTGGATGCCCCACCAAAACATGAGATAAACCTTGTAACCCTTTGCTGAACTGTGGGTTTCTGAGACTACAGTACATGGAAATACCTTTTATCATCTTTTATCGTTTGTATAATAGCTGGCATATCTAGTTTCTTTGCATGTATGCTATGGTTTGGGGTTGTCAGATTTCTGAAATTTGGTTGCTGCACCTGCTGTTACCCAAATGATTTCTTAAGGCAACCCAGACTGATGAACAGAACAATAGATATCTTCTTATACCGTCAATTTTGTTCATAGTTACAGGTGGCGCCAAATAGATTTCAAAACAACTAGCCTGCATCGAAACCCAGTTGTGAATGTGGTGTTGCCCTTGAACTTGCTAATGCAAAGCCCATTGCCAAAACTGTTGGCCGTCACCGTTGACTTGTCCTTCTTCTTCTTGCGTTTTTTGCCAGAATCAGCGTCATCATCTTGCTTTGGGGGCTCAAGCACAAAAACCAATGGTTTTTCCGAAGTCACTTGATCCCGCTCTTGATTGAGGGAATGGTGGCTGATCGCCAATTTGACCTACCAGGGGTTGTCTCATAAAGCCAAAAATTTGGTAAATGGTTATTCCATGTTATTCCTTAGATAAAATTGAAATCAAATTTAGGGTTGCATTATTCTCAGGATGTAACATTAGCTAATTTGGATCCCCTAACCTCCCCAGCGTCCTCAAGCTCGTGGATGATCGTGTTCAAATCACACGCGTTTTCGACACATGGAAGACTCTGCAAATGTGTTGGCATCCCTTTGCGCTCCATGAGCAGCACTGAGTTCATGTCCAGGTTGAAACTGAACCAACGTCCCTGGGGGTCATTCGAAATTTCAGTAGCTTCCTCAGTATGCCCGCTGTGCAGGACACTGCAATCATCCCTTTCCCTTGCCAGTTGAAGAGAAGATGACTCAGGCACAGCATGGGTGCAGCCAAGGGTCTGCTCCGTTCCTCCACTCTCCGCTGCCATAGCTGAACCTTATGTGATGCTGATTGGCACCCCCTCACTACATTGCCAAGTAACATCTCACGATGTTGGAGAAATTGATTGCGAGAACGGCTCACCAAGTACAGTGATTCACCAGTGCCATCAGCAATCAGTTCTGCTGAGCCATTGATGCTGAACTTGCGCCTGGCCATTTAGTCAGTAGGCTGCTTGAAATGTTTTGGGAAAAGAAACTGGCTGGGAATCTCACACAGGTTCAGAAATGGGGATTTATGAACAAACCTCAAACTTCAACAAAATTTTACGTGACAAAGCCAATACAGCTTAGATACGGCTTGGTCAAGCTTGAAATGTCAGCTTCAGTGCAGGTGGCGAAGTCACTGACCTTGATCTTTTTGGCTGGCCGTTCTGCTGCATCAGTGGTGGAAGGCCTGAAGGGATACAGGGGCCAGGCCATCAATCAATTGAGGATAGTGGTTCACCACCAAGGTTCTAAGCCTCTAGCCTTCGATCCTTTTTAAAAACATTTAAAAACTATGTTGGGCACTCAAAATTTATTTTGGGAACTCATGGCCTTTCATCATCTTCCATGTATTCCCCATCCATGTTGAAGCCCTTGTTGTGCTCAACAATCAGGGCATTCGCCTCATCTTTCGTTCCCTCATACTCAGTCCAGCGACGAGCTAAAGACTGGAGCACCAGCAAGCGTCCACCCTTTGCCACACACACTTTGTACCCCGCAGATTGGTCAGTGGTGTTGTTCTCCTGCAAAGCTTTCACTACCGGTGCATAGTCTGGGAAGTTGGGTAGGACAGCACTCCCATTCCTGCATGATTCATACAAGGCATTGGCAACTCGATTTTGCAATGTGCCAGGCTCACCGTTCAAGACGACAGAGCCGCACATCACACGCTTCGAAGATGCGACCTCCTGAGATGGGTGGGAAACTTGTAGAGGATGAGCCAAATGACATTTTGATTGTTACAATATGTTACAATCAACTAAACCCAACAGAATTGGGTTCCACAGTCCAAGAGTTAGTAATTAAAACACTGTGCATGTATTCTCATTTGTGCAAAAACCCCTGCATAGCCTTTTGTGGCATCTGCTTAGATCAAAAAGATTTGATCCCTCAAACTATACATCATTGATTATCAAATTTGAAGCCGAAGGCCCAAATTCAGAAGAGGCCTGGAGACAACTCCCCATGCCTTAGGAGTGGGAACCCCTAAAAAACTGGTTGAAGAGTTATAGGCATTTGTTTATTGTTCCACTGGTCCCTGCCTCAAGTGCTGCCAGTGCTGGAAATGCATCGTAAGCCAACAAATCCAGAACCATAGTGGTTTGCATGGTGGGAGGGACGAAACTGGCCAGGGTTCGTTTGACGATGTCAGTTCCAGCTGCCACCTAGAAGGGGAAACCAAATCATTTGGAATGACATTCTGTGCTCCCCCAAAATAAAAGTTAATAAAAGTTGTTGGGAAGAAATGCACAGTTTTCACTCAGACAAGGAACTTGTCGCATCTCCTGTGTGTCGGTGAAGGCCCGACCAAGATGGGGCAAGGTCTGTTTCGCTTGGTGTACCTTACCAGGAGTGAGTTTAAACAAAAAAGCAATTTCAACCTGATTCACAATGGGTTATAGTATAGTATTTTTGTGTATCAGTAATGAAGCTCAGGTGCAGGAGGTTTGAACATCAGGGATCGTTGAAGCATTTGCACTTCATGAATGACCCCACTCCTGTATCCGGCTGAGGTTTTGAAAACATTGGCACGATCACGATGGACGATAGCAAGGCCAGTCACTGCACCGTCACGGCGACCGTAGACAGTCTCCTGTTGCTGTTGGGACGGTAACTCTACCTACTCCTGGGTGATTTGGGGACTACAGTTTGGGGATTCCAGTCTATTGCTTGGGGGCCTGAACTCATCTAACCCAACTTGGTTGTTTGGGGACATATCCCAACTTTGTTTTGATGGAGAGATATCCTCACATATTTTTTGGGATCCATCTCAATCAATTTACTTTGGCTTGAGGGACTTGCTTTAAAATTTTGGTATGTTGGTTTAAATTAAATGCCCAGACACCTTGTCAAAGACCCATGTGATGTTCCGGATCACCAACTGCCTTTCTTTGAGCGACAGATCTTTCCTTTGGTGCTCAGCAAGTTTGGGCACGTGTTGGGGTAGAAAGGTCCAGACTTTATTTTTTGGGCAATCGCTTTAAAGGTAACAATCTGGTGTCTTCAAACACCATCAAACACCCTGCAAAATCAAGAAAAATGTATGGCTTGAAGCATTTGATTAGGTTCTCAAGTCGGTACTTCATGTCTCGAATGTCTGAATCTTCCTGGCTGGGGCCAGCAGCTTCCTGCTCACCATCACTCCCAGAATCTGACTCGCCTTTCTTGACCTTGTCCATTGGCTCATCAGGTTCCTCTTTGACGTCGTCATTGAGCTCATCTTTGGCATTCTTCGATTTCCTGCAGGCACAGCAGCCAAGCACTGGGAATGTGATTATGAATCCACAAGAAGAAATCAGAAATACCATTAATCAACATCCAATTACCATAACCTTTGGAATTTTGATTGGATACTAAAAATGACAACTTGTTATACCAAACACACTTTCAGCTTGCCAATCCTCTCAGCAACTTGACCCCTGTTTGGATGAACCAGAATGGCCAGCCCATTGCGACGATAGATGGCCAAGAGGTTTGACACTGCCGTGACACACCACTCATATTTATGAACTGGAACAACTCCACAAGACGGTAAGTTGATCCAAAGGACCACACCATGGTCATCTGTGGCCCTGCACTCTGGTATCTCCGCAAACACCTCATCAACATAGCTTGTGAGTAAGGGGAGAATCGTTGATTCAGCCTCCTTGGCCGCACCTGCAAAGAACCGCAAGTTTGTTGTCAAATAGGTTCCCACCATATCCCAAGCTCGCTTGTGAAGTTCCTGACGGAAGCAGGGCAAGGATAAGATGTTTTCCACCATTGAAGCAAAGGATAAAATATTATTGTAATATTATACTATAATGATTTCATTGTGAAGTTGATCTTTGGTAGACACAATCAACCAGCTAGAGACCTTCTGGGAACCTCAGTAGGTTGGACAGCTTATGTCATGCTTCGTTTCTTCCAATCTGATATTGTGAATTAAACATGATGAACCCCATGCTCCCCCAACAATAGCACATGCCCACAGGGCATAGTAATTGTCCAAGATGTCACAGATTTTATGATAACCCATGGCCTCAAGCTGCCCAATCAACTTCGTGCGTCGCTTTGCAGATTCTTTCTCACTCCTGGGATCGATGGTCAGAGGAGACTGGGTCACATTGGGTCATGATTGTTCAGGACATCATTGGCATCATAACAAGATCTGGGCCAAAGGAAAATAGCCCCTAATTTGTATAAATATAGTACAGTATATACTTTTTCTATCTTTTTCTGGGTCTAAATGCATCAAAGAAATGATTGGGCATAGAAAAGTGTTGCTAAGCAAGACAACTGGTATCATGATCCGCTGGCTCTCAAAAGTAACTTGGTCACTTTGCAGCTGTTGGACCCAACTCTGGAAAGCTGCAACCATAGACTTGGCATAGGCGTTCTTTTGACGATCTTGCGATTGTGTGATGAACTGTTCGACTGAGGCACCACGAATCTACAGGGTGCAGAGTCAGACAGATTTATTGGTCTTTATAGTAGTCAACTTTTATTTTTGCAACATTTGTCATCAAACATCGCCTTCCAAGCTTCACCAAGAACTAAATTATGAATAGTGATATAAGATGAAACCATTTAGATTTTCCCACCTCCAAGATGAACGAGATGCGCTGCCAGGAGAAATCCTCTGCCGCTCGCATGACGGCGCTAAGATCTGCATCCAAGCTCCTTGGCTGGGAAAAATGGTATTCTTGGGAAAACATTGGAAAACCATGGAAAACCAATCAAACTCCAAGGTTGAGGATCATGTTCCAAATGTGACGGGTTTCCTGGAAAACCCATCACAAACCAGTATTTAAAATGAGAATCAATCACTCTACATCACCCCAAATTTCTCTCAAAGAATGATTGACAATCTCAAATCCCTGAAATTGTGACGGGTTTTCCAGGAAACCAATCACAATCAACATCTTAGTGTGGGATACACACCTTGATTGCTTTTTGAAGGTTGGCTGGAGCCAACCCTATCTTCCAAAATGTGACGGGAGTTGCAGGAATCCCATGATAAACTAGCAAAACAAGTTGGCTGGCGCCAGCCAACTCCAAAATGCGATGTTTGACGGCTTTTATGTTTGGATAGACAAGCTGCCCTTTCAAAAAAAGGGTTGTGTGCTGGTCCACAACCTCCCCTGGAAACTCCTTTGTCATTTTCTCCTTCAACCAGATCCACAAGCAGCAAATGTCGAACAGGTTCATGCTCTGATCTTCGTCAAGTTGTGCAGCTTTCTGCAGGGGCAACCAGGATTAAGGGATTTTCATGTTTGTAGTGGGTCACACATTACAACACTTGGTCATACAACACTCCCTCCCTACCAGACCTTGGACTTGTTGGTCGATTCCTTGGACACCTTTCGCTCGAAATCCTGCAAGGAATTCATATGGGTTAGCACTAGAGAAATTGGCTCAACAAAATCCATGGCTTTGGGATGTTGTTGTGGGTCCTTCGTCAGGCGGGTGACCCAAAGCACACATGTCTCTCCAGTTGGGTGAAGAATTTCCCGGAACAGCTGTTTCCCATTGTATCTTGCACAGTCTTGTCGTGCTGTCACATTCGGCACCCAATAGTCTTGCTGTAGTAGTTCAAGAGGAACACCTGCAAAAACACATCGCGCCCCCAAATATAATGGTGGTTTTGAAATCACAGGGTACAATTAATTTGTAAGAGACAAAACCGCCTGAGACTTCGTGCTTGAACTGGTCATAATGTTTGTGAAGGATGTTGCCCATCTCCGCAGGGGCACGCATCCTTTGTGCAGCAAGGATGGTTTCTTGGAAACTAAAACTAGAAAAAAATGTATGGATTTGAAGCAAGCTCTTGAGATAAGATTCAAATTGTAGATGAGACTTTTCCGAGCTGTGTCTATTCTGTGCTTTTTGGTCTTGCACAGCTTGTTGAACTCTCCGACGCACTTTGAAAGCAAATCTTTCAAAGCTTTTGAAGCCCCTGGCTTGGCCTGAGCCATCCGAAGCTCTACATCCACTGCCTGCCCCATAGCCCCCAGGAGATCCAAAGCACTTGGAGTTTGTTTCTCACTGGTCACGAAGCCAACTCCTTAGCTATCAACTAGATTAGGAAGGCAAGTGTTGAGGCTAAAATACAGCAAGCAAAGGAACTAATTTGCATGGGAGATTCGTAGGGAATGGAGGTAGTGGTGGCTTGGGTTCTGAAACCATGTGAAGCTACACCGCACCCATCGGAAACTCCTCAGCATAGAGACTACTTCTGGATGTGCAAGCTGCTCATCTGACCACTCCTCAGTAGCAACAGGTTGGTGCTAGCTAGTTTTTCTAAAGATGAACCAGGCCTGTCCAAACATGAAATTCAGGGGGATAAATAGATCAAACCAGAATTGAAGCCATGATGCCAGTTCATGGATGAAACAGCAAATGCTGGTCATGATCAGGACTTTCGCAAAGCCGTCATTGAAGCATACTGTGAAGTCTTCCAGTCGTCGTGTTGCATCCGAAAAAGGAAATCGTGTTTCAATCGATTCAGCCGATGAACGATATCCATGGAGAAATTCACCAAAGTGAAGGCGACACTGTTCATTTTGTGGCCAATCTTCAGGGAACAATTGGAAACAAGAAAGTTTGTAACATGTTGTAACATTTCAAATAGTTCAAAAGCCCCCACTTCCCCATGACAAGCAAGCAAAAATGACTGGTTTCCCTTTGTAAGTCCCAGACATCCATTCTTGGCATCTTTCCCCAAGTAAAATGCAGTCAGTGGCAGCCAGAACTCTGCAAGGCTGTTCTGGGGCACCAAGGTCAAGGTCGGCTTCGGGTCCATGTCAGCACATCGGTCAAGAATCAAGCGAGTAAGCACCTGCAGGTGACAGCATCTAGTCTCTAGCCATCAATCAAACCTGTGACCCACTATACATACAATAAATCAGCAAGTGCCTTCTTCTTCAAGTCAGGATCACCTAGAACATCTTGCACATGTTGTCCCAAGTTGGTTTTGGCTATCACCTTGAAACGAATCGAAGGTTTCTGGGAACGAGGGGAGGAGAGGCCATATGACAAGTTTTCTTCAGTTCTGTCACATACACAGAAAACCAAGGACAGGACAGTATCAAAGTAGGCTTGGAGTTCCTCTATGGGATTTCCTGGGTTGCCTTGCTCTTGCTTTACATCAGCCATGATCTCCAGGGCCAAAAGGGAAAAACGGGTTGCTAAAGAGCCAAACAGATGTGAATAATATGTTGTGGAGAGGTGCAAGTGCAAGGCCATGAAGCAAAGTGGAAACTTGAAGGTGCTCCAAACACCCACTAGCATTTTTCCAACTAAGTCGGAAAAACCCCGTAAAGCACACAAACAAGCCCCAAGTCACAGGGTCAGGGTGTGTAACAAACCCCAGAACTCACACCACCAAGCAGCACAGAAGTAATTACCCCTGGCCTCGGGTGTGGTGAAAGACAACCTGTAACCAATGGTTTCTTGGCTCAGGTGGTTCTGCTCCCAGTTCAATATTGGCCATAGGAGGCTCTACCATAGGTCCTGCTTCCAAGAAACCAATCTTTGAGTATGGTTTCCTGGGCCGACTATCATTAAGTAAGCTTCTGTAATAGCGTACACTCCGTTCCATGTGGGGAAAATCCTTGCTGATTGCAGCAGCAAGAGCTGCTAAATCAGCACAGCGGTCTTCATCCAACGATTGCTGGACAAGATGCTGTGTACAGTTCACTTCATTAAAGTACCTCTCAGTGCTACTTTGAAAAGCTGTTGGGTACACCAAGAGTGGCGGTTGAATGAGGATTGTATCACTCATGTAACTCTTGACCATGGCGAAGACATCTCTAGAGTCACCTTGGGCCCGTAACCTCCTCGGTACGTTATCATCTGTTTGTATTCCGTGTCCTTGTCCCGGCATGTCTGCAGGGGCATCAAGACAATACCATGCTGTTTGTTTAACTTTTTTTTCAACAGTGGTCTCCAACACTAGTTTAGATTTAAACCACCAGGCCTTCTCGGCACATGAATGAAAACGACTGAGGAACTTTCATGTTGTTCTCCTCATCAGTCTTACGGCTGCGATAAGCATTCTTCAGGGTCGCCGATGTGGGCATGAGCTGACACCAATTTCTGACCTTGATTCAAACCACTTGATTTTTTGTTTGGACACCTTCAATAATTTCAAGTCAAAGTTTCAGCCCACACCTCAACATCCAAGGTTGCAGACCAGCAGCTGTATCAATGTGCTCAATGCGGAAGTCCATGCCGCTCTTTTGAAACAAGGGGCTGAGCTTCTTGTGAAGGCACCTGGGACTGAAGACATCTGGAGCAAAGAGTACAGGGCCATAATAAATGTTATAATGTAATATTTTTATATAATCAAATAGTCTTGGAGACATATACGATAAACATGTTGGAGGTATATGCAGCCTCTTGAATAAAAGCAAGTAACCGATGAATATCAGCTGGGCTTTCCAATACCCTTTCTGCTCGTAGTGCTGCTGTCACCAGTGAAAATACCCCATCTGGGCAGGGTTTGATCAGGGTTGTCTTTTTGATGATGACTCTATGAATTCAAAAACCAAATAAAGAAACACAATCTGAATTGCAGCATTTGTGTTTTCCACCCTTGCCTATATCCTCGTGAGTGTGGCCCACCACCATGTGGTGGTGGGCCACACTCTTGAAATACTTTCCCTGTGTGAGCATACAGGCCCATTTCCCAGTGAAAGAATTGCGGAGCTCTTTGGGCGTGTTGTCACCCTGGATCCATAGCCTCAAAGTGTTGATTTGGATTTGGATATTGAATCTAAACCAGTAACAAAATCTTGAAACAAAATCCTAAGTTTGAAACTCCCGTGGCATCTCCTTGCCAGAAGCTCTCCGCCGCGCCCAGGCATAGTCTATAGACTTCATCACCTTGGTGCTTGACAAGGCAGCTTCGCAAAAAGGTGGGAATGGAACTGCTACAAGACATATTGCCCCACATGAGTTGGAAAAGGGTTTTTTCAACCATGGCACACATTCAAGGGTCCAATTGGAACCACCAGCCATGCCCTCATCTGCAGTATACAGAAAAAGCCCAGTGCCATGCACAATGCACCCTGTAAGAGTCAAGAATGTTCCTGAGCTGGGTTCAACATGCATGTGACTGCATGTGTCAAGAGGTCAGAAGGAGAAACAGTTCTTATGATACAGAATCAAAAATCACCAATTCTCAACCAAAGTACTCCTTGTGTTTTCGTAAAGACTCCGTTTAGGGGTCCGTCCCTTGGGAAACTTTGGTAGGGACATTTTTGCGTGATCATAAGAGTCTACGATGACTACCAGCAGATCCTGTTGAACTCGTGCTCGCTCTTTGGCTAGCCAGTACACCTGGCGATCACGCCAGGTCCTGGTGAAGTGAGCAAACAGCTGTCTGGAAATTTCAGCCTCTCGCTTGAAATCCTGAGTGAGGGCAGTGTCAGAAGAGGTCTTGTGGATGGAAGCATGTGGATAAGACGGGGCAGGGCAATATGCTACACAGAAACTGTTTGCAACTGGGATTCTGTTGTATTCTGAAGTAGTGATCGGAGATGTGCACAGGTTGCACACTGAGCATGTTGGGTCTTTTTGTGGAATCGAAGGCACTGTTTCCATTCTTGCACCACTTGAAAAAAAGTAGCTCTAGAAGCATGAGGTTCATTCTTAACACCAGTGTAACTTTTGTACATCAAGAACAATTCCGACCACGACCCATGTGGTAGCTCACGGAGTGGTAACCGTGCTGGATCATGGTTGAACGACACCTGAAGAGCTGCACCAAGCAATTTCGAATCCACTAACCGTTGCATCAACTCCTCTTTCAACTCCTCATCGGCTTTTTTCAAGGCCCCTTTTGAAGCCACCCTTAGATTCAATCTTGTTTGTATGATGTCGTTGTGACCCAGAAAAACATTGTGCAATCTGTACTTAAACCCCCAGTGCATACAAGGTGCTCCTTGGTCATGGGTTCGGCAGATGACCAGTACATGTGCAGCATGAACGCTCGAACCGAGGCAGATTTCTCAGCTGGTTTGCTGACAAGTCCTGAGAGATCTGAGAGTTTGGATTGCAGGCACATGATTGGAGGTGAGGAACATATTGGGGTGGCACCATTTTATTTACACTGATTCGAGGCAAGCCTCGACCAAAAGTAGATCGCCCATCTTTCCCAAAGCAAGTTGATTTACATCGAGCCAGCCGTCTCCGCCCAACCCCGATAAAGTGCATCCATGCTATCTTGCAAACTGGATGTCCTGCAAAGATGGGGGTGGGCTCTCAAATACCAGTTATAGTGTACATGTTACATGTTGAAACCATTCCATAGCAAACAGCAGTGTTAGCTGACAGGGTTTTTCAAAATCCAGTCCTTCAATGAACCAATCTTTTTTGGTGCCACTCCCTGGATTCTCTGTTTGAATTGTCCACAGTACTGTGTCTTGCCCCTCTTTTGTCAACAGCCAAAAGGCCAGACATACCCGTAGAAGCAACTGCATCGGAAGTTTGCAAGTGCATTTACAAGCAGGTTTCTCCAGTGCTTCTTTGATTCTAGATTTGCAACGACCATTCTTGGCAAATTTCGACACAGACTTCGATTTGTTTGAAGCCACTGCATGCATGGACTGCAACCGTTGAACAGAGATATCTACTCGGCCCCTTTCATACACAGTGTCATCATCATCTGAATCACTTGTGCAATCAGAATCAGTGGACGAACCAGTGGACAATTCAGCATCAGAGGATGCATCGCTGCCAGAATTCATCCTCAGTTTCACCCACTGGTAGCTGGTTTTATTTCCTAATGTTCAGGTGGCAGGGACAGCTGCAACCACATAACCACAGTTTTGCATCTGGGGCACTCTGAAGAAGACGATGTTGGATCATATCTCCCCAAAGCACAGGAACCAGCAGTGTCGGTTTCGGCATCATAGCGGTGCAAGACAGGCATAGCTGACCAAAGGAATTATTGTGAAATGATATTGGTGTATCATGTTGTCTCCTCACCTATCCAATTTCTATTGTGCCATTTTTGACTTGTAGGTCCCCATTTTTTACACAACCATTGTGGTTCTTCTACAGTGTTCACATGGCAAAAAACCCCAAACTTCAGAGCATGGCAGCAAAGTAACAAAGAAATCAACACAATGGAGATTTCCAAACTATTGGACACAAATTGGCAGTGGCTCTCACTGCAGTCAATGAATAGTCATTTTTCCCAGTCAGTGCTCTTTAGTCCTGGGCCATTTTGTCTGGCCAGGTTGCAGAGATAGCAGCAGCCAACACAGCTGTAATCACCCGGACGCTCATGCTGTTCCCTGCCAAGTCGTGCAAAACCTTGGCTGTCCAAAGAGACGGTCATTTGGGAAGAGTTGAATGTCCATTGTTGTCATAGTGGTTTGGAGGTGAACAAGCCATGGTACAGAGTCATCCACAATGCCCAATCGTAAGCGATGAATGGGGAACCCCATCAAAGCGAACAGCTCTCGACCAGTGATGTAACGTTGATGAACAAGTGAAAGCCATTTCCCTTTTGGCCTTAGAAACAGCACAACCCAGCTAAAGAAATTAGATCTTTGGCACAAGCTAGAATCTGACATGGCCGCTCTTTCCAAATTAAGCATAGCACGTGATGCATGGAAGTACTTCACTGGATCGGCGTGCAAAAGGAATTTGACCAAGTGATTGGGAAGTGTTTGCCACCACAACGTCTTGGTGGACTGCTGTGAGTAGTGCAATAGCCTTGCAAAAGACAATGTTTTGTGAAAGGGTACCCGTGAACATGTGTCAAATATCCAGTAAATGCAAATGTTGAATGGATGGGGCCTCCATTTCACGACGGGTGGTGATGTACCGCTTTGCTTCTGGGTAGTCGGCCAAAAACTTGCTTCGAGCCACTGCTACATTCACCTGACCAGTGGTGACTGGAGGTACAGTAAAAACATGTAAAAACTGATTGATTTTGAATGGGTTTGCTACTCTTTGGATTACTCCCCCTTCACTCTTCACTTAACCCCACCTCATTCTGCCTTGCCCAGAGTCTGTGCCGCTCAATCCACTTCGCGGATCGATTCAGGGGCCTCAGGTTGGAAAAGTAATTTGTTTCTATTAGAAAGTGTATTCAGTTGACAAGACCTCCCATTGAGCCCAGCCACACTTCAGCATTTCTACGGCGTTGTTTCTCCTTCTTGTAGCAGTCATTGTGAACCACATAGTGATCATTGGGAAGTAGCAAGCTTTCCCTGGGTTAAAAAGTGTTTCTGTCAGTAACTACAAGACACCATGTGTACTACAAATACAGCACTACAATAAGATGAATGTATAAAATGGTGACAAGTCACCATGTGTACTGCATTGGTTGTTTCATGGCACTGAGCTTCTGTAGGAGGTACTCGTCCAAAGGCTGGCCCAAATCATCTCTGATGCAATCAGTTCGAATCAAAGTGATGAATATTCGCCTCCTAGATAGCGGTTGTCCAAAAAATGACCTCAGATAACTCAGATATCTACAGTTTGAAACCCTGAAATTGAAAAGATACCATGGACATTCAACATACCTGCAAAGACCATATGCTGCCAAAGAACGGGGTCAGAACATTGGAAACGATTTCATACCTGACTTTGATGTCAGCCCAAATGACGTGTACACACCATCAAAACTAATATCATCATAATGCAACCAAACTACCCGGGAATGTTCATTCTGATCAAGGACAACACTTTGGGTAATGCAGCACGGAAGCCCAAGACATTCTCTAGAGCTGCAACCTCACAATGCAGGGTTCCCAAAGAAAAAACATTGCATAGTTATGAAATTTCTCAACAACATCTTTAACCAAGAAACCTTTGGTCGATACCTACGCACCCGTTTCAACACCTTGAACAGTTGATGAGCGTTCTCGTCGTGGAGCATCAACCTTGTAGTTGACAGCAAAGAGTAGGGAGTACAAGGAAATCCAGCGCAATATGCGCTGACCTCAGATAGTGACAGCTATAGAACTGGAAAGACAGACCGAAAGAAAACAACTCATCCAAACCCACCCATGCAACGCCACCTGAACCAACCCCAGGAGCAACCAAATGGCAAGGGGCATTCTGGATTGACAGGCGATCACATTCAGGTGTAAGGACATCATCACAAATCCTGGGCAGGGTCCAAACCCAAACCCAAACAAGGTAATACAAGGTAACCCAAAGTCTCTATGATTGTAATTACATTGGGTAAGTCAAGTATCTCTTCGGGATTTGGGGTGTTCGACTCTAGGAAGATCCGCTTCTTCTCGTTGATTTCTGACCCAGACCTGGGCGTCACAGAAAAAAGTAGATATGTTGCAACTAGTGGCCCAAGTTTCTGACCATCAAAAGGATTAACAATGAGATCCTGGCTTGAATTTCAAAGAGTCAGCCTTACCAGCCGCATGAAAGAGCATATCCAGCGCTTGAAATGGAGCATCCGCCCCACTACCTTATCAGAGGCACATCAGTAAGAAATGATTTGAAAGAGGACTAGCAGCCCTGCAGGTTCAAACATATTTTAACCAGGCACAATCGCTAGCGTATGTGAACTGCCCATCGAAATTGTCCATCCAAGATTGCAATCCTCAATGGCAAACAAATGTGCACGAAACAGTCTCATGTAAAGAGACACAAAGGCAACTGTGCATCAACCAACATGTGTGAAGTAGTGCAGGAAAAGTTCCAGAGGAGTTCAAAAAAGTACGCCCGATCTCTAAGTAGTCAATGAGACGCTGGGCAAGTGGTTGGTCCTTTCCAGAAATGCAAGTATCAAACAATGTGAGAATGGAAAAAACATCAGAACCCCCCCTCTCCTCATCTCCAGAGCTGGATGCACTGCTGGAGCTTGAGCTGGATGCACTGCTACAGCTGCTGCTGCTAGATGATGCCATTGCAGCATCAAGAACCCCCCCCNTCATCTCCAGAGCTGGATGCACTGCTGGAGCTTGAGCTGGATGCACTGCTACAGCTGCTGCTGCTAGATGATGCCATTGCAGCATCAAGAACCCCCCCCCTTGATCTAAAGAGGCAGTTGGATTTCAGAAAAGACTCACATACAATCAGACAAGACTATATATAATATACATTGTCTCTATTTTCTTTGTACATCTTTGCACACTGTCAGTCCCTGTAACCCTGACAAGCAAATCATCAGGTGGCAAACACACACACACACACCCACACATCCTACAAACATGGCTAACATTGGCCAACCACAATTCTTCATCCATTCATTCATCATTCTTCCCCCGACTCAAACCGCCAAAGGCCAAAGGGGGTAATCTCATCGTCCTAATATCAAACCACCACCAGAAACCATGACTGATGGGAATTGACCCATATGATCCCATATTTGTAGCCATGAACCATTCACATCCATTCACTATGGGCCTATGGGGGTGTTGAAAAAATGAATTGCCATGTGGCTTCAGACACACCCAAATCAGATCCTTTCCCTGCTGGGTTCCAGGATACCCTGAAGCCATGGCCAAATCGGCCGTTGAGGGTCCAGGACTTGGACTGTGATACGTCACGATGGCAGACAGTTCCGTTGCAAATTTCTGGACCGTTGTAGTGAAGTGGATGCCAATCATGCACTCAAACAATCGTTAATTTTATGCTTTTTCATGTTTTGCTTTGTAATGCTGGTCAATGGCTTTCTGCTTTTCATACCATTGGAGTGGAAATGGATTGAATGATGTTTTGAAACCACAAGCCTGTGAATTGCAAAACCCACGGCTTGTATGAATTTGTCTTGGTCTGTGTCAGAGATGTCAACGCATGTCATCCGCAACTGACCGCCATCTCTACAATTTCTGCAACTAAGTGATACAATTTACTGGGCAAAACACTCAACGGCATGTTGTTTCTCCAAAAGCAGCCACTGTATTGAACTACTGAAAAGTTGCTTGTCTAGCGAGTCTAGCGCAGGGAGACCACCGGAGTGATGAACATGCCAAGTACCAGCTGCTGCTGCTATTTCATGCTATTTCAGCATGCAGCGGAAAGTGGAATCAGAAATTATTCATCCCAAAGCCATATGACCGAAACCGTCTGTGACTTCATGCGACCTTTAAAAATGAAACATGAATGGTCAAGCAAGCTAACACAACGTATGCCGATTTGGAATGCTCGAATTCATGTATGCCTATGTACATTTTCGGAATTCCGTATGTGTGTATGTGTACGTTTATCTACCGTATATGTATCTGCACACATTTGGATATTATACATAGATCCACATTTAAATCATTTACATGTATACAGTATACATGCATCAACATGTATATCTATATATTTCTATACACATACCTGTATCTATACACAATAACATCTTATATGATACAATCTGATACACTATGATACAACATGGTACTGTATGTATGTATACTGTATACTATGCACACATTGAATATTCTATATCAATGATGTCAAACAGTGCCGGTCATGAGCCATCTCCTCACCCCCTTCCCAGCCGCTGCGAAATCCCCGGCGCCTAGCCAGGTTCGAAAAGGAAAATCATCAAACTAGCCATGGGAGTTTCCCAGTAAGTCATCTTTGAGTACACCAGGGTAAACGAGCATGGCAATATCATATCAGCCATTTGTACTTGACCCATATATATATATATTGCAAACAAGGACTATGACTCTTGCCGTCTCAACAATTACAAACGTGTGACTAGCATCGATGTTGAAAACTAGGATGTAGCAGGACACCAGGTGGTTCCGCTCTCACATTCCACTGCAGGATTCATCCTCAGCAACTCATGAAATGCTCTTGGTACGGACTCATTGGATTGCCGCTCGAACGATTATTCATCACAATCTTTTAGCCTGAGATACACCAACTTGCTTATGCGTGAATCTGCAAACACTATAGTATAGGTTCAATGCTTTGCCCAAGCCTATTCAAACCGATGGTTTTCTGTTGCTATGTTGGATTCCCGGGAATCTGTAAAAATCAAACTCACTTGAAGTGTCCCCCTGAGCACCCGCCTCGCAGCGCCTGCTACATCTTCACTTCGACCAACTGGAAGAGGCCGGATGGGTGGACCAAGTGCTGATCATCCCAGATAGGCCTAAAACCCTTCGCTGTTGAAAGAAAGAGTCACCAACCAATCAGTAGTTTTGGGATTTTCTTTTGGATTTTTGGGGATTTTTGGGGATTTTTGGGGATTTTTGATGATGTTTGGTGATTTTGGAAATCTACAGGCTTGAGTCAAGTTCATTCTTATTCATCTCCAGGCAGAAGTAGTAGAGGGGCCCAACAGTCACCATGGCTCCAACTTTCCACGGCTTCAGCCTCTTGCTGTCTGACCAAGGGCCATCCATGTTGTCCAACAAACTTTTCTAGTCCAGAATGGATCACAGAACGGCTTGGTTGGAGCTCAAACATGACTTCACGTGGTTGAATGGTTTTAATGCTACGAATCTTGCATGAAGAACATGTGGTCTGGATGTGATTTTCGCATGTATACGCATGTATATTCATATGGGTCGTGGTCAAAAGATGGTATAGGGGGTATGGTCCTCCCACCATGATTAGGGGTTGCTTACAATGGGTATATCAACCCCTGTTGGAGGAATAAATATCCTCTATTCTGGGAAAATGACCCGTTGACCATGGGACAGGGGGGTCGATTCAGTGCTCAAGTCTGTCAACTGAGTCTCCCGGCTTCTGACACGGAACACATCATGGTGTCAGTGGAGTACTGGCCATGATCCAAGGGATCCAAGGTGTGGTGGAAGGGACTGAGTTGAACGGTCATCGGACATGAACTGGTTCATTCAAAAAACACCTTAATTATGATGACCAAGCCCAGAAAGTGACAAGGTGCTTTACTTGACTAGGGCTTCATGACACATGGATTGATGCATGTGGGCCGACTGTCAGCAGAAACCATGGACCTGACCTCCGTAGGCTCCACAGACCGTCGGCTCAGTATGTGTCAAAACTTGGCGAGCTTCTGGTGTGTCAAAAAGTTGGCAAGCCAAACTATATAGTAATCTATATAGATCTATAGAATGGGACTAGACTAGACTATACCAACTTACCCTCTGGTAGTCAAACGCGGCAATCGAGAATTCCCCAAATACTCAATCATTTTCCCATCAAACCAGCTTAAAAGCCTATCTGGAGTCAGAAGTGTTTAAACTTTACCCATCATATACAACAGACTTCAGACGAGCGCCTCTGCGCGGTTTTCTTCCATTGTGTCCAGCTGGTCGAGCTCCTCCCGAGACGCTCTGTGTAGGTCAGTGTGGGTTCTGCTTTCTTGCCACTCCCAGAATGGCATGGGGATTCTCCCATTAGTTGATAATCTTAATCATTGTGGATCAACTCATGGGGACCGACAGTTGATCCGATCACCAGAATCCGTGCTTCGTGGATCAACTGGGGATGATCATGATAGGACAGGACACTATCCCTAACAGTTTAACAAAATCCTCATCTCATGAAATATCGTAAAGCCTGGCAGGATCCCCCTGAAGCATGAACCAACAGGGCTTTTGGTAACGCTCTCAAGCATCATCACTTGACAATTGCTTTTGCGCGGGCGGTTAGTTATTTTGCAAAGGACGAAATTGCAAGCAAGATCATCTTTAGAAAAAGAACATGTTGTCATGCAAGTTTGTCCAGAAGGGGTATTGGATTCAGGGGTACCCTATGCTTGAATAAACCCATAGAGGATTGGCGTTTCCAAAATGGAAAGTGTTGTACTGTTGCGCTCTTGACCCTCCGAGTGGCTTGAAGGATGAGCCAAACAATCGAACCACGGCGTTGCAACATGCGAAAAGCTGTTGACTATTGAATCCAACTTTTGTGGGAACTTCCCATTTGAACTGATTCGAAGCCCTTCAAAGCCTGCAACTTTCGGGCCATCCACGCCCAAAATTAAACAATTATAGATACAATCATAGTATCTATCGGATCCCATCGGAATCAACATGACTCTATGATCTCCGGCATGAATTCCTAACCTCCCACCCGGGCTCATGACGAAAGATGCCACTCATGGTCAATGATGCTACACCGTGGTGGCCAGTGCCTAAGGTCGGGCAGTTTCGATTAAACTCGGGGAGGAGCAAGGTTAATCTCTCCATCTGCCATGGAAAGGTGATTTCAATTGATTTCATGTGGTTTCTGGGTGTCTCGATATCTAGCTTGTTGGTTCTAGTCTGTTTGGTTTTGCCTTGCGCCATTCTTCTTCTTCTTCATGCTATGGCGACCACCAACCCAACCAGGCATTGCAGGAATTTCATGACTGTTGTACTTATGTCAATCATGATGTCAGCCAAGGATTCCTTCAGCTTCAGGAATAATTACACGTTTATATGGTATGAATATACTACTTCATCCGCTATGTGTACAAGCGCCTTGAGAAATGACCAGTTGGTACTTAAAATGTCAGTTCCAGGCTGCAATATGAACGATTTGGGTCCGTCCATGTTGAACAGTCCCTCCGAAAGATATCCTGTGTTTTTCCCCATACTTCTTCCTGACATGAAGTTGGTCCGTAACAAACCTCATCCTGATAAGAAAACTCACCAGCTTCCAGAAAAACCAAGGGAAAACGAACTAAAAAACGGTCATGGGCACTTTCACCTGCGAATATTGGTCAAGTGGGATACTCTCAAAGTGGTTGAAGGCGAAAGCTCGGAAACAGCTCCAAGACACAAACTTAGAGAGCCACAGCAAATGAACCATTGAACAATTTCTTAGGGAATTGATCTTCGGCATCCAATTTAGAACAGATCCGCCTTCTGGGTCTGTCCCAGCAGAGGATGCTGGCCGAATCCCTCATCATGGTGCCAAAAATAAATTCAGAACTATCATGAACTAATGGCTATAAATGGTTATGCAAATTCACACAATACAATATTTTTAACCTGATTGATCTTATTATTCACTTTTAGATGAGACACTACAACGAAGTACTATAACCCTTATTAGACAAAACAAACCATGGCCCCGCCAAGGGTCTGCTGCAAGGGCTCATGGCAGCCAAGCGAATAGAGGCCACTGGAGTGGACACCGATTGTTGGTGATGGATCCTTTCACTCAGTGTCTCCTCAGTGCAAGATTCGATGCGACATGATAGATCCACCGATTCTTAAACATATATGTATAAATTCTAGATTGGAATTCCACTCATTATGTTTATATACTTATAACTTATATTCACTGATTTTCCACTATAAATCAAATAGTTCTGAAGTAAGGTAGAATAAAGGTCACATTTGGTGTCTGAGCAGGCAGCGCTGCCATCAACATGAGTACAGTAGGTCTTTCACTACTCACTGGTTGAACAGCGTTTGGATCCAATGTCGGCAAACCCATTTTCTCTGGTTCATTCAGAAATCGCTGGAACAATTAGCCACATACTGCCAGGCAAGGAGACATTTGTCTGGATTGCCAAAGAGCACAGAAAAGACCGCTTCTGATTCTGGTTGATATTTGCAAATAATGTGGCCGCATATCGTTGAAAGAGATCAACTGTGACCCTACACTCACAGAATACATGCGTGGCAAGAGCCCTGTCCGTGTCACGTGCCAGACATGAAATAAAAGCACAAGATCTGATCCACCCAATAAGTTCAAAGGCCACCTAGCTATGATCCGTACCCACAGTATGCGTATAGTGTTTAGAATCATATATACACACACACACGTGTACATCTACATGTACAATGGATTACAATGGTATATCTGACTTTTGTCTTGGACAGATTATATTGTACATACAGATACAGTGTATATAACACACACACACTATACACATGCAAATGAATCAATGGCAAACACACACACACACACACACTACACAATCTCATTAAAAAATCATCCGTACTTACACAAACTACACATAATCACAATACCAAGATAGTCTTCCCTAGTCTGCCTCCAAATGAGACGGTTTTCAACATCAATCACGTATGATTCATGAATGGCTGTTTACGCCAAAGTATTAAGCAGTGGCCGAAACGGGGCACGGTTTGCCGAATCCGCAATGATCCCAAAACCCCAAATCTATGGCCCATGGATAGTCAAGGCACCACGTCAAATTGCTCAAGGTGTTTATCCACACGCTGCAGTAGGTCACCAAAAAGGATCCTTTTCTGTCTCACCTGTGGGCAGTGCAGGTACCAAAGCCACTGGAGTTGAGATGCGTTGCAGCAGCACCAGCAAATAGGCGCAGCGGCGCAACTGGGTTTGGTCAAAAATAAGGTAGTGACTCCAAAACCCAGCGGTTTAGAATCATTTTCGCGCCCATCAGAATTGCCATTCGTATTGGGGATCAATCATGATCAATCTCCCATTTTCAGACACACCCAAACAAGATCAATTACGCGCTCGCACACACACACACAAAGGTACGAAAATTGGCCTAGACACTTGAGCCCCTCCTGAAATGCTACAAAAGCTGCTACGTCTTGCCGAGGAAGCTGGAAACAGGTCCAAAAAATGGGCGTCCTAAATCAAAAGCCCCTGAAGATCGTGGTTTCGATCAGCAAAATAGATATCAATTAATACAACATGCAACTATGATTTTGAATGATTTGAAATGATTTTCGAATTCCCCCAACTGGATCACTGGATCATTTCAGCGTCCAACGGATCAGCCTCTTGACCATCTATCAGCTGGACGTACTCAAAGGTCTGAGGGAAAATGCGGTCCCGATCGTTCTCCAGCATTTCGTACAAAGTTGAAGTGCCTTCATTTCGATCAACACCACCTCGAAATTTCACTCAGACAGTTAGCTGGAGCAGTTGCTTTGCGCAAAACTAAGCATGCAGAACCCCAAACCCAAACCTGGCCCATTCAAATTAATTACCTGATTTAGAATTCTCCCATATTCTCCCCCATTGACAGACAAACCATGACAAACCCACATGTTCTCTGGCTACAAAGTACAGCGGGCTGTTCACCAGATCTCAGGAACGGACATGTGTCATGTGCTTGGATCAAGATCTTGGGTCACACTTCACACACCCTTTGGGCACCATATTTTGGCGCCGCAATGCGAGATTGGTAAAAGCAACGTTTTCAGGAACACAATGGAAAATACGTGAAACCCAGGCATGCAGGTCTTAAAGAATCTGACCCATACAAGTACCTGTAGATAATAGTGCTGAGTCCAACCTTGAGTCCACTACCGCCAGTCAAAAATCAGTGTGCCAAGAAAACCTATTAGGTTATAGTAGGCCAGTAGATACAGTATCTGTTGGCGTAGCAAAACACAAGATGCAGAAGGAGAACTGCAGCAAAACAGCAGAGAGATGTGGATGGCCCACATTCTCCGGTTCATGTATGTTCATGTTGGAGCTATGAACCCATCTGGGTGATTTCAGCGGGAAGGAGAATACACATCAGGTGCAAACTACTACACTTCGCAAAAAAAATATCGAATCCAAAGGTGCAAATGTGCCAATCGACCAACACAGATTAAAAAAATCACGTAAAGATTCACCACCCGACCCAGCGCGGGCAGAAAAGCGACGTCGTTCCGCCGCGGCAACTCGGTAGTATAGGCCGACCAAGGGAAGAACCAGAGATTCGCGGTCGCAAGCGTCGAAGTCTTCATGCCTTTCGACGGCCAGTCTCAGACATCACGTCATGTGCCATGGGTTTTTATGACATACCCAGCCTGCGAGCACAACAGCTCGTTTGCCCGTCAAAGACATGAATCACATCCATGAGCCATTTCCTCAAGGCGTTTGTGACGGATAGTTCTGGGCACAAGGTTAGTCCATAGCAGAAAGAGGAGGGGTCTTCTACTTCAGTATTTCTTTGGATCCATGCTTCCACCAGCGCGAAAACGAAAGAGACCGCATGTTCTGGGTGTGTTGGAGAGCTGATTGGGTCCAATAAATCACCAGCCAGCTTTTGGGGACATTCACTCCAGGAGATGAACATGGGAGTGGAAAAACAATCGTTTGCAAGTGACTTAATTACTCTTTCAACTTTAGGATTTTGGTCCAGCAAAGCTAGTTGACCAAGGAGTACAAACGTAGGTTTGGGTCAGAGCTTACAGTAAGATTTGATCATTGATCACAAGACCGGTGAATATTGGACACAGGCATCATGTTTTGTCATGTTTTGCAGTGTTTTTGCCAGAAAAATCCACGAACATCATCCAATCTGCCACCCAGGTTTTGAGCCATACCCATATATCGTCTGCAATTCGCAAACGAGTGTCCTATCCACCACTTCAAGTCCAGTAGGCCTTGGTGATGGACACAGCCATGCGATAAGCGCCATGATTTGCCACGGAACCCCGAAAAAACCATTCATTTGGAGTCTCATGTGGAACCCAAAGCATAGTAAGTAAGTACAGTATTATATGGTTGTATATAGTTCTACTATGTTCTACTCTTAGTCCTTTGAACGCTGGCAGATTCTCATGGGAATTTTGAGCTGCGACTTGCATCAACTTGGAAACATATTGCTGCGAGCATTGCATAACCTGCGAGAAAAAGCCTCTCAGCTTCAAAGTCGCAGCTGATTATAACTGGATCAATCAAATCACCACTTCCCGCGTCTGTGTGAGTGGCAGAATCTAGGGCTTTGCATAAAAAGACAAGCTGTCGAAACTGCATGTATCAGCAACTCCGTCATGACTCAAGGGAGAAATCTCAAGCTTTGCAAGAGGGTCACATCAGAAAATACACATCAATGCACTTGATGCTAGGGACGATTCATCCACCTGTATCCACCTCTACCTTTCATCGCTTCAGTTGTTGTTGTAGCCAATTGGGCTGGTCATTTGTGTTTGTCTGAAAATATGCTACCCAGTGGCCAAAAATCCATCGGTTTCTCATCATTGTATCTGTCAACATGCCATTTGAGGGGTAATACATGGTAATACCCCACTTTCAAACAAACCCAATTTGCTGGGTCTTGGTGGTCTTCCTAAGCCCTTCAGAAGCCAGAATTGGATCACCTTTGTGGTTCCAAAGTTGAATTCCAGGTGGCGTGTAAAAGTACAGAGAATCGATACCATGGGCGGAAAGGTGCGCGACTTGCCTTGGCGACTGACTTGGACTCGGGCCGTTCCAACGTTGGTTCCAAGCGAAAATCTACACATGTGCAAAGATAATCGTATCATCATATCTTAATTCCATATTGAGTTCATATCTATGTATAATCACCTTATCATCATTGTAGATATTTTATCTGCATTTACAACTCATCTTATCATATGTTGTCATATATGAGGACATAGAGTGCGAATATATACACAAATACTACATAGTTTACTTTGTCCAAAAGCTCACTCTCCTTGCGGCTGCGCATACGATCAGTGGTGTTCAATGGTGTTCATAATCATCAGACTTCCTGTCTAACACCTTCGGTGTTGGACTATCCCAACCAATTTCAGCTGTTCTTATCGATCTTGCAAGTATCTCACCATTCATATCTACACACTAATTGTAAAACACATGGACATGTACTCTACCTGGCAAAGTCTAGCTCTATAGCTTCCCCTGTATGGTTTCAACATCCAGAAATGGCTGAGGTGGGAGATGTCCCACTGTCCCAACGCCCGCATCTTGATGCAGCACAGTTTGCTCGACGCGTGTCCATACCCGATTCTTGTAGCTGTCTATTCCTGGCGACGCATCATGGCGTGGAGCCATACAGTATCAGTGTGTTGGACAGCTGCATGATGCAGCAAATGGATAGCAAAATATCAGGATGAAAAAAGCGGTGCAACATCCTGGCATGCTAAGCGAGAACACATTTAAGCTGATCGTAAGTTTTCGTCCATGGAGGGGTTCAGGAGGCACGATCAGCAATGTTCCCGGTTGTTGGAACAAAGCATTGGGCATGTCGCAGGTGTTTCCAAATTGTCGCAAGCAATTTCCCTAGTCGAAACGATGCATCGTCCAATCCTTTTCTTGACTGAATTCCTAGATAATACGCAATGGATAGTGGATTATTGCACCAAAGAAACAAATACAGTAGTTCTAATCCCAAAACGCTTTGATTTCTGAAAGGGAACCACTGTTGCAACTGTTGCCTAAGAATGGGCGATTCTGTGACTGGCACTAGGGTTCAACCCACCAGATCTTGTTTGGCTGACCCAGGGAGAAACATACCCCCTACAATTCTGATTGCAATATATTGCAACTGGGTACTGTCGGTTAAAGTCTTTAAGCCAAATGATAAATGCTACTTGGCCATGGTATCCGGAATTTGCCAGAGAGACGTCCACATCACTACAGGCAAAGTGCTTCGTGGTTTAGTCACAATTTTCAGGTTCTGGTTCATGTTCAAACTTTGCCTTTTGAAAAAACAAAACTCACTTTTTGGAAGAATGAGCCAAGCAGCCTAATCTCTGTCCAGTCTGCTGGTGGACTGTTTCAGGAGCGATGATGATCAAGGCATCCACAGAGTAGGCATAAACCTACACCAGCCAACACCGCAACACAGCCGCAACGGATGCGCTGAGCCCAAATGGGATTTTGGACTACAGCGGTTGTCATTTCTGGAAATGGCTTGGCAATCCGTAAAGCGCGCTCATATGGGTCTGAAAACGGGGTATACCACCCATTTATAGCGATTCTATGCAGTTCTTAGTGGGGGAAATGAGTAGTGGCGCTCTCAGTCATCCAGAGCTATAAAATCCATGGAACAAATCTCAGAAATTTTCAGAGTCCACGTCAAATGCGGATGAAACAACCAATAAATCATCGCATATCAAAGAAACTATAAATTCATCCAACATTATGCTCCTTCTCAAAGATCAGAAAGTTGACATAAGTGAATCATTCTTGGGATGTTAAACCCCCAATCCTAAGTTTCATTGTTTCTTCACGACCTCGCTTCAAGGCTTCTGACCTCAGTCGCCATGGCTGAGATGCCCGACGTACAGCGAGTTGATGGCTAAGAGCTGAATTCCACGGTGCTTCTGTGGGATGGAGATGATGTCCTGAGGATGGAGACTGCGGAGCGAAAAACATGTGTGTCAAAATGGAGGTGTTTTCTTTTCATATGGTTTTATGACCAAGCGATTTCTGGGGATTGGAATGATTCAACCATGAAACAGAAGGATTGCAGATCTAACTTGGGGGTGCAGTTGGGGTTATTTTTCTGGGAATGACCATGCTAATGGGATGTAAGCCGGATAATCATCGCCATATCTACCCACTCCTTAAGTGGGACTGCATCCCAGAGTAGTAGCACAGGAAACAAAAACTCATGGAGGGGAATCCATGAGGATTCTTCTTGTGCTTCGCCGCCTCCGAACAGTTCTACTTTTATCGCAATGGGTCATCACTGCCTTGTAAATGAATGTCTTCAGATTCTGCAGTGTGAGATCAAATACTAGCGATTTCAGAGATATGAAACAACGATGATGCATTATTGGACTGAACCAGCTTAGCCACCCATTGTATGCCCAAAAGTACAGGGGCAATCTAGGTGCTTGACGCTTTTCATCTGTTTATGACCAGTATGGTACCAAATATGGAGCAGCTGATGATCCCCGAAATGGTCCTTTTGATTGGAGAAAATATTGATCAACCAAATTCAAAGGGGTTATTGGGCAACCAATTTGCAAACAAACCTGTTTCTGAACTGTTGTGGTTCATTCTATATTAAGTCCCACTTCAGCCTACATCGGCAAAGCTTAGAAGGCTGGCAGCGCGGCCAAGGGGCTAGCCACACCCAAACGTTTTCCAGATCTACGCGGTTCTTCTCGGCGTATAAGCGCAAAGAGTGAATCATTGCGTGGCGCTGTACATCATCAGGCCCCAAACGATCCCATGAAGGCCAGTGGTAGCTGAAAAACACCTGAGCTGTTTCTAAGCGGGCTCCTAATGACGGGCCTTCAACAAGCAAACTCGTCTGCACCGGGGTATCATAATAGTAGCAATGTCTGGATAAATTTAAAACTATTTACAACTTCATCTGAAATGAGGACATCTTGGGATAGTTACCTTTACAGTCACCACCATTTCTAGTCTACCGTGGCTGATCAAGCCATGGCACAATGACATTGCCCATGGTGTGAAAGTAACTGATCTCCTGTCACTGCTGTCAGGTCACACAGGGAACTACCAGTGTTCACAAACACACCATCTACTTGTATCTACTTGTTGGTGTTCATGCCCTCATTCCTTCAGGTCACAACTGAATAAGCAATCCAACGAAATCCTTTACTTTTTAAACTTAAAACATCTTAAGCCACGTTTTGAAACTTTCACGAATCCTTTTGAACCCCCTTGAGACAAACCGTTTGAAATTTCAATTCAACGCACGTTTGGTGGTGTTCGGGTGGGAATCTCTCAACTTGGCGCTGCAGAAACCCTTCGCCATGACAAGCCTTCAAGCACCAATCACACAGACCAATGGATTGGAATTTATATGAATTTACGTCATGGAAAACTAAACAAAATCCACCAATTGATGTCACAGGAAACCCTTTCCGTTCTTTCTTCCAACACATATTAGATCATATTAGTGTATAAAAATGTGTACTTGTTGGGGTTTCCAGGTTGCCTATCTTCATCTCTTCCCCCGACCTCGGTGGTATCCAGCACACGCAGCAAACCTTAGCACCGCTGATCCCACCACTGCAACTGGTGGGCTTCATCCCCTTCCTGAAGCAATGTTAGTCTCTGGGGATCCTTTTCGTTCCTTTGAAAAAACCTGTTCAAAGTCAAGAGTCAGTACAGAGAAACGAACACTCACATTCTTCTTCAGGGGCCATACTGTCCTATACCCCACAAACGAATCGCCACAAAAGGCTCTCCGGTTAGATAGATTACACACGTTCTATTGCATTCCTACAAAGATCGGTGATTTGATCTATGGTCCATCGTTGCATCTACCGGGGAATCTTTAAAAATCCCCTTGGAACATGAATTGACAATAATTTGTAGAGTTCCAATGCTTCAGTTTCTGGCCGAGATGTGCGTTTTGAGTGGTTTCTGCCTTTTCTGCCCTGTCTTGGTTGCCGCAACTCTCACTCGTGTCGATGCTGAATCCACGTGTTTGGTCAACTCCTAATTTCGTGTTGGGTTAACCTTGACTGCTTGTGACATTTCCGCATCTTTGTGTTGGTATGTGTTGGTTCAATCCTTAGAGTTTGATTCCATCCCGTGCTTGACCCCTTTCAGATCCTTTAAGTCCCAGCACAACCTGGCAAGGAACATCCCAATTCATATCATAATATCATTTCTGTTGATCCTCTTTTCCGATCCAATTCCTTTTCTAACAATGTTCAACTCAAAGCATAGATGACCCACATCTCCAACATAGTGACGTCGTGAAGCAACGGGATTTCCAGCCGTCCCGGGTCACCCGTTATTGGGCACCGTTGATGCCGCCAAGGACACCGATATCACGAAGACCTTCATGACACCGCTCCAACTCCTCAGAGGTGAGCTTCATGAAGTCCTGGGAGACTGGGATAGCGACTGAAAAATGGGAGAAACCATTGGGATCATGAGTGAAAGATCTTGGATGAGAAACTTGAATCAACAAATCTCAATATTTATGATTATTTATGTACTGTATAACATTGGGATAGGTTTTGAGTGATGGATCCTGAGAAGTTTCCGTCTTAAAGGCTCGAAATTGGACCCGAGTCCCCCGAGGCATCACATCATCCGCTGACCCAGGTCTCAGGACATGGACCGCCGGACACGGGGGTCATGGGTTGGTCCTTCGCTCCAATCAGGGCCATGGGATACCCGAGCTGACGGATAGTAGCGAGACCTGCGATGCCACATCCGCAAAAACATCGGCACTGGCCACGTCTCCAGACATCGAGGGGTGGGATTTCAACACAATGGGTAAGCATTGCAGCATATTGCAGCCCGAGGATTGACAGTGCACTTCTTGAACTTCAAGGTCTACAGGGCCCCAAATCTAACATTCGTTCACTTGAGGGTCTCTAGGCGTCAACCAACGTTCGCACGCACCGTGCCTTTGGTCACGGTGTTTTCTAAAGCATCTTCTTTTTCCTGGCCATGCCATCGCTAGGAATGCTTGGCCAAATCAGTTGAAACTGTTCAGATCTCGCATGCTGTTATATTTGATCTTTATAGTGTGGTTTCCAGCATTGTCTGCATGTGAGCAGTCAATCGATGAACATATTCATAGACATCTACTTTCAGACAAAAGTCATCAGTGTGTCTACAATATGTGTGTATACAGTATACATAATGGTACAATAATTTGGACATGTACTTTATATCAATTACGCCTGATAGAGTCCAGGAGAAATCAAACGTACAAGTGGTCCAGCAGTGTATCGGTCACCTGCCAAAAGGTGGCCCTGAATGCTGTGGCCTTGAGGAGCCTCCTTTTTGCATTGGCAGTCGACACCACGAAAGCAACGCCGCTCATAAAGGCTGCAACGACCAAGAGGCTCACCACAACCTGAGAATCAGGAGTTATATGGAGTTACATTATGGAGTTCTATGGAGTTATATACTCCGTTTGTAGATTGTAGAATTAGTATGAATGAAAACAAAGGAAAACCCCTTCACAGATTGAGGCTTTTAAAGTGCTACATTTTTCCTCAACCACTTGGCACGTTTCAAAGTCACCAACTTCCACCACCAAAAGTCAGCAACAACCAGCTAGGAGATGCTACCCCAAGAGCTCTACCGTCGGTATTGACAAGAACGATGCGAGTTGGCTGCGTTGTTCCCAATTTCAACTCAAAATGAGCAGGTCTGAAGCCACTGATGACAGCCTGGATCTTCAATTCTAAGTCCTTCTGTGTTTTGAATGGTTTTGAGATGTATATTGCACTCTTGACAGTGCCCACTACCAGTGAAGGATTATATGTGTAGGATCATCTTTTGGGGGCAAGTCAAACGGTCTTGATGACTGTTGGATGCCCAATTTTAACTACAATATTGCCCGCCAACAGAACTCCAACTGCAACCGACATATCTATCTAATCTAATCTAATCTAAATCAAATCTGAATCTAATCTAACCTGAATCTGATCTACTCTGGATCTAATCCAACCAAATCCATCTACCTTGTCTAATCTTGTCTTGTTTAATCTAGTCTAATGCAATCGAAGAATGTATCTATCTATCAATATTGTGATTCAATCGAAACACATCACATGCTTGTAAGATTGGTACATGCAACACACAACGATCCATCTCCGTTTGAGCCTCGAAATGCCTTGAGCACAAAGATTGAGTCCAAGTCACAATCAAAGCAACAAGGTAGACATCGTTCGTATTTGGCTCAAACCTGCGCGACAGGGCCCATTAACTGGGATGATTGCCGCTGAACATTGGCTGAACGTGTTGGACCTCCATTCACCCATCTTCAACCAGCAAGAGCTCATGTTCCATGGTCAAAAAAACATCATGGAAATTGTCCAGAACAATTATGCCATGTTCACCTTTAGTTTGGTCTTGTTTTGCTGATACTAGATCTACCTTTCTGCATGGAACAACCAGAGCACCGCGCCTTAAACAAACCGATGGATCCTCGCTGTCCATTTCTGATCGATGAAGCTGGCACAGCTCTACATCCTGGGCAGAGCTGGGTGGTGCGAGTAGGGTATGCACGACATGGTTTAGTCAGTTTAGCCCCAAACCATCAAAATTGTCCTAACAATGAAGTCTTGTTGGTGATTTCAGCCCAACAGAAGCCAGTATGGAAAATTACAAAAGTAACAACAAAAAATAACCACGCCAGATGGTAGTTGGGTCCACAAATAGTTTGCTTCCCGTTGGCCAACCTCAGGTGTGGCCCTCTGGACATAAGAAATCATGGCAGCGCCTGCATCTCGTCTAGGCCCAACGCTGAGCGATAGATGGCCAGCTGACCTAAGAGTCCTCGCCAGAAGCTCGTCTCCCCTTCAAATTAAACACATTTGATGATATGTCAATTCAATTGACACATACATTGCATGCTTTTACATAGTAACCTATGGATCAACATGCTATATACACCCAGCGAAATTGAATGGGTCGGTGTCAGAGGCATACCAGTATTGTGAAAAGAACATGACCAGCCAATCTGTGAGATGGGATCCTCAGTAGCTTCTGATGACCAGCTAAAAAGACAATACCAACAGCATCGGATCGTCACATCGCAAAAAGCTGTTGGATTTTGAAGCGAATGCGGACAAAGGTTTGCCCGAAGTCTCAGCGTTTCACCTATCTGCCAGCACTCCTCTAGAGGTGGTTTCTTGTCGCCAACCGGCACCTACACCTCAGAGAAATCGGATCGTCTTGCCACGTGCTGTATTGGATGGCATGGCGGCTACATTGTTACATGCCAATGACAACAGCCATATATATATATATCATACGAACAAATCATCGATTGTTAGTACTGGCCATGGAAAAACAGTATGGATTGGATGTCCAATATGTTCCACTGAAGGTGAATCAAACTGATGTTGTCAGTTGTTCATACATGTTCATACTATCCTCCGGTAATCAATCATGGCTTGCTGGAAAAACCATGAATAGGAGATCTCCCAGCTAGCGATGTTGTGAAGGATGGAAGAAGATGGTCCGCAATTTCCGGTCTATCAGCGATTGGATCACCTTTGTATGTAATCATATCTATATCATCATATAATATTGTACATGATATATGAATTGTTTGTACTTCATTCATGTCTTAAAATTATAGTATAATATAATATAATATAATATCATATAACATAATATGATCTAATATACTATAATGTAATACAATATCATATGATATGATATGATTCATACAATGTACCTAGCTCCAGCTGCCCCTCCGACCCGCCAAGGCACGTCGGACCGCCTCGGCCTCCGAGATGTTCCCAGCGAAGAATTTCCGCATCTCTGTGGCGAGGATCAGATGGGTGTAGGCTTTAGCACCTGCCCAGCCGTGGGATCCGGGGGAAGATCATGGCTGATATCAAATTAATTGTTGGTTGATGATGGGCAAAACCCCCTGTTGGTTGATGATTAGTTGGGATTACATGGGATTATACTACCCAATATGGAAGTTTCCTAAGTCATAGGGTACCCCCAGTCATCATCCATTTCTAGATCGGATTTTCCATTATAAACCATCCAGCTATTTGGGTACCCCCAATTTAGGAAACCCCCATATGGTCAAGTTTCAGAAAAGCTGGATGAAGCGCTTGGAGTCCATTTTGTTGGCCATGATGAATCCAAGTTTCAAGTTGTAGTCTCTCAGCATATTTGATCGTACATCCCACCTTATTGAATGAGATTTGCGTGGACAGTCTTGCATAAACCTCTTCTATAAGATTCTATAATAAGCTGAACATCATCTCTGATAATTATCAATATTCTCTGATTCTTCTCAGAAGCGAAATTTTGAAAGGCATTCAGGTGGGAAAGATATAGTGCGCGGTCTTCCCGCCACAGTAAGCACACAGTGAAGGACTGAAGTGGGGACCTCGCCAAAAGATGCTAAAAGGGCAGTCCCCTGTTTTGAAAATAGTGCCAACAGGAAAGAACGGAAAGTTTGACAAGTTGCAGCCAACCAGATGTCCAGGTGTTGCCTTTCGATTTTGGGTCGCTCAGTTTCTCAGTTCGCCATGCTGCACAATTTGGCCCCCCACCCAACCTGGTCTCCCGGTCTCCCAAAGATTCCCCACCTGGCACTCGAAGATTGAACGCGCCATTGGAGCTGTCCCCAAGAGCCCACATCATGATGTTCCGGTGCTCTCGATATGCTGCCTGTTTCCGAATCGCGCCGGATCCAAGGATGGAACCCTTGGATTGAAGAAAGTGGTGTGGAACGTTTAGGAACAATCAGGATCATTCGGGTATGTCTTAGCATATTTTAGATGAGATAGTAAGATATCCCCAAGTTTTATGGTTTATCAATATGTTTATCATCTTTCATATTCAATTACATCAACATGACATTTATTTTTTGGCACAGCCCATTTACAAACCCCTTCATCAAAGTGCGGATGTACTGCAACAAAAATCCCACACAAATTGCCAGCCATGGTAGCCATGGCCACAGCTGTGAAGCAGCCTCTGACCAGCCAGCTTCACGAAAGAGTTGACCATCTGCTGGCAGCTGGGTGGTGCGCCAAGCATCCAACCAGCTGACATAGGAGGCAACATCCTTCGGGTGAAGGACAAAGACTTTTTTAGAGCTCGAAGTATCTGGAAATCGAACAGAGTTGACTCATCTCAAGCAAACTGGCCACGATTAGTAGCTCTATATTTGTCACTTTGAGGAAGAAAATAAACAGACAAAGTGACATAAAGGATCATAGTGGGATAAAGATAAAGAGTGGCCATAAGTAAACCTCCAATTGCAGCCACTGGATTTGCAGCTCCTTGGCTGAAGTCACTGCACTATTGGTGTAGACCATGAAGTCCCACATCATGTCCTGGAACGGGGCGACGTGACGCATGCGGCGCGACTGGAACAAAAACATGTGAAGCCTGGTGGTGGGCAAAGTACTCCAGGAACAGGAGGTTGAAAGGGAAAATTCGTGCAAATAACGCTGCAGATTTGGACAGATCATTCCAGCAAAGAACAACTTTAATGGCAATATCAAAGAACATCAGGACTATACCTCAGACAATCATAGAAAATCTCAAATTGCATAGGATTGCCAACATATTTCAACTTAGAGTTTCAAGATGACTGCTGACATCGTTCAAATGGCATCCTTGATCTGCTCGGGAGCTGTCTTGCGGATCATGATCCCAAGACCTATGCGACGCCATGCTGCGAGGATGAGCTGTATCTGTAGTACAGAAATGTACGGGATAGAACACAAATGAGCAAAGAATCACTGAATATCACTGAATATCACTGGATTCATACGGTTTATAAATGTTTATAATAGATAAATTACAAATGACAAGATCCATACGTATGGTGCTTATGAAGGTATATAGTTGAGAGGTGTTAAGCGACGGATGTATTCCAGCTTGCTGCAAAAGGCGAGGTGACCCCTACCTGGATCTCCATTCCCATACACATTTTGAACATTGACCTTGTTTTCCAATGTCGTATTTGGATGTATTTGGCTCGTATCTTTCTACGTCTTCAATTTTGACATATTTTGACCTGTCGGGCCTTTTAGGTGCCCAACATCATTTTGAACCTAATTCTGGGGTTCAAGCAAAGTATCCACCCAAAGACTAGGGTACACGTGTGCAGCTAAAACTGGTTTGCTCAAAGACACATCCGCTACACTATGCGACTCTGCAACAGCTAGAGAATTCACAACGACAAAGAGATGAAACTGAGATGACCAGTGGAGCCATAAGGATCTGCTAATATCATCATCCCATGTCATGTTCCCATGAAATATCCATTGAATCATTGAGATGAGCCAGGGGATATCCCACATTGGTCGTCCCGCAGCCTCCACTCCAGAAGAAGGGAGCACGGTTAATCAGCTGTCCAGCCAATGGGGAGATGGGCAACACAGCCGCGCGGTCCTTGGTAATTGAACTATGAAATGGGATTTCATGGACTATTTGCAGATGTACATATATAATTTAATCATATACATGCTATAATCACAATCTTGGTGATTTTTCATGATGATTTAACTTAGCCCTCAGCATCCCTCAGCCATTACGCTTTATCCCTCGCATCAACCAATGGCACCAAACACATCCATCCCATCGTACAGCATCCCATGCTCAATCATTTTCTTCTCTTTAAATGGCTATGGCTCAAAAACGGGTATGGATCGCTACGCGGTGATCCGGAAGTATGGAACGAAGGAGTTGCACAAACGGTCTCAAATGAATTCAATCTCTTCAAAAGGGTATGGATCAGGGGTATGGATCGCCTGTGGGTCCGGGGTCGGGACCTTACTTTTTGAGCTGCAGCCAAATAGGTATTTTCTCTGCATATCCCCCTTTTCAGACACCCACATGATCCCACATGTAGCGTGCACACATTGCATGCTGGCTTCATTGTCACCATGATGACCTCTCTGAGGAATGCTCTCGGCAAATGGGCAGAGAGAAGCTGTGCAGTCCTGGACGCAAACGAGGGAAACGTATGGAACATCATCTACCGATGTTGAGAATGACTCAAACGGGTATGGGTTCGAACAGGGGTACCCTGGTGAACCCAAAATAGGCGGTAAATTCATAGTCATCCACCAAAAACACAGTACATATAGCGGTTTTGACGCATTCCCAACGTGCTTTTCCATGCCTTTCCCACAATCAACCACAATGTCGATGCGGGTCCTGCAAAATGCCGTCTATCTCCACCTTGGTGGTGCCAAAGGGCTTGAATCTGTAGGGTTCTGCGTAGCTCCCATTTTGCATCGTTGGCTGCCACAGCACTGTGCCATTCTCATCCTTCCGCGCAATGCCATTCTTGAAGACACCTGATACAGCCGTGCGTGAAAAAAACGGTGACATGTCGTGCTGGAATGAATAATAGCATGGAATAGCATGGAATAGCATGGAATAACATGGAATAACATGAAATAGTTTTGCGCTGCGACCCGCAAAAAAGGAGACTGGACAGCAAACATGAACTAGACGCAAATTCAAGGAGCTGAATCACGATATACCACGAGTGTCCCATCCTTTGCTTTGGCTAACAGTACATCATGTGACTGAAGCAATCCTCTTGACATCGTTGGATTCTGAAGTTGATGCGCTGTTTGCTTTCCGCTTCCGAAAGGCGCAAATCTTGGAGGTCCTAGATTAAACCATTAGGAACAAAACGGACATGATTGCCTAAACAAGTCTAAACTCGAAACCATTATATCATATATCCATTGTATCATATATCCATTATATCATACATCCATTATATCATAATCCATTATTACAATTTATATCCATTATTAAAGCCATTGAATTTGGGGGATTTCCAACCATTTTTGGCCAGATACCTTCTGATATCTCATCTTCCAACCGGTGACTTTGTTGGTCACTTCGTTAAGGGTTTGGTGGGCCCATCTGCCACTTCACATATAACGAGACCATGCAGGCCGTGCTGGAACCAGCGAGAGCGCCTTTCCAGCACCCTGGAGGGGAAAAGCCGATGGCACAGCGTCCTCCGCACAGTTGGCGTTTCTCGAAATCGGGGTACCCCAAATCATACAATGAGTGGGGATTTAAATTGTGATTTATTAATTTACTATCATGATGTTTCTCATTCATGATTCATAATCGACAATTTTGGATGACTTGAGCGACGCTCTGTGACTCCATACATTCGTGTGTGCGCAAGACCAAATTACGGAACTCCCAAAAACAGAACAACATGCCCTCTTTTCATGTATAGCAGGTGAAAGGCTCCGGTTCTATTACAACCACTTGCATGTATACAGTACACTGACTGTATACACATTTACTTTCATGTTCATTCATTTTCCCTTTCCGTCCATGGTCACATCACACATCGTTTTCTCAAGTGCACATCCCATGTCCTGTGCTGAAGTAATCCTGAGATTCATGTCTCACATCTGCAAATATTTCAAGGAACCGCCCCGTCATGGTTTCAGATTTACCCGGGTGAGGGACACACTGGAACTCTGCCAAAACTGTTGCCATCATCTCTTCACGAGGTGTTGTCAGCTGGAACCACCATTCAGCCAACTTCCAAGTGGAAGCAAAACGACAAAACGAACTGTCAATCCCATGTTGCCAAATGGCGCCTCGCGGCGATTCCAACTCAATGCTCATGAGTTTGGCTGAAGCATCAACAGGGATATCGTATCTGGGTAAAGAACAAACCGGTTTGTGCGAACACTGCTGATGCCACAATTATTGCCAGCTGATGGGGAAACTTTGATCAATCATGTTTCTTTTTTTTGGGATCCTGTTTCAAGACCTAGCCAAAATTGGAAAACATCCAGGAGACATTTCGTCAACACATGGCAACACTGCTGGAGATAAAGTTGTTGTGCCATGAAATGATTCCAGCTCGTGCTTCCCAAATGCATTTCCAGGTGCAGGCTGTTGGGGTGCGTGCGTGTTTCACTGCGAACAAACTAGTAAAAGTATTTGACACCTATCTATCCATCTATCATATAATATAATACATGGTTGAAAGATGTTGAAAGCACTGTTGTTTGCAAACAAAGGAGTCAACGTCAGCTGCAAGTAAGCACCCGGTAAGACGTTTAAGAAACTTCTTTGGAGATTCCAACACCACAAACCCATAGAGATCGTTTCAACCCAGTGACGCTCACGCATCCATCTGCTCCCAACTGTGCGGCGGTGTGCTGAGACTGTGCTGAGGGCTCACTCTAGGGTCACCCTATCTGCATCCAGCAGCTGTTTCTCTAATCAAGCATGGTCCGAATGAAATATTTCTGGATTTTGCATCAAACAAACAATCCTAAAGCTTGTTACAGATTCATTACAGGCACCAGGGATTGGGATATTGGATGTAGAATATGCTTCGATCAAAGAGTAAACCAGATGGAAGCTTGATTCGTTGGCAAAAAGCAGAACTGCTGCTGTAGAGTTTAGAATCAGAATGCCGGCATATGCCACCAACCTCATCTTCACCCACCAACTTAAGATGATGCCGAACATTCCCAAAATGGGACCTTTGCGAACCCTTGCAATAGGTGAAAATACAATGTTTTCAAAGTAGATTTTCCTTTTATTTCTACTGTTTGATATCCCCAGTTTTTGCTGCCAGAAAATCCTAGGTCCTACGCCATTCGGGTTTGTCTTGAACTAGGGTATCCTAGTTCAAATCCACCAGGAAGCCCCGTTGTCACTGTCAAACCCCCGAGTAACTTGGAGGTTTCCAGCAACCCTGTGACCCTGGCGCCTGCCACATGGTTCTCATGTGCTTGATGGCTGCAGCAAAAGCAGGACCATTGACATTTGGCTCCAGCGTGCGGGGATCAAACAGAAAACCCTGTGTCGTGTCCTGGCTCGAGAAAGGCCCGGGGCCCTTGTAGTTCTGGTTTTGATCAGGTCAAACTGATGTATAATAAATAGAATCAACAGAATTTGAAAGGTTTCTGAAATGAAGTTTTGGATACTTTAAGGTGACTCCCTCATCAGGATTCACAAACCCAGTAGAATGAGCACTGACCACATATCATATGTCACTTTCTGTTTCGCTGGTTTTCTGTGGTTTTCTTGTCTTTCTGATGAAAGACACGTAGAAAACAGGAGTACTTTCCCTTTGCAAACAGACTTTCATCGTTTTGCGCCTGGACTTGGGAGTAGGTGGCCCAAATGCCATAAATCAGCTCAGCCCACCACCAATCCTCAACGGTTTTTCAGTGGGATCCCAAGATTTTTGCCAGGTGATGTGTTGATGCCATTGCATTTTGGCTGGATGATGTCACTTTCACATGAGCCATCCACATTTCCCTATGCTATCTCATTATGCTAATTGGTTGATAGGTTTCCCTACTATGGGTTATCAAGATCCTCAATCAGTCTTGCAGTATAAGTCCCTATGTTAACCAATTAACCAAACTAATTTCAATGGCTCACCAAGTTAGTCTTAATGGCTCACATGTACCACAAACTCACCATTTTTCTGACAGGTCGCAAAGTAACCAGCACCTTCCCGTGGAAAATGGCAAATCCCGAAGTCTGGCTCCCCGTCATCATTGAGGTCTGAGTTGCTATATCCTGAATCCGAATGGCTGCTTGATGGGTAAAACATAACGGGAAATAATGATGCATCTGAAAGTTTAGGGGCCAATGGATTGAAACCTCATTTCCCCACTGACATGCTCATCATTTGGTGGTATACTCCATTTCAGACACACGCGTGCCCACACACACACACACACACATGTGTATACATTTATATTATATATATATTTATAATATATATATATATATATACACACCATTATACCTACATATATGTTACTATCAATTATCTATGTATATATATTAACATATATCTATCATTATTTATCTACATGAAATTGCCAGCACTCTGTATGTAAAACACTCATGTATAATTATATATACTTTATTTCACCACTGACTCATAAGATGGTGAAAGGAACATTTCGCTACACACACACAACCAGATTGCATCGATGGGGAGGTGGCTGTGCATCATGTGGACTTCGCGTGGTCCCATGACCCACACTTCTTGTCTTGAAGCCATGTCGCAGCGAAGTTATGAGTCTGGAGAAGGCTTACTCCCCCCCAGCACCAGTGCATAGTATCACGTTTGAGAAAGGATGCCAGCTGCACTCGCAACAATCTTGCGTTTGCTAGTTGGGATTGTGACCCCACAGACATGCCAGTTTGTCATCTTTGGTCACCTTGAAGAAAGAGAGCTGTGGTCGTCTCTCCACTACTATAGAGGATCCCCCAGGAGTGTCCCAACTATCACTTCGGGGGCGTTTGGAGTACCAACGTTTGAACCACCACCTAGACAATCTCATTACAAAACCAACAGTTCAGCGGATTTTAGATACACTTTGCAGGATGATGTCTTGAAAGAAAGGATGCTGATTCTGAACCCCAATCATGGTGGCTTCAGGCCCCGTTACACCTGGCAGTCATTGCCACCTTTCTCGTGACTTCCTGATCCCAATTTTGAAAGCCATCAACACATCAAAATACTGGTAGTGTACTGTGGCACTGTGCCTACAGTGATTATACATACCAGTATCAAAATAAATATGCATGTTATCTATATGTATATCCATATCTAAATCTATGTTATGTGTATATATATATATATATCATCTATATCTAAATCTATCTTATATATATATATCATATATATCTTAATCATCATCATCACCACCAGCATCACCACCAGCATCACCATCACCACCACCACCACCACCACCACCACCACCACCAGCATCATCATCATCATCATCATCATCATCAGCATCATCAACATCATCATCATCATCATCATCATCATCATCATCAGCATCAGCATCAGCATATGATCCACCTCCCCTCTATTCGTTGGTTATGTTATTGGATGTGGCAACTTTTTCTCGTCAAACTACTTCAAGGACTATCCACTTTGGATGTTGTCGTCCAAATGGATTTGCTTCAAAATGATAATCTAATGATAATCTCATGTATGATTCATATTTTACGGCTATTGTCTTTTGTTTTATAGATTCTTTATCGGGAACAAGGAAAATTGTGATCCAACCACATCCAAACCATAGGGTTTTGGTGGTTCCAAATTCTGAGCCCCAGATCGAGGCCCAAGGCTCTTGCAGCTAACTCCATGACCTCCTCCCAGGTGTTGGGCAAAGGTAACTGATCTCGTTCTAAGAGATCCAAACGCACCAGGGGTACGAAGAAGTCACCATCATACCTTGCACACAAAGTAGAGCGCGCAATGTCCAGAAATGGATGGGAATGGGATGGACCATTCTATACCCCATGGAATATTGCAAATTTCATTCTTTGGGGATCTTTTTGGTGGAATACACCGTCTCATTCTTGGTGGGGGTGAGCAAACTTTTAATTGTACTCACAAGTCGCTGGGTGCATGTGTCAGCTTTGGAGCCACAGCCCCATTTTTTCATGTGCCTGGGATTGTTTCAACAAACACCTGGCCCCAACGCGCATCCACTTGGGACGTGGTTTCTCATGGCGCGCAGGCAAATTGGGAAGGGTATTCCAACCATTGTTCTTCTATGGATTGTGTGGCTGGATCCTTACGTCATCTGCAGCAAGACACATCAGGAACTGTAGGTCTTTAGTACCGTTGCTCCTGACGCTGCAAGTCGGCCCCAGGATTCTGCGCTCCGCTGAAACATCGACAAGTCACACACACACAGACATATTCGCCGACAATTCTTGGAGGAGCCAAACAAATTATACACTTGCAGCTTTCCAAAGTCAACAATGGCAACCTCACTCTGGCAGGATTCCAAGCACCATGTTACCAAATTTGAGTGCCGTTAGCCCCACGCGAACCCATTCGCGCATGAGTCAACCCACAATTTGCTGTGGAAGACGTTTGAATGTAAGGAGACCTTTTGGTGCATCTACCTCGCCAGCCAAGGAGTTCGCCAACTGTCCTGTATCTGCCCATTTCCTGAACCTGCCGGTTGCACTGTTTGTGAAGTCGTCAAGAAAGGTTTCATGTCACAGATCATCATTCAGCATTTCAATACAAAAAAGATATTAAGATGTATTGAAATCTATTTCCCAATCATATGTACCCTTGACCATCCTCGACCTACAAGTACTATTTCGTTCTGTTTCTACTCCAAAATGCAGGAGTCTTGAAGATGGCACCTAGGCATTCTATGGCATTCTGCATTTTCCTTCCTTTGGCTTTGGTATCCTTTAGTTCCTTGCCAAGCGTGGCGAGACTCTCAGTGTCTGATAGTTGGAGCCCAACGGTGACCTTTCTGCTTTCCTCCTGCCTTGGGGAAAATGTTTTCCCACTTGAAATGTGTGTTGTAGATCTCCACACGCGCGTTGAGGCTTTCCGCCAGATCCAAATAACTGGCTTCCTCAGCGATTGGCTGACAACACCACTGGTGCCATGGGCACAGGGAAGTGGCAGTTGCTGAGGCTGAGGTTGAAACAAGCGGTGACGTGAAATCATAAAAGTAAAATATAATCGAATATACTGTAGATATGTGCACAGCGCGCATATAGTTCATCCAAATAGATGCGCTATGTACCTTCAGGTTCTGGGACTTCAAATAGATATAAATGGATCATGCTTAATCTCTGAGCACCCTAAATCTGTGCTACGACATGAATTGAGACAGTGCCTAAGAGACAGAACTGGCACCAACAAGTTGCAAAAAGCCGAATAGTTTGACGTAAAGTGACAGGGTACATGAGGAATGATACTCTTTGAAGGTACCAGGATGTACCAAATACCAAGCAACTATGAAAAAATAGCTGCACATGTTGATTTGTTTGATCTCAATCCGAGTCCAGTGTATGCAATGGGCAAAGTACAGCAAGTAGAGTCGTCCACAGGTTATGTCAGGCCACAACATATAGTATATAGATAGGTAATTTCAGATCCAGTTTGTGGGAACGCAGTTCTGAATGGAGAACTATACTGCTGTGGGTCATTTTACCCTGGTACCGTGGTGAGGACCATGACCAACCCACAATGCACCAGGCTTTTGTGGCATCAGTCGGGCAGCATCGCGCCAAGGAGCAGGAAAGTGTGAGTAGCTCATAAGGTACGCATGGTAGATCCCAAGCCCCCCCTTTTCCTGGCAGGATCTGCTATGGAGATCGTTGGCTGATGCCAAAGTGCTGACTGGATGTGGCTGTCTCTTGATGCTCTTCGGACTGCTGAAGCTAGTGCTCATCATGGATGACAAAAATCTTCACTTCGTGAATTTGGGTTGAGAACTTCTGGAACATGAAGTCATACATTGCAATTGAAGTTTCAAGGTATCACTAGTTGTCATTCCACCCACCAGTTCATCATCCACCTTTTCTGCACATGGCAGCTCTACGTCAGACAATAGGAAATGCCATCTGGGTGTGTCTGAGAATTGGGTGTATAATTACCCCAAAATGACAAGTTGAGGAAAATTAATAATGAGAAATAAAGGGATTGTGGGGCATCCCACTTTCAAAGAAACCTGTCTAACTTCACGGGTCACTTCATCTAAGGCCTCTGTGTGGGAAAGAGTCTGAAGAAACAGGGAGCTGAAAGGCATCCGGACTCAGCCGATTAAGACATTCAAGACCTACCAATCCAGTAAAGTCAATAACATTCAACAACTTCCATCCAAAGAATCACATGGATTCAGAACACGGTGGCTGAGAATGGTCTTGGCAACCACCTCCCGCGATGGAGTATCCAGCGACAGGCCTTCGGACCAAGATCCCGTATGGGATCTTCCCAAATGTTGCTGGCTTCTGAAAAACTGATCTTTCCTCCAGTGCATTCCTGCAGTGCATTTTTCGGGCTGTCAGGATTGTCAGTTGCTTTTTTTCCAAAGGAAAGGACTATTTGCATGGAAAAGAAAACAAGTAAATTATCAAACGGGCATCGATGGTGCATTTGCCTATGTGGATCTGCAGGATGCGTTGCAGGGTGACTGGTGAAAGATGTCAAAAATCTTTGTTGGAGAAGGATGGAGCATTCTGTACTGTATGTCTTTATGATATCATAAATATTCACAAATACTCGATATCCTGGGATATGATGATATATTAGATATATTAAGTTTGGATCACTTTTTGTGAATGGGTAAAACCAGCACACGACCTCGTTTCTTTACATCCTGGAAAACCAAAGACCCAAACAATTCTGGTCATTATGGGAAAAGCCGTAACGTTTTTTTGGTCAAATAGGTTTTTATCCGTAATCGCCCGTCATGACCAAACAAATGGTCAAATTAAAATAACATTGCGGTCCTAACCGTAGCAAAACCTTTTTTCCACATTTTATTGACAAAAAAACGTAAAAAGATGTATAAAGCCGTAGCAACACTCACAAAAGCCTACCCGAAGCAAATTATTTTTTTCCGACATTTTGTTGAACAAAGGCAGCAAAGGCCGCAAAAAGCCGTAGCAACTCTCACACAAGTGGCTCCAGACAATCAAAGCCGTAATGACCAAAAAAATGGTCAAGGCTGTTTGACCCCCCAAAAAAGGGGATTGTGGCTTTCCAAGATTGTATATGTCTAGAAGTCTGAAACCTGCTGTCTTTTGTGCAACCCAAAGAGAATCTGCAGTGAACGACTGCTGGATTCACGTCATTTGGTCCTCGAATTCACGGGCTCGGGGGATGAAGTTGGGCGATGAGGTCTCGGTGGCGTAGGACAAATAATTGGCCGTCAAGCCTCGGTACTTTCCTGGAATGAGATATTCAAGACCTGGTCAGCTGGGCTTGGGCCATGGTGCTTGCTGATCATCGGGGAACGGCATTGATTCTCGTGGGATATGAATGGATATGGTAGGAGATGCTCAAACGGTCCGACTAACTACATCAAGTGAAGTGCATTCCTCGTACACATCAGAAGAAACTGAGACAATCAGAAACGATGTTCGAGCAGTTTGCGACGCTTGATCATCGCTGAACTCGCATAAATCATCATAAATCCAATGTGCCAAGCCATTTCTCCAGCCCTGGTGGCCCCGGGTGATGGAACCAGCCTGGATATGAGCAGTTGTAGCTGCTCCGATTCACGCAGCATTGATCACACACGTCCGCAGGACAATCCTGCCCGGCGACCAAAGCCTCGTCGCGTACTCTTCCAACCGCAAAAATACAGGTGGAACCGCAGTGGAACCTGTAAAATGATGGTAGATGGCCATGCCTGTGGTGATTTTAATTCTCGGAAATTGCACATGTTGGTGTTGCGACTGGTAAAATTTCATCAGTTCTGGACGTGTCATACCATTGAGATCATGCAAACATCTGACTTTAACATGCTCAATTGGATAAGCTGAGATTACTATAAAGCACGACCTTTTCACTCTCACCTTGAAATGATAACCCTCAAATGGGAGGGATCAGCCAATCCCTCCACTGAGCAACACGATACCAATCCAAGCAACGAGCAGAACTGGGATGATGAAAAGCATTTCATTTGCACGTTTCCCTTTGGGAACTGCATAGCTGTTGAGCCACACCAGTTGCCGGCACGCATGCGTTTCAGTGCCATGCCATCAAACCATATCAAACGCACAGTTCAGGTCACAGGAGAAGGCATATACCGCCGACACAGTTTTATGATGTTTTATGAGTTTCATCCGATTGCACTCCCATCACAAGTCTGTCATCTTGCTATCTCTTCTAGGGTTTTTCTTCCTCTAAAAGTCTGTGTCTCCACTTTTCCTGGTCTCAGGACCCCAACCGGAAATCTGTGAAAATGGAGAGTCGTTCGGTTCTCCGAAAGCACGGCAAAAAGCATCCCGCCAGTCCTACAGTCTGCAGAGACGAGGATAACATTTTGTATCCCTGCTGAATGGGTCCTTCGAAGGACAGCATACAGCTAATTATGGTGCTTGTGATGAACAATAAAAATTGGAATTACCAGATTCACACACTCACAATCATCCCACAGAATTGTTTCTTCTAAATGCCATGTTTTGGGTGCGAAGAATATGAGGATAGCAGCGTGACACAATTCAACATACTGCATTTCAGATTGTGCTTGCCAATACCACTCTACATAGTGTTCCATGTATCATACATTGCATCTACATAGGGCATAGTGTTTATTATCACAAGTTGCAATCTGTCCTAGGCCATGCTGAGTGAGCTAGCCTGCATTCTCCATGAAATGAAATTCCATCTTCCAACCTTACCTCTGATGCTAGAAGTACTTTTGAATCTACTATCATCGTCTATTCGCTGCAGAATGTTGGGTGCCAAATCTGATGGCCAATCTGTTATGAGTGATGGCCATAGTGAAGAATATACATTTACATACATTATATACATCTATTCATACCTCTGTATCTATAGGAGTCCCTTCCTCCAAAATTTAACCCCCTAAGAAACCATGGTTTACTAGGGGATCCACGCATACTTGGGACAATAGAATGGGGGTGCATAATACTTTCTAGGGGCATGGGATTAATTATATCCCTTCTTGACACTTATGTCTGTCAAGTCCCTATTGTTCATGATTATATCCCATTCAATCCCTGTAAAATCCTACAAAATCCCTATAAAATCCCATCAAATCCTATGAAATCCTGGTAAAATCTTATGAAATCCCAGCTTTTCCGCTACCTTCGATCCTTTCGGTGTGTCCTGTGCCGAGGCAGCCACAGGCGCATCGAAGTGCGCTGGGATGATTCGCTCCATGTCCTGACATGTTGTAGTGACTTGCGGTGAACTGCGGTTGCTTGTGGTTGATTCTGGTTGGTTCATCAATAATAAAGCTTCATCAGTAGTGTGAATTTGCATGAACTAGTTGTAATGAAGGGGCTATGAATTGTCATACACCGTAAGAAGGGGCTTCAGAAGCCCTGAAGAGGGTTTGATAGTGGTTCAAATTCCCTTAATATCAATGCTCAACATCACAGAAACAAGACCTGGACAGAGAGTCTTTGGATGATCAAGCCGGTCGCCGCCTGGATATTTTTGTACCCAGACTGATTGGTGGGTTTAAAAGTTTTGATCCCCTGAAAAGTTGGAAACATATGAGTCAATTTCCAATCACTATCCAATTAAATATGGTTGTATAACTATATAACTTGAAACAAACAAACATCATAAAACCAATGAATCCACCAACCAGTGGGTGAGGCATGTGGATTGTGGAGGCTGCTGGTCGACCAAGACATGCCATGGGGCACGGGCCAAGATCTCACTGTGTCCTCGACAAAGGGCCAAACCTGGGAATGGCATCACAGTTCTTTGCAGATTCTCCACAATGGTCAATTACATATATATAATTACATATATATATATAATATTATATAATATATATATATATGTGCATCTACACATATACACAATTACACGTATATACATACATCAATATACATACGTTAAGATGTAAATATGTATGNATATTATATAATATATATATATATGTGCATCTACACATATACACAATTACACGTATATACATACATCAATATACATACGTTAAGATGTAAATATGTATGCATGTCTTTCAGTTTCCTTCTCTATACATATATATATATATATATGTATAGAGAAGGAAACTGAAAGACATGCATNCATACATATTTACATCTTAACGTATGTATATTGATGTATGTATATACGTGTAATTGTGTATATGTGTAGATGCACATATATATATATATTATATAATATCTCAGTGGCTCATGTTACAATCCACTTGTCATAGTTTATGGATGCAAATCTACTTGTCCAGGTGAATCAGGCCACCTAAATGGCTGCTAACCCCACTTTCCAGCCTTGGGAACGTATATAGTTATATAGTTTTACCCCTGAGAATCGAAGAAGCTGCGACTTTTGAGCTCCCCGTCCAATATGATTAAATCAAGCCTACGATGTATCTTTACAAACCGTGCCCAAGATCAATGGCTGAATACTGTAGATTGAAAAGGACACAACTGCATGGCGTACCTGCATTCCCGAGCTAGCCCCTAGGCTTTTCAATATTGCTTTGGGAGTGGGACTCTGAAGGATTGAACATGATCTTAAGCCAATCACAAGCAAGCATGGCTTTGCCGCAGAAGTTATTTGCCTTCCCCAAATCCCTTGCTGAACCAATTATTTCCGGCCACTTCTCGAAGAGTTATAGCTTCCATGGCGTTTTCCCCTGGCACTCTGCCCCCCACGGCTGGGGTCACAACATCCGACGTTAAGTATCGATTGAGGATCAACTCGGATAGGATGGGTGCAACGAACAAACCGCCACCTGTGAGTCCGAGGTGGACCAGATCATCTGTTTAGTCATCCATGAGTCAAAGGAGCGCCCAGTCTCATCACTTGTTTGTTCTGGAATCTTTTTGGATTAGTCGTTAAAAATGAACCGCATTGTGGGGGTGCCCCCTTCTAGCACACCCATTCGAAACCCGTCTACCCAGTTTCAGTGATCGAATCTATCTCAGTGTCATCACAATGACAATGTCCATCACCATCACCATCATCACCACCATCTTCTTCACGACCCCAATCAACATGACTGTGACTGCAAGACTACTACCATGGCCATCATCATCATCATCATCATCATCATCATCATCATCATCATCATCATCATCGTCATCATCGTCATCATCGTCATCATCGTCATCATCGTCATCATCGTCATCATCGTCATCATCGTCGTCATCGTCATCATCGTCGTCATCGTCGTCATCGTCATCATCGTCGTCATCGTCGTCATCGTCGTCATCGCCGTCATGGTCGTCATCGTCATCATCGTCATCATCGCCATCATCGTCATCATCGCCATCATCGTCATCATCGTCATCATCGTCATCATCGTCATCATCGTCATCATCGTCATCATCGTCATCATCGTCATCATCGTCGTCATCATCGTCATCATTGTCATCATCGTCATCATCGTCATCATCGTCATCATCATCATCATCATCAACATCATCATCATCATCATCATCAACATCATCAACATCATCATCAACAACACTATCATCATCATCATCATCATCATCATCATCATCATCATCATCAATTTTATTGCCATCTATTTGTAGATTCTGGGTCAGCCGTGGGGAGACTACTAAGTTGGACGACCGTCCTTAGGTGCTCGTTACGTGTACTTTCTCACCGAGCTGGCTGCAGCCTTGGCAACTGCAAGCAGATGGTAGCAGTCGACGTGCTCATTCCATGGGATTCCGAGTCTGTGGGCCCTTGATGCATCTTGGTGTCGAAAGATCATCGATATCAATCTGAGATGGGTTGGATGTTTGGAATATGTATCATTGCATCCAATTGCTGTCAATCTCAATCAATATTTGAGGGGAACAACCATGATTTTCCCAACATGACCCAGGTCACAGGCGGCGAGCTGTTGGATGCCCTGGATGCACTAGGCAGCCTCTGCCACAGGTGTTCACCAGACAAAATCCCTCCTAGCATAGGATAGCCAAAAATAGCTGAAAAAGAGATATAACGTCTGAATGAAATCTCCTAAAGTCATCTCAAAATCGGCATACCCTATGGTAAACATGGCACTAGCAACGCGGGATATCCTGGATATCCCCGTGTTCGTAATTTGCACAAATCATGTACAAACCGGAAATCTTCCAGCTAGTCCGATTGTAGTTTCCCGGACACTCACTTGCAACAAATAAATATATCAATTGACGTGTTAGTAGTAGATATGTTGGGGATTCAAACCGTAAAAGACTGGGGTTGTGATAGCAGATGTGTATCCCATATATCCAGGTTTGATTACCATTCCCCGCCATTCCCCCAGTTCTCTGGCAGGCTTGTTGCAAGCGCCTCAGGTCGGGCCCTGAGAAACCCGCAAGGCCAGATGCAACTGGACAACTATTTGGGTTTTGTTTGGATATATTACAAGAATATAGTCATGAACAATCACAAGGATTGAAACTTATTTGGTCCCTGGTTCTAGTCTGGATGAAACCAGCTACCTTTGGCTTTTGTAAAATCATCCAAACTCGACGAGCCTGGAGGATGCTAAATGACCTGAGGCCCAATTCTACTCTGCATCCATCATCCTGGCCATAGAGCCCGGAGCCCATGTTCTTGGTGGTCATCAGTGACCCCTCCGAAATTGATATGTGAACTCGGAAAAACTGTGTTTGGACCGGAAACAGTGGCTTTCCCATTGGAAAAGAGACTATTTTCATGCATTTTCCCTGTCAAACTGTAGCGGTTGATCTCAACTTCATTTAATTTCTCAACCAGGCCCTCTGAGATTCGAGCGCAAGCTCTTTTGAGGGCCCCCAGTTTTGGTGGCCCATCATCCTTTGCTCCTGAAGGTTTTTGCATGAGAGACGAATAGCCTACTTGGACCTCAAAGGCCGCTGTTGCCCATGCAGGGCTCATGTAGCTGGTGGTTTCATGAAGCAGTGATGACTATCATCCCACGACGTGGCGACAAAGATCCACCTCGTTCTTTGCAGCCTGCCATGGAGTTTTGGGCAGGCGAAAACTGCCTCATCGACCAGCATGGCTACCTCAAGATCATTGACTTTGGTGTGGCTGAGAGGGTGCCATCCTTGGCTCCCAAAGCGACCTCAAGGACCTTACAGGTACCTGTAGCCAACCCATGGTCCCATCAATGATGGCCAATAAACATGTTGGTACTGGGGGGTCCCCAAAATTGGTTGATCTATGTTAATCTCAAATTTGTGAACCGTTATAAATTAAATGTAACTCACTTTTATATTTAGTTCGGAGTACTCCGATGCCATGCCTTGGACATGTCCGCCATGTCCTAATACCGCTGAGATTACTTCGGGCAAAATCTTTGCGGTGCTGCACTTAGTACTGGGGGGTGAATCACTTCAGCTTTAGGAATGCTTTAGGTCAAACATGGCCAAATTCAACACAGCAAAAAATGATTGGCTTCAACATATTAACAATACGAACATCTCTTTGTTAACCTTCGATGTTCGCATATATTTGCGGGATATATTTGGAAGAAGCTCGCCATGTTTACCGGAGATTGCACCTTTGAGGTCAAGGGCACTCCGCTCTTCATGGCACCAGAGGCTCGCCGAGAATCCTTCGATTTGTAGATGACTCTGAGGTATTGCCAGCCATGTCTATAGCTTAACATGCCTATTTGGTCACCGATCCCTCAGGACAGAGACATGACATGAAATGCCCCAAAGTCTTGAGACTAGTCACACATCATGTCCCACCTACTCATGTTCCCGTTCTCTGCGCACGTAGTTAAGAAGGCGTGGGTCAGCTTTTGAGCTTCGACGTTGGGCTCAAATAGACTCTACGGGCGCGAAGAATTGACCATGCTCAGAAATCTGAAAGCGCCTGCTACAGGTCATTCTTGGCAAGGGTCTGTGCCCGAGCATGTTCGTGGATTGCGGAATCTGAATAGTACCCCAAAAGGGGACGGTTGATGTGTCCTAAATACTGCAAAAGGCAGCAAGTCTCCTGCTCTCTGAAATTTCTCATCTCCACGCACATAAGAAACTTGTCCCCTTCAAACACAGAGAAAATCTACTCACAGTGAGTTTGTTGTAGGTTATTCAGTGGGAAATTCCATAGAAATCCTATCTGGCGGTCCGCGGCTCTAAGGTTACAACACCGCCGCTGATCTGTGGAGTCTTGGCGTGTGCCTCTTCGCCCCACCAGCCTGCTTGGACCTGCCGATGAAGACAAGAGCCTCAAACATCATTTCATGTTCTGGGTTGATTTTTTTTGGAATGAAAGGCTGGTGAGGAAATGACACGTAAGATGTCAAAAATATTCAAGAATCAGGTCCCATGATCGTTTTTGAAGGTCGCACCTTGCATGTCAGGACTTCATGGTGGGCTCCTTCCCATTTGGCGATGACCAAGCGAGCAACGCCGAGGTCATCTCTGGTGGCTGGGCTTGGTGGGGAAGGTGGATCAACCACAATCAAACCATACAGTCACTGTGATATCTGTGATCTTTGTGGAAAATTTCAAATCTCATACTATCCGACTTATCCCTGTGTTTATGGGTACATGCAGGTACATCCTTGCTTGATGGGTTCAAGCTTAACTAGTGATATCTATTGATTCATTTTCCCAGTCCTTCGTTAGATAAATTGATCCCAGGTACCTCTGCTACGGTCTGCTACCATCAACCTGCCAACTTCTTGTCATTGGTCCCCGTGCCGCCCGTGCCGTTCTGCCGCGCAGATCTTTAAAGCAGTGCTGAAAGCACCGCTGAAGTTTCCCAAATGGCTTGGCGTGCATGAGAAGGACCTGGATGGGGAGAACTGTGGGCTTGTCAACCAATGACTGGCGGTACTAGAAATCAGAAGATTGACCAACCACCAACCTAAACATGAGAAGCTACACCTGGTTGGTGGTCTGGTTGGTTTTACCTTTCCATCCTATTTGGATCAAACCAAGAAGAATCAGGACACTTCTATTGGTTCAATGTTCTTGGGGATGGGTCGCAGCCACAAACCAGAACCAGGATTGGGGTGCTGTAGAGACTGAACTGCAGGACCTTTCGAAATTTGGAGTCCCACCTCAAAAATGTATGAGTCAAATTATGAGGCACCTAGGCCCTGAGCACACCTATGCACCAAGTTGTTGGGCAATGTCCCAAATCATTCGTTTGAAAAGATAGCCTCAGTTTTGCTACGTTGCTTACACTCCTGAAACAAAATACAGCTAAGTAGATAGACAGGCAGACTGACTGATTGACTGACTGATTGATTTGATATCACGTTCCGATGTTATTCCCATTGCAACGATACTTTTCGATTTTTTTTGGGGGTGTACCTGAGGTTGTACCAGACCCGAAAAGCCGCGCAGGAGGCCAAAGAGCTGATGAAAGCTTTGCTGCTGGGAAGCTCAGCCCCAGCCTGTCACACCCAAGCGGTGGAGGAGATCCAGGGTGATCCTTGTCATTTTTGTGGGGAAAACAGCCATCAAGATTGAATGAGGAGATCATATCCAATCCAATGAATGCAATTAGATAGATTATATAAACATATAATATGTTGTTATTATTTGTATGGTGATTTATAGGCGATATAAACATGCATGTTGGGGATTTAAATTTCCATCCCTTGTCCCACCTGGAAAGACCCGGGTTTGGATGTCACGTTGACTGTCGAGGCACCGTGATCCTGCAAAACGTTTGGGCGCTGGCCAGACGGGATATGATGAGCTGAAGGACTTTCAAAATGACTTGGGGGATAGGAATGGCCAGGCAATGTCCAACCGTTGGGTGGTCACATGTGGTCGCTGTTCTTTGGGGATGGGTGGATGTGGGCACGGAGAAAAGCATGCAAAAACCAGGACGGATGACTCTGGAATCCGAACTTCAACAGCAGTATCCCCCAAGCTTTGCCATTTAATGGGCTGAGATGTTTCGGGTGTCTTGGGAAACTCCGGCCGCTTGCAGGAACATCCTTTTTATTCTGGCTTCAGTGGTCACCTTAGTGCGTGGTGGGTGTTTTGCAGCTGGGGCCATTTTCAGTGCCCAAGGATGGGAACACCTCCTGGCACGACAGCTAGCCCCACCCTTCACACCCAAGGCCAGCAAGTGGGTGCTGTATGGTGCTGTTGCGGAGTGGGTTCTATGTAGGGCTTTGCTGAGGGTTCTGTTCGGTGCATATCTCGATGTGATGCTGTTTTGGCTCGAGCAATCTCAAGCATTTCAAAGCAAAAACTCCAGCGCATCCTTTGTGCCTTTGCCTCCATGGCAAATTCAAACACTATTTTCAGCAGTCTGGAGGAGGTGAAAGCGATGACGATGATGACTGCCAGGTTCGAAGAGCAGTCAGCGCAGATTTGTGCTATGACTTGGTCAAAGAGCCAATCTGCCCTGACTGCTCTTCGAACTTGGAGTGCAGCTGTCTTGGTTGCGTGAAGAGCTTTCCATTCGCGTTGAGATGCCGCAGGCCATGACACCTACGACAGCACCAGAGACCCCACAGCGAGCTGACCCGGGAAGCGATGTGCCGATGGGATCCGATGGGGATGTTGGAGGAACAACCTGTCGTCGTGGAATGCGTGGGCCACCACGCATCCTGCCAAGACGGCAGCAGTTCGTAGGGTGGCAAGAGCACGCACGTGCAGTCGCTGCTGAGAGAAGCATCAGATGATCCTCAGAATGTCGATGAACAGGTGTGGAAAAAATAGATTCCACAAAATCGTTTCTTTCTACTAGCGAAGCTTCCCATGCAAAGAACACGCTCATTTCGAAATGCACACGGAGGAGTAGGAAAAAAAAATCAATGTGATGCTGGGAATGTCTTTCTTGTGGGCGATTGAGACAGCCAATAGTTCCCGCTTTTTCAAAAACAGCTGTTGCCAGGGTGAAACATACGCAGAAGATGCTGAAGGTGGCAAGGACCTATCGCTGGATTGTCGGGGCATGCGGGGCCATAAGGTCTCCATAGGGTCTCCATCGTTGCTGTGCAAGAAATCAGTATGAGCCAAATTGAGAGCCAAAGGGCCCCCAGACACAGAGTTTCCTCCAACTTTTGTTTTCATCACTGTTTTCGTGCCTACATGAAAATTTTTGTAATGAGAGAACGAGAGAAATCGAGAGAATCGTAGATGGAGATATGAATGACATGAATGCACACCTTCAATCTTGACGCATTTTGACCCATATCTGGTACGCCGCTTTGCCATACTTGTTTCGTGCGTCCTTCCCTGAAGGATGGGTGGGTCATTGGTTTGGTTCGCGGCTGGGGGATCCCATGTGGCAGGACGCTGAACATGGAAGTCTCACAGTCACGGAAGAAGACCGACAAGGTGCCGGCGAACCACTTCAGCATCATGGAATCATGGTGGTAGGGGCTATGTGCAGTCCCAGTTGTCAAATCACTGTCCAGTGGGGAAGAGAGAGTACTGTACCACCAGTCATTATATCACTCAATGCCATGAATCGTTTATTGGTGATGTTTGAGGAGCTTTTTACAGAAGGTTCAGTACATACTACACTTGTGGATGATGAACATGGCACCGCTGGGTATTTTAGAAAGGAAAGGAACACTAACAAAAACGCACATGGCAGCATGCCCAACAATGAATGGAAAAAAGGGGTGGTCCAGACGGTATTGAAAAAGAGGAGATTTGAGGGAGACATTCCAAGCAATGATGGGTCTTCCCGCACCTCAATTGGACTAGACACCACCTGAAGAATTTTGGAGTTGCACGCCGGGCTGGACCCACCTGGTCTGCAGACGGAAGGTGATGATGATTGGATCGATCCTGACCCATCCTGGGCTGATGAGTTCTGACTTATAACACACCAAAGCCGTTGCGTGATTGAAGGGCTGGAGTTCAGTTTTGCCCTTTCGCACTTCAAGGGGCGTTTCTCAAAACTGATGATGAACGACTTCCCACTGTCACTTGCCAGGCTGTGACAGCATGGCTATCAGATCTTAGTACAAAAGCGCCCTGCATTTGTGCAAATAGGAGAAACGTGGAGAAACTGCCCCCAATTTCCAGGCGCCACAGATGGCCAATGTCGCCCTCAGTTGTGGAATTTGCCACGTCGCCAAGCGGTGCAGGTGCCAGGTCCAGCAAGACTGTACCACAGGGACTTAACAGCTGCCAGAACATCCAATGATCCCCAATGGGCATGGCCCCATATAGCCCTTAGTAGGTTTAAGGGTAAGCCATCGTCTAGCGTGGAAATGGAAAATCCCAACTTTCACTCAGCAAATCATCTACTAGTCTACGTATGGGAGGGCTTCCAAATCCAGTTTAGATTCCCTAGAGGATGCTGGTAGGCAGCTAGTTAGCTAGTTACTCCTTGATGGTTCACAGATCACGATCCTTTCCATTTTAACTGCCAACTCTGCATTCGGACGGAGCAGCCTGGGCTTCCATTCAAAGGTGGAAAGTGAATGAATGAACACGAGGACAATTCATAAAAGTGTCGTCCGATCATTCTATTACACTGTAGATCATATAGGTCACCAGGAGAAACCACCATCAAGAGGAGCCTGGCACTTGCTTGGTACATGACACACCATCAACCTTAGTGCTGAGACGCTGGTTGTTCTAGTTGGCCCGCGTTTGGACGGGTGAATTGGCGCAATTGGCTAAAGATCTTTGGCTTCAGGAGCAACTATTTGGTGATCAGCCAGGCCATATGGCCATGGAACAGATCAGATATGATCAGATATCCCCACCTCAAGGTATCTCAAGGTATAGCTGAGGGCAAGCTTGGGCCCCCCAAAGCTTGGACAACTAGTAGACAACTAGTAGACAACTAGTGACTGCGCCATGGTGCTTTCTTCCACCTTGGAAGGACTCTACAGATTGCTTGGCATTTGGAGTATCACATGGTGTCAAAAAATGTGAGCACAGCAATAAACAACAGCAACGGCGCCAGGAAGAGCAAGGATATCAACAAGACTAAGACAAAGACCAACAACGGCACAGCAAACATTCAATAGCAGTAATTAGAGGGTTTCGTCCTATGGACATGAGGGAAGCAAACATGGATGCTCTAATGTCATCGCTGCACAAAATATTTCGTCTTGAGGCTTTGCATGGAATGCTGCCTATGTAGTAGGCAAACCAGGACCTGGGCTAAATTGAATGCTTCATTGTACCTGGTAAAGCTAAATTTCAAAGGAGCAGTCACTAGTCATGATATACGGTAAGTATATATCCGCCTCAATTGAACTGGGCGATTGCGGTGAGTACTTCCCCAAGAATAGGGTAGTCATTTTGAGACAGCGTATAATGTATACTGTATAATGTGGTGCCTGGTAGATGCAGATATGGTCCCCTTGTGGTACCCTGAAGCCAGGGAGATAGCGGGACTTAGAGGCCTCCTGCAATTTCATTCAGCCAGCAGCCATTTGTACTTCCAGGATCTTACCAATTATCTTACCTGTGGTTTTCTGAAAGCTGTTGACCTATTCAGACTTCTTCATCTTCTGATTCTATCCTTTTCATGGCTTCATGAAGCCTTTGACGACTGCGGGCTGGCTGGTGAAGCTGCTTCGATTCATCGTACAAGCGCGAGACGCTGCAATACTGCGGAAAAGCGGATCTGGATGGATCTGGGACTTTCGGCCGGTCTTGGTCTGTAGGCAATATGGCCACGGACCTGAGTGCCACTTGGTGGGTCATGCTATAGCACCCCAACGCTGGTCAATCTATTTGGCAGTTTCAGTCGCAGCTGGACCTCGCTTTCTTGTGTTTCTGGGTTGCCGCATGTTTCCAGTAAGCCTACGTTGGCTTACATCTCATTCCACCTGAAGACAACCTGGACAAATGAGTCTTTCATCATGGTGACGATCAAGATGCCAATTGTTTGGTAATAAACTGTTGCAATATGTGGCAATGGTTGGCAACGATAGAATCCCATATGTCCAGTTGAATTGTACGTGGTTCATATTTGAAACTGGTGATGTCCTTTGGCCATGGGACACATTCCCGGGGTATATAAATGCTCACCAGTGCAACATGCATGTTTGGGTTTGCCCTGTGCTGCGCTTGTGTTATCGTACCGCTTCTGCCCCGATTCTTGAGGTTGGCACAAGTTGACATTGGGATATTCAGCTTGTGTGTACCTGCATGGCTGCATTGGTTCATCGGACATCAGCCTCCACCTTGTGACAATGATGAGCAGCACTGACTTAAATCACAGAGCCAGATTGGCACTGAAGACTTCTCAGTGGAAGATGTGCGTGTCATCTGAGAATGAGAATTTTCTTGCCAGGTCATTGTAAGTGGCCTTTTGATCCTTTGGTTTAAGGAACTGCCAGGTGTACTCTTGTTTTGCGGAAGGTGTACTCTTGGTTTGCCTGCGGTGATGGATTTGCTCGGCAATGGGTTTGCTAATCTGGACCACTGTCAGTCATCATGGGTGTTGGGGCAATGAGGAGCAGCACTGGTTGAAATCGCAGAGTCACATTGGCACTGACGACTGTAGTAGAAAGTTGTGCGTGTCATCTGAGAACCAACTAGGCAACTAGTTTCTGTTGCGCTGGTCTTGTGTTTGTGTGGCTGAGGCATGGTGGTATGGTGATCTGGTAGTATCTTTGGCCCACCAGCTTAAGTGCCCACGAACTGAAATAATATACCCACACGCTGCGTCAATGATGAGCACCACTGATTTGAATGGCAGAGCCGACCAGGCACTGAAGACTGTCCAGCGGAACATGTGCGTGTCATCTGAGAGGCAGCTCATGGCTATCGCACCAGCATATGCTGGTACTGTATACTGTTTGCATGGTTTGGCCTGTGAGGGTTCGTTTGCGAGGCCACGCCAAGGATGGGTCTCAATTGGCACACCAGAAAATTGATAAAACCGGTATGGTCAACACAATGATTATTGCCAGAGCTTTGTCGAAGGGATTCTGCGCTTGAACTGCAATTTTGTGCACTTACTGTGGAACCCTGCTGGCAACCTGGCGCACATGGTGTCATGTTTACTTGGCACTGGCTTTTGTGGCTCGGCAGCTTGTAGTGAGCATGAACAGATTATATAATTAGCAAATTTTAATGACCCAGGAAACAGACTGAACGTCGCATCTTTTGGTGCGTCGTGGTGAAGAATCTTCAAGAAACAGCTCTTCCAAGTCACAACTGGTTTAGCCACGGAACCGGGCGATGCGGCTGTTTGGCCGGCCAACCAGCTCCAATACTCAGAAGGCCCGGGTGCTGTCCTCAAGAGTGACGCGCAAGCTAAAATGGCCTAGATATGCCTAGATTATAATATACTATATATGCGGAACTGCAGGTAGCAAAGCGATCAAATGGGGAGCTTCACGACACAGTCGTTCGAAGCCCAAAGGATTCCAGCGGCAGGCGACATGACTTCTAATGGATATGACTTCACATGTCATGGCCTTTCATGATTCCACCTTGGAAATCAACACGCCCTCTCATGGAGAGTGGCCGCTTTTCAAAAACCCTATATCATCCAACAAATGGATGTTCCACTTTGAGCTCAACATCAGCGCTCTCGTCGGAATCCAGTCTGCGCTCCAATGCGCTCAGGCCAGCGCATACGCAACAGGAAACGGGCGAAATCGATTGCCTGGCTCTCATTTGGTACCTTCAGATCCTTGCCGTAGGTCTTCACAATCCACAACATGTATGAGCGGATCTCCTTGTCATACTCAGAGAGCTCCACCATCTTTGCATAGCGGTAGCCTTTACCCTCATACTTTTTCATCTTGACATACGTGGTGGACCAGTCATCAAGATCTCGGCAATCTTCCGGCATCGGCACACTCATATCCTCACGGGATGGCCGTGCGAGGCATCACCATTGAGAGCGTCAACACACTTTCGCCTGATTTCGGCATTGGTGCGGCGGCTGCTGCGGTACCACGATTGTATGGCTCCCCCGCAGGCTCACTTCCAGCTAAGACACTCCAGTGACTTGACCCCGGGCTATGATCACCCTCATCCACGTCTTGGTGCACTTGACGGCGCTTTGTAGCATCTGTCATGGCTCCCAAGGGCAGCTTTGGCACATCATTCGGCTTTCCAACCGGAAGGGTATAGTAGTACTGGAACCACCCATTGGCATCTTCATTCTTGGCGGCAATCTTCTCGAAGACTTCATGGGCCTGGTTCGACACAATGGCTCGTGTCAACAGGGCCACAACGATTGCGATCTCTTCCACATTGAGATCCTCGCTTCGCTTCGACGATTTGCGCGGCATCTGGCTCATGGCAAAGTGGATACTATGCGATGGGCTCGAAGTTGCAAACTCTATTTGGCTTGGGGATGCTGAGACTACGGAGAATGGCAAAAAGTTCAGCTGTACACTGTACAAAAACTCGGATGCAAAAGCAGGCTTTGTCTGGCTTACCTATGATTTTATCATTAGGGGCCCTATACTATCCCACTTATTGAATTTATGTTTTTGCGACGGACGTCGCTTGGTGATTGCGATCACTGGCTTTCTCTTTTGCTCCGGACATCTTGCAAACTTTGATTTGGTACTTCCCTGTCTCCATGAGATCAAAGAACGGCTTGGTATCACTGTTGAGTTTCGTGAGTATATCAGCAGCCATATACACATTGTTTATCCAGTATATTTCTATGTTTTGTCTATCCATGGCATCTCTGGCAATTGCATGCTCGATCTCCAGTTTCTTTTCTTGACTTGTGGATGAACTGCTCAGTTTGCTGGATGCGTCATAGAAACCTCTAGAATCAACAACAAGCAAGGCAACATGCTTTGGTTTGGATTTCCGGAACTCTCGTGGTGTGATACCATGCAGTGTTTCTGCCATCAGACTTTGGAAAAACTCTACTGCATCTAATGCATCGTTTCCAGCATGAGTCTCAGCAGCTGTTGAAGAACGCACCACACGTTTCAGCTTTTTGCTTGCCCAGTCGACTAACCACATCGGTGCAGTTTTACGCTCACGCATCAGGGAATTTGTCAGGCCCAACAGATAGCCTCCCTGAGAGTCTCCATTGGCACGTTTTGCATGTCCAGCATCAGAAATACAAATCAGTCTCCAGTCTTCTATGGGGACATTTGAGGGAAACTTCATTGTTATTTTTCTTTCTTTCATCTCTCTCACAGCTTTATTGAACATTTCAACATGGCTGACTGTGGCTTTGTCCTGGACACCCTGCAAATACGAAGCCAAGAAAGCTTTGTCTGGACGCGTTGCTCCAGCGGCCCACGCCAGCTGACCAGCGCATCGACGCAGCAAGGATACATCTTTAACAGGAGTACCTGAGGTTCCCAACGGTTTTGTTGGAACAGTTTCCAAGGCATCAATGTATGTCTCTTGACCTATCTCTATGGCAAACGTGTTTGGGTTCTGCCTGATTTCGATGCCAGTGTATCTGATTGTGAAAGTGCGGAAATCGCCAAAAGGAAGGCATTTGCGGAGTCTATCCAACACAGCATCCATTTCGGGGGTTCCACCACCTAGCAAATCATCAACATGAACACCGCACACTCCTACTAGTTCGTTTTTGGCATTTCGAAGTGTAAACAGGCAACGGTCCAGTTGAGACACACGAAGTCCTTGGGCTTTCAATTCCCTGCTCAAACGAAGGAACCAAGCACGAGGTGCTTCAGCCAATCCATAAGCAGCTTTTTCAAGACGAAACAAGTCTTCCTTATCAAGTTCCATCCATTTTTGGATTTCTGCAGGGGGACGAAAATACAGCTGTCTATCTGAAGGGTCTCCAGAGAGAAATGCCGTCTTCATGTCGGCACCCCATATTTTCCATTTTCGGGCTGCGCATATGGAAAGTATCAGGTTTTTGGATTCCTTTTTGAGAGTGGGTGAATCGGTTGCTATATGACCTAGTTCTGGATCCTGCCATCCTACCAGCACCAACCTTGCTTTTGGAGTCTTGTCACGGTTATCGGGATCAGATGACTTTTTCCAAACCAGTACCCATCTTGCCCTTATGACTCTTTCACGTGGGATACCTCTAGCCTTGCAAAGTGAAGTAACTTTATTACCAATCCAAGATTGCCATTCCTTCTTCATCGCAACTTCAAACTTGGCTTTGTCCTCTGGACTGAGTTTCCTGTAGTTAACTTCAACTCTACGCTGCTTGGCGGCGGGCTGCACTGTGAAGCAGTCTTCGATGACTTCCCAAAGACACAACGGATTGTCGGTGATATCTTCTGCACGAAGCTCGATTGAAACTTCCATCACATCATGCTTGAAGGGAACAGGCACATGTTCTTCATGTTCCAGGATGAGTTCATCGTCACCATCATTTGGTACTGGAATTTCATGTGGCTGCAGTGGAGTTTCATTTGAAGACTCACCAGGTTCTGTACTTGGAACACTTTGGGAAACATCATCGGCAGCAACATCAGGGCTGTCGGGCATAGCAACGGATTCGGCTTGCACTTGGGACTGCTGATCGCTGTCAACTGGCGTACCTGGTTCGTACTCCAGCTGTTCGGCTTCACTGTCAATGGTGACTTGTCTTTTGGGATGAGGCTCTTCATCCGGCATTTGTTCAGCTGGCCTAGATGGTTTGAGGGATATCACTTGGGGCATCTCAGTGTCTTCATGCAGTGGACCAAGTGGAGGTGCGCCCTCTGACCTTCTTTCCCAATATTCCGGGGACCGATAGATTCTACGCCTAATCTTACGGGGCCTTTCATCATTTTGTTCATCATCGAGGTTATCCAGCATAGATTCATCCCAGATATCATCTTCTAAATCATGGTCTTCTTCTCTGGGCTCATTTTCTTTTATGAGATCTTCATACTGGCCTGCTTTGGATGACAAACTTTGTTCTGCTTGTTCTATGGCTGGATGCAAACGACCCTCGGACAGCGATCGGGCGAGATCCCTGAACTCAGCTTCGTCCTCAGGAATTGGACGCAAACCTTCGGGACTGCATCTGTACAGATATCCATTGAAAGACACCCAAACGACTCTCGGCACAGGACCACCAGACTCTGATTCCAAACCAACAACACGGCCAGGACCTATCCAAACACCATGGCGGGTTGACAACAAGCCTCTTGCACGTTTTCGGAAAACATAGACTAATTGTCCTATTTGGTAGGGGCCCTTTATTGGTCTTACCTTACCTCCCAGATATTGTGTTGTTCATCCAAGTCTCTAAGGAGGCCTACTTGGCGGGAATCTTGACCTAAGAACCATTGAGAAGGACTGAATCCGCATCTTCGGAGTTGTTCATTGCGAGTTGTCGCACATGTCTCAATGACTTCTTTGGCTGGTCTCTTTGTGGTTCTCCAAACTTTTTGTGCCATGTGCCGGAGAATTCTGTTGGTGACTTCAACAAGTCCCAATTGCCAATGGGATTCGGCAGCAGCTAGAAGCAAACGGATGTCGTTCTGAGCTAAGTATCTCTGGAACTCTTTGCTGACATTGGCCATTGCTGGATCCATGTACACGGTTCGAGGAAGACCATATGGACGTGACCAAACTTCGTGAAATGCAGTTGACATCGAATGACCAGTGGGACATATGATTTGTTGTGCAAATCCAGTGGCAAGGCATACACATGTGAGCACGTTGTACTTCTCCTCGACCATCTTACCATGTTCATCATCACGTTTCAGTTCAACCTGAACATAGTCTAAACCAACTATTTCATTCGGTTTCTCAGCATGTGGCATGGCAGCCTGTCTATGAGATCCAGGGACTTTCAGCTCTTCGCAGACCGGACATCGGAACGCTTTGATGGTATCAATGACATCAGAGGAGGATTGGCATCTTTTTGCCAAGCGCAACATTTGTTCCACAGAGGCATGACCTGTGTTTACATGCAACTTTTGGACAATTGCTTTGATCTTCTCAAGTCGTTTCAACTGGTCAGGCTCTGCGCCCTCTGAGTCTGGAACTCCATCTGGCAAAGGTTCCAAAGCTTCAGCTTCATCAAACAAGATTTCGGCGACAGTGACAGGGCTGTGCGAACTGTTGGACAACGTCTCCGACACCACTCGGCAAAACTTATTGGCATAAACTTCACACCAGGATGACAGGTTACGACCTTTGTATTTGCCTTCTAAGTGGGCATGAACATGCTTACCATCACAACGGCATGATCGGAGGCGATCGGACAGCTCCTGCATTGTGGTGACGATCAGCGTCGGTTTCAACACTGGGACATTGGATTTCGGACATCTCAAACCGAGACTGCACATGTCGATTCTAACCTCAAAAACTTCACCAAGATTGAGTTCGGACCATGCTTCTGAAGTCAGTGGATTCTCGGCATGACAATGTCCACCAATCAGACGTTGCAACTGCCAGGCTTCAGACACAACACTGAGGTGTCTGCGGGCGAGCTTTCTCTGCTGCAAGACAGTGGCTCTACTAGGATCTCCTTTGGCAAGANGTTGCAACTGCCAGGCTTCAGACACAACACTGAGGTGTCTGCGGGCGAGCTTTCTCTGCTGCAAGACAGTGGCTCTACTAGGATCTCCTTTGGCAAGATTAAACCTACTCCATGGACCCCAGCAACCGCAAGGAAAGGAAAACCAAACATGGTCAGGACGTGTTAAGGCTATGAGGCACATAAGCAACCTACGGTCTCTAACCCTATTGAAATCTTGACCATGGTTTAAACCCAGCAGGATGCTGGTCTTTCCTGCTTGCTTGGATACGGCTCGACCCAATGGTGCTTTGTCGGTAAAAACTTCTATGAAGTGAACAGGCGTGTCTAATGCTTTTGCTTGGGGACCCAACCATTCTTTCAGTTCTTCTATGACTGCATGGGGATCTTCATACAACTTAGTTAAGGTCAACTGGGTATTGACCTTTCTCACAGACTTAATTGCGTCACGCAACAGTTGGCGCTGTTCAGGCTGGAGAACACTAGGTTGAATGCTGGCCCAATCCGTTTCTTCATACATTTGTTCTAGTTCTGGCATTGGGGGTTTTGGAATCTCCATGCATTGGTCAACCACTTCAGAGCAGCAAAGACAGTGGCAGTCGTCATGGTTTTCATGGCGCGGTGCAGTTTCAGGAATCAGCGGGATGTAGGCAAACATGGCAAGGTTCGTTTGCGGCACCCGACATCGATCTGCACCTGGCGAACGAGTGGACCATGGTTTCACTTCCAAATCACCATCACTTGACAAGGTAACCTGACATGACAGGTATGGCTTCTCATTGGCATCATTGGGAATGCGTTCCAATCTTGGACGATAGGCTATGAAGGCATGTGTGCATTCGGCAGCACGTGAACCTATTAAACCAACCATTTCTTGACGGAACCTATCCACATTGACGATACCCTGTCGAATGTTTTTGGCTATGTGTTGCAACAGTTGTTTCCTAGTCCTAACATCCTGTCTTCTATTCTTAGTGGGATTACTGGGGTTAGGACTATTGGGTTTATTGGCAGCAGCGGTTTCCAGCCTCTGGGCTGGCTTGGCAGTGGCTGCGGCATTGGGCTCATGGTTCACAGCTGGCGGCTGTGGTGTCTCATCATCATCTGCAGAAGACACACTATTGCTTTCGCTGGGCATATCTCCAGCATCGGCTATGGAAATGTCAGCACTGGGTGGCTCGCTACACAACTGAAAATCTGTGGGAACTTCGCAGAATGGCAACAGCAGGTGACCGTTGGCGGCACGTTTCAGGGGCACATCAACCATTCCATGTTTCTTGCTACTTATGGTGGCATTCCCGAGATTCAGGGTGGCTTCCATCCCTTCCAAGACACGTCGAGACAGCAAAAAGGGTGTCGGACCTTCCACAACATAAGTGGGGACAGTTCCCCATAGGTTACCTATCTTCACAGTCCAACGGAGGCCTTTCGTGGTTACTTTCTTATCCCCACTAAACCCTTTCAGTTCGACGGCAGGCAGCTGACACTGTGCAGGGACTGGCATACCGAGGCTTTGAAACAATTGGATGAATCGAGCGGCAGTTTCATGCCCGATTACACTGGTTGTGCAGCCGGTGTCAATGATGGCACATCCATCAGGAATTGATGCCAACAAAACATCCAAACTTTGAGTTTCAAGAGCTAAAACATTCCCTGTCACAACGTATGCAAAGTGTGTTGAAAACTCAGCTTCAGCCAAATTTGCATCTTCCCTTTTGGGTTTCCCCTCACCAGGCTTACGTTTCGGGGGCAAAGACTTTGAGGAACCACGATTCTTATCATACTTGAAATCTGACTTTTTGGGAAGCTGTGCTGAAGAAGGACCAGAGGCACTTTGATCTTGCGGCTGGCTCAGAGCGACCACAGGATAGTAAGGCTGTCGCGACTTCTTGATCTCCTTGACACGCTTTCGGCTCTCCTTGTAGGTGCGAAAGGACTTTTTGAAATCACGCTTGGCCTTCTGCTTGACCTCATAGATCTCTTGGAGCTCGCGTTCAGTGTCATCATCATTCGAACCATCATCATCCGGTTGTTGATCAACCGCCAGAGCATCATTCGATTCAGAGCCAGAAGTCATCGGTTCCTGGATGTCCGATGAATCATCTTCAATGGCATGAGCTTCATGTTGTTGAACCATCATAGCATCTCTTCGAGGAGTCCGTGATGGATGGCCTTGTCCATGGCGACGCTCATCCTGTCTGGCACGAGACTCATCGAAATCAGAAGCTCTCAGAATACGCTCGACCTCTTGAAAACGGCTTGAACCACCAGTTGCACGAATGACTTGGGCACGTTGCTCACGCGATAATCCATACTTCCTCATAAACAGATGACCCAAAACAGTTGAAGGAAAAATTGGAGAAGGCTTTGTGTGACCAATTTCAATCGTTCCAAGCATGTGGGCCATTCGCAGTTGCTCAGCTTTCTTGTCAGCTTCATAGGTTCCACGTGATCCCTTGGAAGAATGACGTCTTCGACTTCCATGATCAGAAGACACATGGCTTCTTGCAGATTTTGGTTCATCATGTTCACCACCAGGAGAAGCGGCAGCTGCTTTCGGGGCAGCCGAGGCACTGGCTGTAGCAGGATCTGCAGTTTCTGTAGGAGGCGGTGAAGGTGACTTCCGCTTTGGCTTCGATCCATCATCACTCGGCGCATCATCATCAGAGAACTCCACACTGCTCGGCACAGGAGAGTCCATCGAGCGCTTCGATGAACCAGCGGGCTTTTTGGTCTTGGCCGTCTTTCGATCTTGCGCAATCAAAGCTTGAACACGGGCAAGGGCAGTTTTGAACCTCGACGCAAAGGCAGTGGCTCCTTCATGCGGTCTCTTCCTCAAATCAAAGAGGAAGTGGTCAATAGCCTCATGCAGTTCAGTCTCAGGCAGGAAAGCGTAATGTGCATCCAATGCTCGGATTACTTGCATCCACCCATCAGAGCGTCTCAGATCAGCGACTGACAAATGCTCAGTAGCAAGATATGCTTCACCTTGCAACCTCGTCAGAAGTCTCGGACCTGCTAAATGCACATGCTTTTCCTCCAGACCTGCAACAGCTAAGATCGTCTTTCGACGGAACTCACGATAGTTGCCAGGGCGACCATCAAACACCAGATCTCGGAAAGATCCCGAGTCTTTTTCCATAGGTCAAATTGACCTCACCAGCTTTGGCCAGGATGGCCACAGGATACCGCAGGATGCGGTCACGGATGCCCTTAATAGGGCTCCGCTACCATGCGGAACTGCAGGTAGCAAAGCGATCAAATGGGGAGCTTCACGACACAGTCCAAGGTCGAATGACCTCACGATCCATTTTCCACCAATCCAAGCCGGTCGAAGCCCAAAGGATTCCAGCGGCAGGCGACATGACTTCTAATGGATATGACTTCACATGTCATGGCCTTTCATGATTCCACCTTGGAAATCAACAATATATATATATATATGTATGTGTATATATACATAAATGTGTATATATATATATATAAATATATATGTGTGTGTGTGTGCATGTATATATATATATATATGTATTTGGGGCTGGGAAACCCAGATACCTCAGGATCCTTTGGGCTGAAGCCCTCAATTTTGGTTCATGCTGGACGCGGCATATACAGTTGTATTGTTGGAGTTTGGGAGTCGGTTTCTCAACATTTGGAGTGGTTTTTACCGAGAGGTGGCCTTGTGTGACCTTTTTTTCTTTTCTTTTTTTTTTTTGTGTGTGTGGTACTGTGTCATAAGGGCAAGGGCTGCCTTCATGTTGCAGCTGCTTGCAGGGGGTCCGGGTTGATCGCCTGAATTAGTTTTGATGTTGATGCAGGAAGGTCCACACCATTGAAGTTGCCGCGCTTTGGGGTTGTGGCATTTTTTGACATGAGATGTTGAGGTTTTGAGACATGTCTTGGGTGTATAAGTATATGCAATATTATTGAAGCATTTGCTGTGACAACAAATGCTTATCATTTCCAAGTGGTTTTGGTGAAACTTTTCTACTTCCGCAAGACTCTACTTTTGCGGACTTGAGGGTTCTGCAACAAAAAAAATCAGACGGGCATTCCTGACGCTTGTTTCAGAGAAGGGATATCCTGACAAGCGATCTGGACCCCCATGCCGGTGTTGAAGCAGGAGAGCACATAATGGCAGTTGTGCAGAAGGCAAGTCGTGGCTATAGCTCGACAGTCACTGCCTTTCAGGCTTTGCTGGTGAAAACTCAAGAGTTCAAGATCGCGTTGCTAAGGTGTAGCATCAGTAGTTCGCTTGCAACTACCTGCCAAAGGCCGCTTCGAGAATCCACTGATATGCGTAGAAACAGTTGCCTGTTTTTGTAGGCCTGAAGAGCAGAGCACAGGTGGTCGCTTGTACTTGGATTGGACCCAGTATGACCCAGTGAATTATCAATTCATGTACATTCATAAATGGGTGTGTGTGTGTGTGGGCGCGCGTGTGTTTGTTTACATGTATTTAACTGCATGTATTACTGCATCAGGCAACTCAGGGTGTATTGTTTGATGGTTCCAACTGCCGTATTTTGGGCTATTAATCCATGGGTGATGAACGACCCTTGAAAGGTTAAGAGGGATGAATGGCTGGAGATGACACCACCAGGTTCTTTGGACGCTCTGTGAGTTGCCAACCAGGTGAGCACTGGCGGGTGGTTTACCGTTTTGGCAATCAAAGCTGGCAATGGGCATGCCCTCTAGCAATGGGTAAGACATCTGCAAAATTTTACGCATGATATTTCCATTGCCCGTTTTTCTAGATTAGACGGCTGAAGGCGATTGCTTCCATTTTGGCAACTCAGCCACTGCGCATGCCTTAAGATTTTACCGGATTCCACAACGACATTGTGATGACTTCACAGATCCATCAGCGCCAGGCCAGAATACGAGCTGATCCTGGCCAGCGGGAGATTGGGACCTGATTCCGACCTCCTCTGTGACCACACCGGCCGCCAACCCTATGGTGTGGTGGATACGGTTCTTTGGTCGCAACGAGCGCAATAAGCCGCTGTCAAGTGTCAAGTCAAGCAGAATCAGATAGCGTGGCTTTCGACCAGCTTCCAACCACCAACATAACCAACCCAACCAAACAAAGCAGCTACTGTAAACATGGTAAACAAAACTTGAACCCAGATAACCCAGGAAGAGTATGGCCAGCTGAACCCCATGCGTGTGCGCCTCAGATACGATCCAGCCCTGCAGCGTATGGCTGGCTGCTTTGCATCAGGTTTGGTGCCCTGTTTAGTGGATGGTTCGCTGGCAGTTTGGGAATCGCATTCCATTGTGCGCTACTTGGCACAGATGCTTGGCTGCATCCAGGTGCGTTTCTCCGCCGAGGCAAGTTCAGGCTCTGCCATTTCGGTGGAGTCAGGACCCAATGCGTGGTCACATCGCCAGTGCCAATATGAGTTGCATTCTCATCGTTTCAAAGTCAACATATCCCATTCAACAGATTCAACGCACATATCCTGATTCTTGTTCGGAAATTCCCCCCATGAATTTGGCTTAATTGCTACTGGTACTTCAATCCCCTCAAATGTCCTCCACATTTGCCTAGGAAGTATGCGCCGGAGCTGCATTTGGGCTCTACGGAGGGCATGGCACGATGTTCACCTTGGATGGACTGGCTGCTCTTCTCCAAGTTTCATGAGTGAACCTTGCTGCTCAGTTAGATCACGCGGTGTCCGTTCGATTTCCGAACAATGAATTGGGAAGATCATGGAATATCATCTGCTACCAGCTAGTTTGTTTCCATGTGCTCAGGAAGACTTTTGGCAGATCACCCGGCCCTGGTGGGTGTAAAAACCGGACTTGGGGTGCCCGTAAAAGATCCAGCCAACATTGCATTAAGCCTCAGGTTTGGAAGGAGTCCAAATTCTTGGGACTTCCTTTTGGTCCATTCTGTTGCAGCGCTTGCGATGGATAAACTGGATGTAAATGGATCAAATGAAGAAGGAACTAATCAAAGCATATTTCTAAAAGCATATTTCTAAAAGTACAAAGCACCGAGAGCCACCGGATGCCAATGGTTTGAGGCAACCATGATATGATCGATCAGACAGCTCGCACCCTTCCCGCTGACCGGGACTTGAATTTGATGCAACGCGCCTACCACGGTGCTCCAGCTGTGTTGGGATGGGAACCGTTGCTTGGAAAACACAGGGGTTGGCAAATGTCCCTTACGATTTCTCATTGTGTATTGTATACATAGATTGATAGATCGATAGATAGATAGATGGATAGATAGATAGATAGATGGATAGATAGATGGAATATAAAGCTGCAGCCAAAATTTGCTGCAGTGTATTCGAGAGGTCTCTATTTTCAAAAAAAATGATAACATGTGCGTATGTTTGCCTTCAACCATCCTTCCTTATGGTTCAGGTGATTCGATGCTCTATGTAGGCATCCACAATCTTTTTTAGAGATGGGCAAAAACCTTTTCCCTAACTCTTGCCATGGACACCGCACCACGTTGGCGACACGGAAGAACAAGGTCCTGCCTTTAAGCACTGTTTAAGTAATACTGTTTCTCTCTTGCTCCATCCCTTTTGGTTTGTGCTTCCTGTACTTTGATCACCTTGGCGTCCCTTGAAAACTGTGAACCTCAGTTGATGTTGATTGGGGCTTGATTGGGGTTTATGCTGCGATGGTGCTTGCTCACTTCTTGCATCGCTCCTTGCCGCAGAGGTTTTTTTTCATGTTTTTTCGATTTCCATGGCAGCCTCAAGCTTTGTCCAGGACAGCGCCAAGACTTTCCAGAAGCAGAGTTTCCCAGAATCATTGTTTTCCAAATTCCACGACGGGTCCCAAATGATAACCCGAACATACCCGAACGATAGTCAAATGAGAACCATAAGTCACAAAATGCGTTTCGGCCAGACACTGACCTGGCCAATTCCCTGGTTGAAAAGTCGTTTTTCTTGGTGTGCGTTGCGTTTATATTTTTTCTATTTTCTTCTTCGGGAATATACTGTGTCGGGCCACATTGTTGGTGAACAGATCTGGCTGAACCGGAACGCGGGAAGGCTGCTTGTAAGTCTTTGCGGGCCTTTCTGGAGCTTGAGATTTGTCGAGTTTGTAAGCGACAGCAGGTAGTTGTCTTATTCCATACAGAAACCATGTGGCGAAAAACTTCAAAATATAGCGGACTCACGAGCAGAACGGAAAAACAACAACGGAATATAAGAAACGAAACATAGTTTCCCAAAGCCTGGAAAACAATGCACTCTCCAAGAATCAATGACTTGGGGGAATGAAATAAATATTGACCGTCGCTCATATACATGTCATCTCATTATACATATATATATATATGGTTGCATCTTCTATACTATCACTGACACCATCTATCAATATCTATCACCATCTCATTGATTTTGCTGGTTTGATCTACACAATAGAATATACGGGAGCTATACGTGATACTATCGGGATAGGATACATACCTATATATTCTAACTATATGTGTATATATACATATATACATATATATTTATGATTTGTAGTTCAGACCCACACAGAGGTCTGTAGAGGTAGTCAGCGGAGAGATCTTTCTGTTGAGAAACGTTTGCAGAGATACCTCTGGCCAAGTTTTGGCGGGAGCGCCATGGTTATGGCGCAGGCTATGTGGAGCGCTTGCAAAAAGTGGAAGATCAGATTGGCAAAACTGGAGCTTTCATAACTGGCCCCGAGTTCTCAATGGCGGACTCTTCTTTGCAAATTTCGAAGCTGGCTGTTTATGTTTTTGATTCTTTTGTCTTTGAAGTTTAGATGGTGGTATGATGTAACCATGCCGTTCCATACCTTTTTAAACTGACCTGATAGATTGTTTCAAACCTTCGGACTGGATTGGCCTTGTTCACTCATCAGCCTCAAAGAAACGGTTTCGCCTCGGAACCTGAAGTTTCAGCCTTTGAGTGCTCAAACTTCGGTGAACTTTTTGCGTTTGGATGAATTTGAAGTGTTCCAGGATGTTTTGCTTTGGCCTGAGATCCTCCCGATTCTGGTGGATTCACTCAATCCTCTTCATCCCAGCATTGATCAGCCTTGTTGTCAAAAACAACAAAACAGTCCCAGGACATTGTGGTGGGTGCGGAGCTTTCCAGATTCAGCTGCAGTGACTTGGCTCCTGATTGTAACCTGTGGCAGATCAGAGACCTTCCCCAATTCCGAGGCTTACATCGGTGGAAGGAGGAGCCTGAAGGCATGCCGAAACTTGTTGCCCTACCAAACCTGGAGCAGTATTTCAGGAGCTGACTGGATGGTCATGGTATGTCATGGATTGTCATGGTAGTATTCTCAGAGACGAGGTATCGACCTCCTGAAGCTTGGAAACCGAGCATCCCATCGTTGATTCATGTCGATTCCCATATGGCACCGGGGTTGAAACAGCGACCCCTGAGGAGGTTGCAGCAGAGGCCAACCTTGGGAATGGGATGGCTTCAAGTGATGCCTCCAGGTTCTTGAATAGGATCACTATGGATCAACAACAATAATTTCACTTGATTAAGTTGGGGCTGGACAAGTGACAAGTTGTCATCACGCTTTTTGAAGATGAAAGCAGACAGTTGGACCTTCACACGTGTTCGTCCGAAGGCCAGGCTTTCGCGAAGGCTGCTTGCGACACGAGCGGAAACACCAACACATGGAGCTACTTGGTGGCACCGGCGGGTGATGCTGAAAATTGCGCAGAACCGATGTGTTCAGACAATAGCCACTTATATATATATATATAACCTTTGCCCACTTTCACTGTCACTTATGCCGACTTTACTGTCTATTCTTTTCTTATTGATGCATCATTGAGCATGGAAACATCGGGCCTCTGCTTTATATATCTGAGCGACTTGCAACAATATGGTTCCGCTGTTTTCATTGAAGAATTTTGAGCCTTTGCTTCAACGCGGCCAGACCCATGCTCTTTGCCCGCAGCCTCCATTAAGCATCGATTCATCAATTTGCTTTTGACCATGTGCTGGGCGTGGGAGGCGATGTGCATGCTTACAAAATCTTATGGGTTTCTAGAAATCAAAAGCGCATGGTCATGGAATGTTGACATTGTGCAAATTCAACTGATGGGTTTTGGTATGGATCGGTCATTCATTCTTTCATACGTTTTCTAAAGTTTTCTAGTTATATAAAAAGGAAATTCACCAACCTTTGACCAACTTTGACCCATCATTTTTCTGACACATTATGAGGCAACTGGCACAGGGTGAGCACCAAGACCTCCTGCCAAAGGACAGCTAGGAGGACCCGAAGGTCAAAGAGGCCAAGAACCAGATTGGTGTTTGTCAGTGCGCTTGCACTGATACATGCACCTACATGCACATTCATACATTACATGACATGACATGACATCACATCACTTGACATCACATCACATCACATTCCATTGCATTGCATTCCATTACATACAAACAGACAGACACACATACATACAAATGCGTCGGTACATTATTGCAAATATGACTTTCAGCCCCTGGACTTTGGCCCTGGGATGATTTGGATCCAGACCTGGGATGGGATGAACGAACTACGCAGAACAGCGACCGTGTCGACTTCGCCCAAAAGTTGGCGAAGGAACGTAGCGTGAAAAGATGGATTCAAGCTGCGGCCCTGTGCATCCCCCACGGAAACATGCACAACAAGTACATTAGATCCAAAACATGCTAGTTTCAGTTTCAAACATCTTCAAAACATGCTGCAGCACCTCTCATGATGATCCCAACTGCAACGACTAATATATGTCATATAATGGGTTCAAAAGCAACCGCGATGAGAAAGACTCTTGCGTTCCACTTCCAGTGAATTTTGGGCGTGTTGAGCTGCTTGTCAGCTTTACCAGGGTGCAATAGGTTTTGGATGGTTGTGGCCTTTTGTTTTTGCAGCTTCGTGCAATTTTGTGCAGCAACTTGTTGACTCATTGGCTCAAGGTCGGCCTCAAAGTTTGGCTGTGCATTTTCATTGCCCAAAGGGCTTGATCAACTTGTTCCAGGGTCCACTCTTACAGTTCAGAGGTCAGAAGCATGTCATTCCAAATGCGCGGAAGAAAATTGAAGAACCCAAATACCCTCCAGAGTCTAAAAGCACGGAGGTGCAGGCTATGGCGGGGTAAAGTCAAAGCCCATCAACTACCTACACATTAACACACACACACATGTATATATATGTATATACATATAGATGTACAATTATATACACACACACACACATATATATATATATAATTATATAGCACGTCTACTTGCACAAGCACGCAGCACATAGCCAAGTTATGCTCCATCTATGGTCACATGGGTAGTTGAAGGGTCTTCACCGGAGAATCAGCCGCCGTAAATCGTTTCACTGGCCCCCTTTGGGGTTGCCTGGCTTTTCCTGGCCCGGCCCGCTCTGCAGGAGCTGCTTGGCATGCAGACACAACACTGTAGATGCCCGAACTACCATACCAATAATTGCACACAAGCACACACACATACACATACATGATTCTTGCATATACAGTAGCTTGTTATATCTTGTTATATATTAATGTATGTGTATCCGCACAATGAATCATACTGCTGCATGCTGAAATGGGTACATTCCCATTTGATGATCCTTTGACGATCCTTGCCATGATGAACATCACCCTGGCCCTAGCGCTGTCGAACCCAGGTCACGGTCGCGCCAGGGTTCCTCCATCAAGTCAGCATGCCACCCATGAATTTGGCCATCCTGGGGTCCATTGCCCCGTTCATCCTGGTGGTGGATGTCATTGGGGTGGTCCCTTGGCTCCTGAGATGGCTGGCTACTGATGGTAGTTTAGATGTGGTAGTTCAACTACGAGTGAATCTAGGAAGGATGTGTCACGATGTTTCACGAATGTTTCACGAATGTTTCGAAGTCTGACCGCACATTGTGAGAATTGGGGAAGTTTGGGAAGGCGCTCCAAGCAGTGCACATTGCACACAGACACATGTATCACAATTATATAATACTATATACACAAATATACACAATATAATATTAAAATATATATATATATAACATTGTAGTATATAATATGATATATTCATATCTGTGTATAAACTCATATTATAAAGGCACAGCCTGTATTTTGCTTGGAGCCCAGGTGGCATTCACCGCAATGGGCATTGGCCCGCTGGTATCTTGGCGCTGAAAACCCCACCCGGCAGTTGCACAGAGCTCGGACATATTTGAGCTTCAAACACACAGCACTTTGTTTCAGATTGCTCTTCAATGTTTGCAGATTTGATGCTCATCAGGACCACTCTTATAACATCTATGATTAATGGAAAAAAGGCAATTCCTGATTTATATATCACTATTCATAGGTTGAATTGTTGAAGCTGCTCCAATCCACAATGCCAAAAGATTGAATTGGCACAGCACTGTGAATGAGTCAACATGTCGTGGACTTGCTGCCAGCTGAGGTATACAATACTGTAGCTGATGCCACCATGAACCAAGCATCTCGGCGCAGCTAAGTGAAAGCTAGCAAAAGTATATATTCTTATACATTCTCATGTTTCCTACACTTTCCCACCATCAAAACCTACTCCCCATCACCAGGACCCAAGATTCTCCAACAGCACCTCTGCAGCGCATGGTGCCAGATTTCAGGTTGGAAATGTGGCCGCTGCGGCGGCGGGCGTCTTCATGGCATTGCTGTTCGTCTTGGACTTTTATTTGATGTCACTTGGTGAGGATCATCAAGGATGAATCATCAAGGATTGCTGGTTGGCGGCTCCCAGCAAACGGAAGATAACGGGGAAGGGGGGTTATTGGTTGAAAACACCAGAGCCAAGAGGACCTGCATCACGACATTGTTCATGTGGTACATTGGTGAGACCAGATGCTTCGCAACCAACCGCCCGCAATGACTTCCTGCCCAAGCAACCAAGGCCAATCTTGGCTCAGATGTTCTTTGGAACGCTGCTGGTAGGTGGGAGATTGTGGGAGCACCTGCAGCCTTCCAAAAGCGATTTGACTTCCCTCACCGGAAGTCCTGGCCTCCCGCAGGTTTTGTCTTTGTCGCCGCCATCCTGAAAGGGATTGTGTATCCCTGGGCTGGTCCCTCAGCGTATCTCCGATGTCAGCTGTGGCGCAGGTATGGAAGTGGCCCAGGTCCAAGGGTGATGGCACTTGCTGGTGATATCTGGTGATGTTTGAGGCACCTGGACTTTTGTGCATTGCCTTGCCAATCATCTACATGGGCTGGCTGCGGGTGGCCACCTCAGTGGATGGTCACCATTTGGTCATCATTTCATCCCTACACATCGCGTTAAAGGGTTGAAACTGACTCATGACTCATGCCAACGAAAGTACTACATACTACCTACAGGACCTACATACTACTAGTGTACTGGAAATACATGGGCACTGGGAGTCCAGCCCGATCCACGAATGACCAAGGGCTTCATCTTCCGGCCTGGCAAAGTGAGCCCAGTGGAGTGCCTTGGATTTTTCTAACGGCCAGAACTCTAAAACAAAATATGAAATGGCCGCAGCCATGCCGCAGCCATTCACCCAATCCATACCCAATCCGATTCCCACGCAGTCTCCTCATTTTCATCCATTTTCCCACTTTCCCATCTGAACTTGTTGGGGTAGAAAAGAGATGTTTATTTGAAAAGCTGATGTCCACTCTGGTTTGGGCGCGGGAGTGGAAAGAAGGTGAGAGGTTCAAACAACTTCTGATTCCTGCATGTGGGGATAGATATGGATAGATACGACATGACCTGACATGATCAGAATGATGCCATGAGTGCATGCTCCTTTCCCACGATGCGCCAAGGTTCTTATGGCCCGCGGGGATGACTTTTTTCGCTGCCTTTGGGGTGATCATGCTTGCTTTCACCTCAGACAGGGGTTGGTCATGGCCATGATTGAACACATGAATCTATATACATCTCCCATGTCCATTCCTCTATAAACTGGATATCCCTTGCACCTATACCGAAAGTGCAGTTCCAGTAGTCATTTGATAAACCAAAAATACTGGGAAAAGCCGCGCAATTTACAAGCACCATACCTTTGGACTCACAGATGATATCTTATGACGCCTTGGTTTGTGAGTTCATACAGTACCGTTCATACCCAAATGGTCTCCAACAAATAACGAATCAAGATTTGCGGCAATGCATTCCACAACATGGTGGTTCACTACAAGGAAATGCCAAAACATGTTGGACCTTCCATTTTGTAAGAACATGATAGAACATGTTTCCCCAAGGATTTGTCGATACTTGTCGGTATTTTTGGATATTAGTTTGTGTGAGAACATGTGCGACATGGTCAAGGACATTGTGACGTGGGCATGGCAATTTACAGCACTGACATCTGGTTTCCAATCCTGAAACCTAAATGTCTATATAAATGTGCTATAACAAGCAGCTTCCACTCCCAAGGTTATAGAGTTCCATGACAGGGCCCAGGTGGAACTGATAGCAGTCATGAATACTTTCTTTGATGTAGAGTCGTACTAGTAGCGGGAAGAAATGTGAGCCCAAGCTGCTGGATAGCTCCCACGAACGCAAAAAGAGCCACGTTGCGAAAGCATGGCAAAAGCCTCGCAAAGGCCATGTTGAGAATAGATCATGCATTTCCCACAAGTACTGTGAAAGCCTAGCAAATGCCCCAAGAGATGATGTGCGACGGCCAGGGTTGCACTAAAGCATGGGGAAGGGATGAAAAGATGTGAAAGCATATGAGTACGGTCCAAGTGATGTCCAGTGAAACACAGCTGGGTGCGCGACCCAGGCATGGTTGGTTTTCGTGTTTGGCAGCGGCCGCAACTGGTCAGAAGAGACCAAGTCGGGTCCTCAGCAGACAACGCAAGTTCGAACGGTGGACAGCTGCCACTCTTGGGCATAAAATGCATAACACATTATAAAACATGTTGCAAAATAGGACGCCGGACACCAACAGTATGAGTTGGTTTTACAATGCGATATATCCTTTGGATGGTATGGAATTGTCGTTTTTGAACGTTGAACCATATGGAAACCATCAGTCATCATCACCGAGGCTATGGCTGACAGAGGAGAATGATCAAGTTTTTGCCTACCTTTGGTCCAACGGCACAACCACCCTGAACTACACGATTCACTGTTCGAATTCGAAAAACGTTTCGCATTTCAGATGCTTGGCAGCAAGTGTTAGGGTTGGTGATGTCCGTAGATTGCCGCATGGGCACTTAGCATAAAAACACATTAGCTGGAAGTTGACTTGAACCCCTGTTGCAGCACAACTTGCTTGCTTGCTTCCTTTCCACACCGCATTTGGAAGAATTGCATCACCTGAGGCTCTCTAGGGGCGAACAATTGGGACACAATCCTTCCAGAGACAAAGTAGTTCAAGGTTCCATCCTCCACTGGGAAACTGCTCTGTGTTTTGTTGGTTATGCAGTTATACCGTTGTACCCTCAATATTTGGTCGTTCAAGGACCGGTAAAAAAATGTAAAAACATGCTCCGTACTATTTCAATGGTGGTGCACTTCTCGATTGGTCGAGGTAATGACGAACAGGCCATTGTGCTTGCAGCCTGCACCGCTGCTGCCAACGCTGCTTGGAGGGTCACAGGCAACGGTATTGTTGGTTGGAGATGTTAGGGAAACCACCAAGATACAGAGATAGATAGATAGATATACAGGTAGGAAGGTAGGTAGATAGATAAACAGGTAGGTAGGTAGATGGAGCCCGACCCATAGAGGGCCGTGGTGTTTTGTGCCTTTTTTGCTTTTTTTCTTGGTTTGGGGTGGGGGGGGGTGGGGTTGGGGGGTGGGGGGCAATAACGTTCAATACACTTGCACACATACGTCATGCTACGCTAGAGACGTCTTCTCTTGCACTTGCACACATACGTCATGCTACACTAGGGTCGTCTTCTCTTGCACGTGACGGGTTATGTCTCAAGGGGTACATTCCTAACATTTTTCCCCAACGTTTGTATCATGGAATCTACAATCAAGAGCATCCAGAACTTGAAACGCTCCTTGATACTGTTAGCGAAAATCATTAGGACCGGTGTCACCTGAAGTATTTCTCGAAGAAATCTGCAAAGTTGTCAAATGGTCGAAGAGCTTCGGAGCCGAGGGGAAAAAAGAACATGCTGGACCAAAGCCCGATTGAAGAAATCATTTCCAAAAAACAAGTAGTTTCCCAAATTTCTAAAATGCATCTTTTTAAAAACCCAACATGTTGAAAAATAGATTTTCGCTGTGGCGAAAGCAACATTTATCTTAACATGATGTGCCTGAAACCACGCGGCCTTCTATGGGTCGGGAACCAAGTAGATAGATAGATAGAAATGTAGGCAGGGAGGTAGGTAGATAGACAGGTAGGTAGGTAGGTAGATAGACAGGTAGATAGGTAGATAGATAGATAGAAAGGTAGATAGATAGAAAGATAGATAGATAGGTAGATAGGTAGATAGGTAGATAGGTAGATAGGTAGATAGGTAGTCAGGTAGGCAGAGAGATAGATAGATAGATAGATAGATAGACAGGTAGGTAGGTAGATAGATAGACAGGTAGATAGATAGATAGACAGGTAGGTAGGTAGGTAGGTAGGTAGATAGACAGGTAGGTAGGTAGATAGATAGATAGATTGATAGACAGGTAGGTAGGTAGGTAGAGAGATCGCGAGATAGGTAGAGAGAGAGAGAGGCAGAGAGATAGGTAGAGAGAGAGATACAACATATGAAATAATACGTCGTGCCTAATTCAGATTAATCATGAGCGCATGAAATTCATTGCAGACGCACACAGGCACATAACCGATTATAAGATGGTAAGTGCGGTTGTATGCACATGTTTAAAAATGTGCATGGTACGTTTTTTTGTGTACGCAGGAGGCGCAGCAAGCATCACCTGAATTAACCTTCGTGGCCGCAGATTTCGCAACTCAGGTTTGGTTCTTGCAATGGACCGGCCCCTTTGTACTTGCCTTCTGCCGCTGGGTGGCATTGCGGATTTGCAGTTCCCTCTTCAATATGTTGGAGGTGTCAGGCATCCTCAAGTGTCACAAAATCGCGATAAACACTTGCGATCAAAGCGTTTGTCCATGCTTGTTTTGGGGAATTTGGAGATTTCTACTACAGGAGCAGGGACACCAATGGAGAGCTGGGACTGTGCCAAGGCAATTTCGTGACGGCATTGTTCATATACCTCTTTATGCACGTCTCCCGAAGGGTAGTGATGGTCAATTCCGATGGAGAGGCTTCAGGGCTGCAATATCACTGCTGGTCACTGCTTGTCCAAAATGAAGATAATCAAGAAGTGGTTTCCAATCGGGAAAGTGAGAACGTGGCATCATGCGCATGTAAAGGAGGATAGAGGAGGTGGGTTTTGGCTGAACATACTCGGAAAACCATGATTCACCCCTTGGCCATAAACTTAGCAACTTCAATTTGTCAGCCTCTGGGCCCCTTTCATAGTAGCTGTGCTTCATTGCCCAAACACAAAGCAGGGTGTAGGCAAAAGACTCACCACAGGATGGAAATCCCCCCCCCCCCAACACCATGGTTCTTCTATCCGCAAAAAGCACGTATTCTGAAAGAGGTTTGAAAGGCAGCCTCCAAACTCGAAGGGCGCGCTGCAAGTAAAAGGCCCCGAAAGTCGAAGGCCAGTACAATTTGATCGCGCTACTAGGGAACCCAGAATGCGTGGGTCAACAAAATATTAAGAATTGTCATCGTTTTTTCCTGCAAAGTGCAAACATTTAGACCCATAGCAAGACCCAGGTATGTCGCAATGGCATGGCACGTGTCAGGGTGCCATGTGACCGACTGTTCCAACATGTGCTGCTACAGATCCTGGCCCACGTTCCTGGACTTGCCCTCTTGTTTGCCTCGCTGCTTGCGACAATGTGGTGTGGTACCTACTGTTTTGCCTGGTATTAATCGTGAACAAATTGCTGCGCTTCAGCGCTACTTTGCTGTGATCGTCCGCGTGTGGGCGGAGTCCAGAGATGGTTGAGGTCTTGCTTCGTTGAGCCTGTGTGCCTCCAGTGGGGGCCTCCCCTTCACTTCTATAACCCGACTGTTCCAACATGTTCCAACATGCTCGAACTGAATTGACATGTAAAAACATACTCACAGAAGAGTGTCATGTGGTGTCATGAAGCATTCGTCAGGCAGATTCTTTGCCCTATCTCAAGCAGATCCTCAAGGGCAGTGTGATGGTGATAGTGTCGCTTGATCACCAATTATGGCCTGAGAGAGACTGGCTGGATTCAGTGGGAACCCGAGAAAGAAACCAACACAATGCCTGGGCTCACAAAGTTCATATTTGGAGATTTGGGTCAGATAGATTTCTGCTTCAACACATGTCGTTTTGTTGCTGCTAGTTGAACAGGTTAATGCTTGCAGCCATGTACGCAGCTGCCTCGTATGTGACCGGGCTGCACTGGAGGAAGTGAAAACTGCTGAGCAGCATATGTCCAAAGATCAGAAATACAATCCCAAAGTCATATTCCAAAGCCAGATCATTTTCCACCTGCTGTGTTGTTGCTTGTACCATGTCGTATCCAACTTCGGCATTCTCCGGGGATCATACTGCGAGGTGTCCGGCTCTGCCGTACAACTGGGTTCTGCGGTGTTCTGCTTAGGGGCAGTCATCATTGCGGGCACGTTGGGCTGGACGTGGGTGAACCGGGTTGGCCTCATGGGACGGGCTGATTTCTGATCATAACCTGATGGACGTAAGTAAAACGGAATGTTCTGCAAGGATCTGTAAGGATCAGTGGGAAGAATGGAGATGATTGGAATGTTCTAAACTGTCTAAATGTTCTAAACATTCTAAACCATTACCTATCTATGTAGGGTTGCCAGAGCCTTACACCCACAGGATTTCACAGAAAAATTGCAAACATGGACCATTCCAAATGATTGCTGGATGAAACATCTTAAGACTGACGAAGCACCATGAAGATTTGGCAAGATCAATATTCCAACTTCATATCCCAATTTTTCCATCTGTTCCAGCCACCTCGTGGGATGTTCAGCAGGGAACATGCCTGCAATTTTCACCAAAATCATCATATCACTTAGTGAGTGGATAGTCACTGTGGTTGGTACGTCTGAGAGTTGGGCAATTTCACTTTCTGTATGCTGCATGGCTTCAAAGTATTTCAAATCAGTTGCATTGACAATCAACATGGAACACCCATGAAATGGCTTAAGAAAAGAGTTCTTCTAGTCTGTGGCACGATGCAGGGCTATCCAATCAGTGTACATCCTGGCAACCCGCAGGATGTACGTTGAGATCGATCCGGTGCAGCTGAAACGGCTGGCGAGCGAGGGAACGGTGGTGCCTTGATCAGTGGGGGCGATGGTGTCAGGATGCGTCAGGGGTTGGCAAAGAATCCGCAATTTTGGGGAGATGAACCAACAAAGCGGGGACATTTGCTCCATAGATTTCGACTAATTAAAATAATTACAAAACCAGTGTAGATGTTTCTTCAAGGTGTGTGATCAGAAGCAATGGGCCTGGGTGATTTTGAAATCTGTTGAAATGCTACATTTCACCACCCCTGGTAATGCCAAAGAAATTGACCAGGCAGAGCTTCGCAATAGATGAAGGCCAGTGAATTCCAGTGGACAATCCTCAGCACCTGATCATGTAAGCCCTTTGCTCAAGGGTATAGGGCACTGGAACACCTTCGAGATCACATTCGCTGCAAACTGAGGCAGAAAACTTGCTAAAGGTCTTGCGATCCGATTGGGTGCGAGCATCTTGGCATTTGCCGTCAAGTTATCAAGTTATCAATTCAGGTCTTGATTTGCCCTCCTCACCACCTCGCTTTAAATCCCATTTCAAAATTAACCTCTTAGACATTCGCTCGTTTTGAAATAAGTTTCGCACTGCCATGTTGAATATTGTTTAATTATGTACGTACATTACATAACACACATATATACATAACATATACATACACACATGAATCATTGGAGTGTTTTATGCGATCTGTGGGTGATGCCCTCAACTTAGCGACCGAGGCGGTGGCGGTGGGTTGCCTCAACGTTCTCATCCCACTGATGGCAACTTGGCCGATGACCAGCCGCCAGTCCGATGTTGCAATGGGACTTGGGAAGTGCGGGTAATGATGATTCATCGTGCGAATGATTGCTCACGTTTGTCATCTGGTCTTATCAAGTTACTATTGAAATCCCTTAAAATCTTTCTCATTTTACATGTTGTTTAGTACACGCCATGTTTCAAATTTACTTCAGAAGATCAGCCACATTGCAATGGATATGGCAATAGATGTAGCTGTAGCAGGTGCAGGTGCAGACAAGTCTTAGCTGCCAAATGCCATGAGCAATTGGAAGAGCACTGTGAGGGGGGCGTTCTTTCCACGACAAATCGCATGTGCATGAAAGTGGCTGAGTCGTTTGAACGGGACAATAAGGTCTAACACTGTTTTTGCACTGGTTCTGGATCTCGCTATGCACCGCACCATGGTTCTTCGTGGTCAGGTCTGTCACACACACACAACTTCACGGTGCATAATGCTGCATGTTTCCCATCTCAGCGAGTGCAGGTAGTACTTGACAGGGCTCGGCAATGTATGCGAAGGGCCAGAGGCCAGGCGGAAGCCGCATCTGCTCATCTGCCAGATGCTAACTGACGCTGCCGGTTTTTTGCTGCTTTTGATTGAGACTGATATTGGTTGTCCATGCCATGCCATGATAGCCACGGTCATGTTGTAGACGAAGATGCATTTGGAAGATTTTGGAATTATAAATCCATGGGAAACGATTGTTTCCGAGAAGTCTGGGGAATGTGCAAGTATGTGATCCAACCATAAGTGGCACGGGTACAGAATGGTACAGACACCAATTGCATCATTCCGAATCATTTTGCACGCTTCAGTTGTCATTTTGATTCAACATGATTCAACTAAGTGGTGAAGGCACAGCTGAAAATCCAGCCGACAAATTTACGCCGGGAGCCCCAGGATTCCAGGATATTCCCGGACTCCAAGGTAGTGCAGAAAGCTTGAAACATTTCAACGACAAATATACATAATCAATCATAATCATAACAATGGCTGTAAAAATCCCGTGAAATCGACATAAATTGACCAAGTGCTTCCATCGGTATTTGTTCTTTTCTTAGCATTTGTCCAGTTGAGGCCTTCTGGTCGGAGAGTGGCCGATGAATGCAGCACCTGGAACTGGTGCAGCATTCTCTCAAAGGCATTCAGCCGCGATGGGGGAGCTGTTGTGGTCGGCCATTGCATGAATGCCCGGAACCTTCAGAAAAACATAGAAAGACACAATACTCAGGCAGATTGGAAGCGGTTGATCTATCATTCAGGGGGGGCCGTTCCATGGCATTTACAAAAAGCATCAAAAAGCTACCATTGGACCGAGAGGTTGTTGTCGTGCTGCTGCAGTAGCTGGACCTTCCATCACATCTTCCAGAAACATTTGTAGCACCATGTTGTGCTGGTGGGCACTGCAGGTGCTTCTTCTGGGCGAGTTGTTTGCCAGAGCCCCAGTTCATCTGAGGTCAACATGGCATGGACATGGCATGGAGTTCAAATTGGTTGGTGCTTGGGGTTGGCGTTTCACAACTTTTGACCTTAGCCCGAGCTACTGATCGACAATTGCCTGGTAGGTGGCCCTCCTGCTTGGCATGAAGGCCGCACAACGGATGTTGGCTTTTGGATGGTTGGGGAAGAACGGAAGGCAGGCATTGGTAGGACTGTAAGAGCTTTTGTCTTACTTCAAAAAAGGAGAGACTCATATCATCTCATCATGAAGCATTATGAAGTTGGTGTGCTGCCACGGAACACAGTCAGCACGTATAGGTCTCTACGAGGAAGTAGAGCTGCCCACGGAACCCAAGTTTGTGTCATTAACGACCTGCTTGTTCCTTGCTCGTAGTGACCAATCCTTAGGATAGCAGCCTCAGGGGCCGAGAATAAAAATTGGAGACATATCAGTTGTCACACTGATATGAGCTAAAACTGACTGGAAGTCAGAAAGCGACAACAAGATTGCAAGATAGGGATCAGAAACATGTTTGTACGTCTCGAGTCAAGGGTGGAAAACTATGCACCTACTGTAAGTTGAGTTAATCACACTACACATGTGGACGAAAATACCCCAGGACGTATAACCCTCAGTTCCAGGATCAAACGTGACGCTCGTATATGGATGTGTGTAATTACTGTGATTTAGCCTTGCGATTTGAGATGGTATAACCCGTTGTGGGACTTGGCATCAAGGACCGTACAAGGGACGTGTCTCGACTCTTCATCCTTTGGTTCACTCTGCTGCAGGCCACGTATGTTTTCTTTTCCTGGTTGAATGCTGTTCTTGGAGTTTCAGCCTTAGATTGGTGCAGTATGGTGCAGTGCTTCAGCCCTAGATTGGTGCAGAGGGGGCATGTGGACTTCAGTTTGGATGAGGTCACCTTAAACAGCTGGGTGATGATGGTGATGACGGACACTCTCTTGTCGGATTGAACACCCTGACATTCTTTTGGAAAGTATGTTCCACCTTATGAGTTGCTCACATTTCGTTCCAAGGCTGCCAACATCAATTTTTGGGTCCTTTGCGTGTCCCGACTGCAGATGGCTGTCCACGGATTCTTTGGCTAATGATTAATGATGCATTCACTTCACCTGTCGAACAGATGCTTGACGTGATCTCTCCAGCACTGCAGGGGTATATTTTTGTCATTGGCCTCGGCATGTTCCTGTGTCCCATCGTTCCCGGAAGCGCTGTATATCTCTTCGTGACTGGGCTTGACGCTGCAATGGCAAAATCGACATTGGAAGTCCTGCGGTCGTTGCAGGTGGAAAACTGTCAACAACATCAACAACCCAACGTCGATGATTATTCATGCCAAGAAGGGGTGGTAGAGACACATCCTTCTGATTTTTTTTCAAACATGGCATGGCACTTTTTTTGAGGATCATCTGCCTCATTTTGCCTCCCTCAAGCCAAACAACAATGGGGTGCCATGCTGAGGCGGGAGTGGTCCTGGGGGCGCAGTCACAACTACCAGAACGGCCTGGCTTCGCGGTCGGGGTGGCGGCACCTTGGACCTGTTGAGCGATGGGAAGTCGCTTTGGGGATCCGTTCGTTGCTGGAGTAACTGGAGCCAAGATGGCCCTGAAAACTGGAATTGCCATGAATTAATTACCTTTAAAAATGGGTACTGTAGTAGAAATCATGAAACATCCATAAAATATGTGTCGCAAGCTGCCTGAGGCTGCAATAGTTGTCAGCTCTGTCGCCAAGCACATTGCGTTGCTTGGCTGCAGGAGCTATATGGCTGGGTGTGCATGCTTACGGAGCTATATGTTCCCTTCCTTCACTAGATTGTTGACTTCTTCATTCTAGCAATAATAGGGATAGCTTAGGTGGTTTTGGGGCAGCTTGCTGCGTTTTGGTATGTTTGTGGGATTTGCGGCCTCCAAAATCATTTGACCCCATTTTGAGAGGCACAGGCGGGCCCCAAACTTGCTGTGGATGAACCCTGCCCCAGCAGATTTCATCCTGAGGTGCGTTGGGCAGTACATGATTGGCTACTGTGCTGGGCAGTCAGTGAAGGTTCAGCAGATGGTGGGTGTTGATCAGGCCGGCAGAAATGTGGCTTCCCACTTGACTGTGTTTGCGGGTCAGTTTGATGCATAATGCGCTGATTTGTGCTTTCCAATCTCATTCTTTCTTACCTGTCCCTCTTTGGGCTGAATTTGGGACGGGTTGCAGCCACCGCAAGAGGTGGGAACCCGGGCTACAGAGAAGATCCTGAAGCAGCCGGGACTTTCCCTTGGGAAGGCACGTGCTTCCAAATCAAGATCTTGGCTGTTTGGCTTCAAAAATGAAGATGAAGTATTCTATGTTTTTTGGATATTGAAATTGAACCGTCAATTTTTTTGGAGCTGATTGGTAGTGTGTGTGTGTAATGCAATGTGATGTAGTGTAATGCAATGTAACGTGATGGAAAGTCATGCAATCTCATCTCATCTCATGTCATGTAATGCGCATACTATATATACAGTACATACACACATATGCACATACATATGCATACAGATATGCACATATACATACACATATACATATGCACATATTTGCATACACAAATGTCATTATATAAATATTACATCCTGAGAGCGAGCAAAAAATATCCTCCGCAAAAAGCTTGGAAGGGAATCAGTTTGGTGCCCTCGCAGGTCTGCATTTTGGTGGCCGGACCCGATTTCCCAACCAGTATGCTCTGTGGCATAGCTGCAGTTCTGTAGCCACACTGTGAGGTTCTTCTGCAAGGTTTTGCAAATGATATCTTAGAATATCTTAAAATGATTCCCCTTTTCTATTCTTTAGGGCCTTTAGGGGTAATTGACCGAATTGACCATCCATGTTTGGGTCACCTGATGACTTGGCTCATACTGTACCTTTGCGCAAATCTACACCTAAGGTGGTATTCTGAAGTTGCAGATTCCGCAAATGCTGCTGGGGACCACCCCGGTGATCTTAGCCACGACCTCAGGCGGTCGCCGCTAGCTGTCACTGCCAGTGGGAAGAAAATGGAAAAAATCCATCAAAATCGAAGCCAAGTGATGCCAAGCGTTTCACAATGTGCCATGACCACTCCATGACCTGAGGTGAGTATCATCCCGCAGGTTTTGGTGGGCGCTTTGCTGACGTGCCCAGCTGTGAGATGTTGACAGACATCGGTTGGGAACACCCGGCACAGATGGGGACCGTCCTCAACATTCCTCGAGGTACCAGGGCGCTGCTGCGGATGATGACTCTTCCAGCGTTTGTGCCCCCAGCGGTTTTGCCTTGCGGCTTTACCCCTGGCAGCAACTTGCGAAGGGCAGCGAAGTTCATGCATACTTACACCAAGCACACTCCAAGCTTTGAATGGCAATTTTGCAGTCCTCAAATCATCTTAAATCCACCCAAAACAGCTCCAAACAATAGTCCCAACTGCGTGTCTTGCAGTCCCGAAATATGTTCAAAGCCAAGGCAACAAACCAACTAATTATCGTATGTAAATGGAGGGATGACCATAGCAATCCATTGTTTTGTAGATTTGACATACTTCCCCTTGAGCAGGGAAACCCAGTGCCAGGATCGTTTACCGGTCATCTTCGGGTTACCTCCATCTGGGATCATCCCCCAAAGTTTATAAACTGTCAGTCACTGGGTCATATCCCCACAGCTTGGATATTTCATGGATTTTCATGGGATAAATACCCTATTTTCTGACCATAGGTTCAATTTTGCAGATTGAATCATGCTGAATCCTGGTGAAACCATTATCTGTATCCTGTTGCTCCTGTTGGCTTCTGCTGAGATCGAGTCGATGATCTCGACTGCAGTTACGGGCTTTGCGGCGGCAGCACAGGCATAGCGACACAGTGGGTATAGGATTCTTGGGGCATTCCTTACAAGCAACAATCATGGGATGATGATAATGATCAGGATGCATATGAATGGCAAGGTGAAGGCTGTTGGCCGAATGATTTTTTCTGAAGGTTGCCAGGAACTGGCACGGTCGACAGCACAGGTTCTTTGACCTGACAATTTATGGGAGGCGATAGAGGGATAGCAGGATTTCATCACATGTGGCAATTCCAGGTACCTAAACTGGACTGTACCACATATTGCCATATTTCAGGGGTGTATTCTCTTACGTATCCCTAACATAGGCCTTCTAATTGGTAGGTGCCTCCAATTTAGGTACCTGAAATGGCGATTGACATGTTATTTGTATGGTGGATCTTTGTGCCAAATTCCTTCTCCCTTCCATATAGGACATCGTGGGAGCCAGGTTGAGGGGCCAACAATCCATGTTCTTCAGGCGGGAGCAACCTTACTTTTCACTTGGCGGATCATGAAGACCGTGGAACAGGACTTGGGGCCTGAAATTATCTGATGGCTGGACCTGAAAAAACATTCATCAACGTGGTGGCCATTTGCACATAGGGTTTCGGAGGACACTGGTTTTGATGCGTTGAACATTTGCACACATGCTTGTTTTGAACGATTTTCCAACATACACACTTGTTGGATCTGTGTAGGGCAGGGTTCCTTGAGTGGGTGCTGTCATGATTGCTCTGACAGACAGAGAGACGCTGGAATTTCTCTTTGGCTCGGAATAGGGGCAGCATGTTTTCTCACGACAGGGAATCAACTAACTCGTAGTTTTTCTGCACGCTATACTTGCAGGAGTCGAGGAAGCCATATGATTCATATGATGAAAACATGTGTTTTTTTGGGGTGCATGGTCCTGAGATTTGAGAAACACCCCGCAGGTGTTGTTTGGATTGATCCTTGCGAGGATGGAGAGGAGCTGAGCCAACCCCGCCCAGAACATGCAGCTGTAGCTGCTCTCACTGCAAAGGCTTGGTGGAACTGACAGATGATGTGTGCGGTTAAGAGTTGGTGGATCCTTCACAAGGAGTTTTTTTCTTTACCAACGTGCTTGGGATGTGAGCTGTCCAACAAAACTAAAGACTCTTTGTAAGCTTCAGATGACCGAAGAGACTCTTCTCTCGGCCCTGCTCCACGAATCATGAGCGTAGAAAGGGATGAAATAGTGGCCCCCAAGAAAATGAAGATGGAAGATGATGGACGCCCAAACAAAAGAATCCGATGACGTCATTGTTGAACGCCCCTTGTTGGGGCTCCATGGTCCCCAGAAGTCCCCAGTTAATGTCAATTTTAAGCCAGCTATACCATGCTATACCCATCCTTCGCTTTTGCAGGAAGCGGTGGCTTGTCAGCAGGGAGATGTGCAGGTGTCATAACTGTAGGAGCCGGATGCCCTGAACGAGTGCAATGGTTTTACCTGAGACATTGGATACAGATGGATACATGACTTGTATTTATCATTGTTATGTTTTCACTTATCAATTTATATGTGTCATTATATTATAGTTGGTTTGGCTCTTCTACCTCCCAGATATTGAGAGTTTTTTGATGCCGCTTGGGCTATCAGAACTATACACCATCGCGAGTGCTATGCGGAGTATCGCCTAGGCCTTGGGTTGGGCAATATTTTTGCACACATTCTCACATGCACATACAGACACAGAATGACATATGTACATATGTATGTTACATTATATTATATATATGCATAATGACACACACACACACACACACACACGCATATATATATATATATATATATCTGTATGTACATATGCATATGTATATATATATATATATATCAAAGATATAGACATGTATGCAAACCTGTATGCACGCAGACCTCTACAGTGAAGGCATCCTTTAAATTTGTGGATGCGTGACAGTTGTGGGTGTCGTGATGGTGGTGCTGATAATTGTGGTGAGAGTTTTGAAGATATCTCCCTGGGTTTGAGACACAGCTGGTTGGAGGCATTATCTTTAATTCGGTTGTGCAATTGGATCCGGTGGCTACAAACTGCTTTGCTTTGCTGAGGATTACCGTAAGGCCTTCAACGAGGTTTCAAAGTGGGACGTCTGGCGCTGAATTTGTGTCCGTGAGACTTTCTTGGATGCCAATCCAGCAAGTGAAACTAATCCTGCGTTGAACTTATGACACGGATTTTAAGATGTGGGTCTGCAGGATGGCCATTTTCTGGGGATAGTATGCAAGGGTGGGTCCCTTATCTCTTCTGACGAGACCCGCCGCCCAATTTTTGGCCGTTTCTGTCGAACCCTTTCTTGGCATTGCTGTGCTATTATTGGTTCATGTTTGGCTGAATCTTCAATCTTTGCCAAAATCCTGAATTTATCAATCTGATGAAATTCTAACCTGTTCCAATCCAATTGAATCTATGCTATCCATTTGCACTATTGGTTCCTGCAACATACTCTTAGTATATCGAAGAGTTGCAATCCAACATCCTCCAATTCTGTATGCCAGCACCCCAAGGCCATGACCTGCCTCCAGCAGACCACTGTGCTGTGGTCGGTCTTTGCCATGCTACTCTCAGGCGGGCGAACTGTGGACGGGAACTGAACGGATTTATCATGATTTATAAAGGTTGGTACATGATAGGTCATCGTCAAATGGGGATATACTGTATTGATCTCGATTGATTATATAGTATGATTTGATTCGAGACAATTGAATGTCAACTAATGTTACATAACTACAATCCAACCACCGAAGAATCACCAATTAGCCATGATGCCGTATGATGGGCATGTAGCCAGCCAAAATCTGGGACGTTGAACCAACCACGAACTAATAAGGGCTTAAGAACTGGCGACAATCGGGATATTTATTATACCATAGGGCATGACCTTTTCCCCGCCAATGGTGCTTAAGCTATGTGGGAAGATCTACGCCGCAATCTCAGGGTTGAATTATCAACACTTGTGGTGACCATATTGCTGGGTTCTTAATCCATCAGTCAGGAATGTAATGGACATCCGGGGTTTATATACCTGGAATCAGCAGGACCCATTTACAGGAATCCGAAGCAGGGGACTTTATCCATTGGCAAGTTCAGACAATATTGTCAGTGGCCAACTTGTCAAATGGCCAAGGACTCCAGTGATAAAAGTTCGATCAAGTTGGACTATGAACGGCAAACAAAAAAATCGCACGCCAAAACAGTGATGATATCCTTAAGATATCCTGTATAAGCAACAAGACATGCAAGCGCATCCAACGAGGTGACAGGTGGCAAACAAGAGCAAAGTGTATTTCACCAAAGTTAAAGAGACAAAATGGAATTTGAAACGACAAGGAGCATGTCGGCACCCAACCGATAAATAAGGGGGACTTGACTAAAGAAATGCGGACTTCTGGTAAGCCGAAGATGGCACACAGTTCAAGGCACACCACGTTTACTGTAAATACTTTTAACGTGGGGGTTAGCTGCGGTTAGCTTCACAATGACCCAGTCAGATGGTATCAGTGTCTCACTGAAATGGTCGACCAGCTCAGCCTTTGGCTTCCGCTCTGTCGCCCAGGTTTTCTCATCGCAGCAGACTTCATGATAGCTGACTCTTGGCGCAAAGACCGTTGCGTCACTGTCATATCCTGCATGATTTCTTGCTGCCTGTATCTCCGATGCTCAATGTTGCTCCTTGAAATCAACTATTTTTGTAGGCCGAATCCCCTTGACCGTGTGTTTGCCAGCTTGCAGATGTTTACTATTTTTTTAGCAATGCAATCCCAACTTTTGTTTCAGACTCTGTTGCTTCAATCCCCTGCAGTGCCCCTGCATTCTTGAACAGATATGCGTTGAATTTCCACTATCATCCAGTTGGGTCTGCAGATGGCAAGATGAAAGCGCCACGCACCGCCTGAGGAGAAGTTCTGCTTCAGGAAGTTCGACATCACCAGCAGCATCAAGGATCCCTTTGAGCTCGGAGGTCCGGCCATGCCTTTCCAGGGATTTTTTCTTGGACAGATGGGAAGACCAAACAAACCTCACTCTTATATACTCTTATCATATTTTATCATGTTACTACATCTTGCTACACTTGATCACGAAAGGTAGCTCCAGTGGGGCTACCTTGAGTTTTACTTTACGAAGTAAAGGGGAGGGTGGCCAGCCCAGTTGCCTGATTATTCAGGAGGTTGCT